>JAWNNW010000634.1:0-600000 GCA_035044465.1 Scaptomyza tumidula | reverse complement strand
CAAACCAACTTGTACTCGCCCAGGGCTAAGGCGAGCTTGTTTCAAATCTGGAGTCTCATCTCTTAAACTATATCGACTCGGCTGTTAATGTTGATCAAGATTATATATACTTTGTGGGGTCTAAGATACTTTCTTCTGTCTGTTACATACTAATGCCCAAAACCTTTATACGAAGTGTATAAAATGGGTTCAGTTCAAAAACCGAAAGGTTCATTGACGATGGTCCTTAAATTGGTATTCAAAAGAAAATGCAAATTAACGGAACTATTGTTATAATATATAAATGGTAGACTTCGTGGGAGTTGGTAGGGAGTAGCAAGTATAAGTTCTCTTCATGGAGGAAATAAAATTACACGGCATTCTTGATACACCTGTCGAAATCTTCATACACGGAGGCCTGTTTCTCCATATAAACGCGGTCCGCTGCACTGGTGCACTTGTTTTGATTACTTTCTACCTGGCGATACTCCTCTTGCACCGCAGCCAATTCCTCAGCGGAGTCGGAGAAAAGCGTAAACATGGTCTTGGAGGTTTCACTTGCCTGAAAATTCAATTGTGCACCTGAGATATAACGTTTGAGACGGATTACGAAAGGGAAATAACTTACGGTTTTCGTGTAGCAATCAAAGTATTCGGTGGATGCAGCGTTTTCACTGCACTTGGTTAAGGCAACGCAGGCGTCGTTTGCAGAGTCTTCAAACTCATTGCGTTGATACGTTGTGCTGTCATCAACGTAAAGACGGGCATCATCGGCGGTTCTCTGGCACTTAGCATACTCGGCTTTGTAGCCCTCAGCAATTTTGTTTAGCTGGGGCAGGTAGGTGTTAAAGCAGTCGAGCGAACGGCCTGAATTTTCCTGACCAAGGCCAACCTCTGGCTGCAACGTGCTGGGTACCGCAAGGCTCAGGCTAATAGCCAAAAGCAGAACACACAGGACACACAAATTGGTGTGCATATTGTAAGATGTAAACTTGATTTGGTCCGCAAGCTGTGAACGTCGTATTCGTTAATGTGAAAATGTGAATGCGACATTAATATTTATATGGGCGGCACATATGATAATCTTGCTGTGTACTTGCCATATTACGCTCGTGTGATTACTTTACATTTTTCTTGATTTCATTTTAATACTTAGTTTGCTTAGTTACGTATTGACTGAGTTAACACAGCTGCGAAGAATAAATCTTAGACATCTAAACCTAAAACATATTTATACCCTGAGCCCATAAATTGCATAAAATGGGTATAAGGTTGCATGCAAACGTATTTTAGATGCAAAATATATCATCTCCGAACCCATTAACTATTGATTAACAACAACCTGATGAGTCGCTATGTTCGTAAGTCGATCTCTGATCCATAGGCAGATGATGTTTATTTAAAATTTCGATAGGAATACTGTAAATAACGACAACATTAAATATAAATCTTACACACGTATATACATTTGAAGGCTGGAGCTCAGGGTATTTCCTAGTCAAGCTTTGCGATTAGAGACTTATTTGTTTTATATTGTTAAATTACACTTAAAATAATTATTTATTTTCTTATCTACATTTATTTAGAGTAATGCTCTACGTCCTTCATCTTATCTAAATCACATAAGCCGAAACCTGAAAATCATTTTTTTGTTAACAAGCGACAACAACACGTTTTTTATTCGGACTAAATTATTAAAGTTGCTTGTTAGATATAAAAAAATTATACACACCTCATGAACTTATACTTTCATGAAATATACTTAACTTTATACTGTTTTATTAATAAATAATTAAAATAATCTTAATCATTTGTGGAAAAGTGTGTAACAGGCAGAAGGAAGCATCTTCGACCTCATTAAGCATATACATTCTTGATCAGCATCAACAGCCGAGTCGATATAGCCATGTCCGTCTGTCCGTTCGTATGTATGAACGCGTCGTTCTCAGAAACTATAAGAGCTAGAGACTTCAGATTTGCCCGCATAATCCCTAGGCAGTACAAGTTTGTTTAAAATTTTCGATAACTTAATCCGTTACCGATATGAATTTGATAGATGGATTTGGAAAAATTTGAGATGGCGTTTGAAACATTAAATCAAATAATGACAATCTGTAAAATTGAAATCTGTTGAGAAACAACGACTGCGGAATAAATTCACCAAATTTGGTGACTCTAGGCGTTAAAATGTGTGTGTTTTATCGAATTACACATTAAGGTGAATCGACTTGTTATCAATTTATCAGCCCCCAGAGTTCGTAGTTCCCAAATTTCTAGATTTGCAATGTTTCAAGTCTCTAGCTTGAAGAGTGTCGAAAGAGTTGCGTTCATACAGACGGACGGATAGATGGACGGACAGCATGACGCACATTGCACAATATCAATATACTCTTTATCTTCGGTAACAAAGTAAATGCAGCAAGTGTTATAGATGCTATTAAGGGAGATAAGAATCTTAGAATAACTATTTTGACTATTTAAATGTACAACGAAAAAATAAAAAATAATATTTCAATAAAGGCCACACAATTATCACTAAATAAACGTTAATATAAACAAGCTACGCAGACAATCACTAAGCACAGAAAACCCCTTTTCAGCATCAAACGGCTTATGCAGTTTTGAAACTCATTGCTTCCACATATCAAAGTACTATAAGATATTTAAAATGTTGCAATTAAATATCAATATGCCTTGATTAATGCGGTATATAATATAAGTTGACAATCGAATTGATAAGGTCCAGTTGCACTATTATTAAAACGAATCAAGTGATAGCGCGCAAGTGATTAACATAAACGGCAACTACAGTTCTACCTCTACATCTTGGACATGGACTTGGAATAATAAGTAAGTAATAAATAATCTTATCTTTTACTTACTCTTTGCTTAATGTCTAAACGTGGCATGACCACACCAAATAAGACAACTCTCAATGAGTGATATTTTTTTATATTTTTCATTAGGTGCGTTAAAAACCAATCAACACTTGGAACAATCTTAATCTGCCTAAGTATTTTATTACTTTTTAATCAAAACTCTTTTATAAATTATGGGCAGTTAGTTCCGATTTTTTTTTTTTGGCTATATAAGCATTGCTTGCGCAAGCTTACGATCAGTCAAATTACTACCATTCCGGTCGTCGAATTCCATTTCTCTCAAGAATCGCCTTTTGTCAAAGAGTGTTAGGTCCAAAGTAAATAATGAAGTTCTCGCTTGCCTTGTGCTTGCTGTTAGCCGCCGGCTGCAGTGCTTTCTTTTCCCCCAAGGATGTGGACTTTCAGCCATTCCTGAGGCTGCAACAAAAGGCCATGCGTTCTTTGATCTCGGCCAAAAGCGATCCGAATCTTGTAGACAAATGCTTTAGTCAGTTACTTGCAGATCAAGCAACATGTTTGGGCAACTACAACACGGTTTATACGAACTGCCTTACGAGATCCCAAACAGATAAGAACACTCTGACCGCACAGAGCGAAGAAATGCGCAAGGATTTGTTATTCCGCAGCGACGGCATGTGCAGTAATCTGAACTCCTGCAATGTGTTTTACGATGGTCTTCAGTTCTTTGATTGCTATAGGAATGCGGTACGTATTGAGTAATACAAGTGTTTTAGTGAAATCTTTGCAGACCAAAATACTTTATCAGACGAAGAAATAACTTTATTTTTGCAAGAAAATAGCATATATGTTATTATCCCTTGGTCTCGCCCGTACCCGAGAAAGAATTTACAAATTTGGGTAATTTAGACATATATTTGAAATGGTATGTATTATTGCGTAGTATAAACATCCGTTAGTATAACATATATTCATATTTTCGATAAAAATTAAATATAAAGTTCTGTTTAAAACCTGGAAACAGCGAAATAACAACTTCTGGAAACGGTATCGTGTTGAGTGCAAAATAAAAATTGGAAACGATTCCGATAGTAAAAAAACCTTTCATATGGTTTAATCTGTAATTATTTTGTTGAAATCGGATTAGCAACAACAAATATGGAAAATAATCACTAAAAAGAAAAGTTATGAAAATTTCGCAGGGCCCATATAAAACCGTATTATTGCTTGCAAAAGCATTGCGCTAATAAAATTTAAAAAAAGATGTTATTAATTAACGTCCGTCTTTCCGTTCGCCTGTCCGTCCTTCGGTCCGTCTTTATGTATGAAGGCGTCGATCTCAGAGACATAAGCTGGCCTAATCCCTAGGCAGTACAATGTTGTTTTCGACTTTCGATAACTCTTCCCGTTTCCAATATACACGTGTGATCGATAACAACAAAATCTTGAATTCATAAAACTTCGAGCGTTTGGAACATTAAGCAAAATAGAGCAGTGAAATTTGTAATGAAATCGGTTAAGAAACACCGGAGATATGGAACATTGAAGTTGAGTATGCAGTGCGTGCAAGCACTGAGTGAACGCGTTAGGTATGGGGTTCAGGGTAGCGTCTTGTCAGGATTTCTCGACTAGATCCTTCTTACTTGTTTATTGTTAAAGCTCTTGCTTAGTTTGGATCTGTTTCTACAGCGAAAGTTGTGTGGGCGAACATATAGATAGATAGTTTAAAGGTATTCTTCTTTAACTAATCAATATATAAGTATCCTTTCTGAAATATGTATAAAATCGTGTGCGTTTCATTTTAATAACTTTTCAGTCAGCTGACAGCTATAAAATTATGTTCACATTGAACAGCGATGCAAACACTCAATACAACACCATCAGTACCAAGTACGACATCATCGATGCTGATTTTAGTCAATGCGCGGACGATTCTCGTTTAGACTATGCTCGTGAATTGGAGAAATGTGATACGGATTTCAACATCTGCCTTGACGGCGGTGAAGTCTCCACTAAGGAACCAGCTACTGAGAGACCAGCTGTCTCCACTGAGGAACCAGAAAAACCAGCTGTCTCTACTGAGGCACCAGCTGTCTCTACTGAGGCACCAGCTGTCTCTACTGAGGTACCAGCTGTCTCCACTGAGGCACCAGCTGTCTCCACTGAGGCACCAGCTGTCTCTACTGAGGCACCAGCTGTCTCTACTGAGGCACCAGCTGTCTCCACTGAGGCACCAGCTGTCTCCACTGAGGCACCAGCTGTCTCTACTGAGGCACCAGCTGTCTCTACTGAGGCACCAGCTGTCTCTACTGAGGCACCAGCTGTCTCTACTGAGGTACCAGCTGTCTCCACTGAGGCACCAGCTGTCTCTACTGAGGCACCAGCTGTCTCTACTGAGGCACCAGCTGTCTCCACTGAGGCACCAGCTGTCTCTACTGAGGGACCAGCTGTCTCTACTGAGGCACCAGCTGTCTCCACTGAGGCACCAGCTGTCTCTACTGAGGCACCAGCTGTCTCTACTGAGGCACCAGCTGTCTCTACTGAGGGACCAGCTGTTTCCACTGAGGGACCAACTGTTTCCACTGAAGAACCAGCCGTCTCCACTGAAGAACCACCAGTTTCAAACTCTGACGAACCCAATAACGAGTCAACAACAGAAAAGTCACCCGAGGAGGATATTGGAAAGATTTTGCCAAAGACTTTCCACAACGCATTAGACATGCTCAAAAATTTTTTCTAAACTGCGATTAGCTGTAGAGTACATTGACTTTACTTATCAGCTTGAAGGCACATTATCAATAAACATTATCAATCAACTTATAATTTATGTACTTTAATATACCGCCTACGCCGTATGCAATTATTTTAGTTTAAACGAATGCTTAGAAAAACTGCCGTTACTGGCTTGTCTTTTTGATTTTCTTAAAGCTTTTTTTTAGCTTTTTGTATTTTGTAAGTATGCAATGATACGTCTATAAATTTAAGTTTTAATCAATTAAATTTGTTTTAATTATGGAATCTAATTAATCTAATAGGAATGGGAAAATTTATATATATATATATATATATATATATATATATATATATATATATGTATATATATTTATGTGGGAAAAAAAAAATTTTTTTTTTAAATAGTAATGTTTAATATTAACGGTGAAGGTTTCCATATTTAATGTGTTGTTGGTATGGATTACTAAGTGTTCTTGAAGCTTATATACCAGCTAATAATTGATAATACCACAATTCTTATCTGTAGTGTTTAACCATATAATAAAGTGAAACGAATACGTGATAACCTAACTAGATAAACTTAGAAAAGTTGTGTGTGTAACACAATTGTTAGCGCCCTTGAAATCGATGTGTTTCAGTGTAACAATGGATCAGTCAAGTTCAGGAACCCGCATAGCGCTGGACTTGAATCGTCTCCCCCCAACACTCTGCGTGTGCTGCGAAGTGATAATAATGCCCACCTATTATCAATTGATACGCCAATCTAAGTCTTTATACGACTGCTGCGTCCGATCAGCTTGATTATGAAAAATTAGTAGGAAATGTACAATTAGATACCTTTCCAATAACACATTCGACTGCCGTCCGGCCGCTTCTCGTAGCGCCATTAGAAATCGATAGCTAAATGTGTGCGGTACGAGCTAAAAATCAATTGGGTTGGAAGACCCGACGACGCCAGTGTCAGGTTTCTGTTCAGCTGCTGCTTTTAGCTACTATTTTTATAAACCAAGCCAGCGGTACTGGCGTGGACACAGACAAGACTCCGAGCGTCGCACCCGTTGTGCCAGTCACAACGCTTGATGACTGTCATGATGAGTATATGCTGTCCATCAGTAGTGCCTCGGGAACATTTGAGAAAGAATACGAACTGTGTGAGCTGACGGCAAACCAAACACAAATTGATCTGTCCATCAATGAGGAGCTGGAGCGTTTACAACTCGAAAAAGGATGTGATGTGTTGTGTGGTAATCTCGAGTTGTGCCTTTCAATTGACGATGATCTTGAGTACTTTGAGTGTGTAAGAAATAATGTAAGTACAATTACCACAACTACTTAAATATACAGTAGTTGACAACGCTTTTGTTACGTTCATTCCACAATATCGAATAAAAAAATGAAAAGCTTATCTATTCTGAGAAAATAAGTTTAAGGCCCTAGATCCGTAATGATTGCGATAGGCAAAAGTGGATTTTGTATGAGTTTTGAGTGTTTACATATGTCTTTTCAAGTTACAAGTTCAAGTTAAAAGTTCAAGTTATTGCCGTCTTGGCTTTTGATCTATCGCGTTTTTTTAATATTATGCTTAAGCTGCAATACGTCATTTGTCTAATGCTACATGCTCCCCATGTTTGCGACACAATTAAAAGTTTCTAACTTAGCGCTGCCTATTGCTTTATTACAGGGCAGCCGCAATTTAAGCCTGATCACGGAAATCAACCACAATGCAACTAGCGCACATACTCGCCTACGCCAAGATTACGATGCAGTGCAGCAGACGCTCGTGCTGTGTACGCTGAAGGCTCAGGAGGTCTACGTGAGCAGCATGCGTTTAGCTTATGAGGAGCTGCATGCATGTCACAGTCAACTTGCAGACGATTCAAAGTGACCAGAAAGAAATAACACTGATATTAGATTTAAGAATAAAGAATATAAAGACTTTAATCTGTGCTCTTGGCCAAGTTTGCAGACTGTTCCAGGCATTTGTCCAAGGCGTCAAAGATACTTGCTGTGCCCAAAACATAGCTTTCCTCTGTGCGATTCCTGCAGATATATCGCTGTATATCGACGCTATTCAACTCCTGATTGAGACTAAGTGCTATCTGCGAAGCATTAACGGATATGGAGTACATGGAGACGAGCTGCTGTTTGGACTTGAAATTCGACGGGTTGCTCATAAGGCGTTGTTAGTTTAGCTATTATGTGCTTGCTCTCTTACCATTTTGGCAAAGCAGTTGAAGTAATCCAAGACATCCGTTATGTTCAAGCAGCTTTCAATATAGGTGCCAATGCGCAGTGCCTCAGTTCGTATAGTTTGCTGCGTAGCACTGACCCTGCTAAGAACATTGTTCTGCACCACGAATGCTTGTCGCTGGCAGTTATTGTAGTCCTTCGTCCAACTAGCACCGACCTGCTCCAGCTTCGGCAGATAGCTGACGAAACAATGCTTTGTGTTGCCCACTCCGGCCAGATCATGGCTCTCCAAATATGATGAAAGGCTACTCAGACTGCGAGGCGGCGACTTTGCCTGCTGCAAAGATTACTTGAAACACAAAGAATTTTAAAATTCAACTAGCATTTACCAACAGTTGAGTCATTAGCAAAGTTATAAAAATGATTTTCATGTCTGTTTTGGCTTGGGTCCAATGTTAAACTGCAGAAATTTGGTTAGGCCTAACCGTAGGGCTTACTAATTAATGTGACATTGATTCATAGTTTGTTTGTTTTCGTTTCGTTGCTAAGCTTTTTTAGTTGTTTGTTATTTTAATAATTAAAATTTGTATCGCAATTTTTTCTTGACAGTTTTATCGCCTGTGATAAAATGCACAGATAACAGGAGGATGCATGCTCTCTTCTTTAAGCAGTGAGATTGCTACCAGAGCTTTGAAGCCTGATAGCAGCCAATGCTGTCCATTTTGTTCAGTAGAAAAAGCTTTGGAAACAACTCCTATAAAAATTCCATGCATATAAGATAAATAGCTCTCTCTTTTGTTCAGTCTTCAAATTGTAAGGCCAGACCGTCAGGTCAGAAAATCTTTTACAAGTGATCGCGAAGCACAAGTTGGTGCAAAGAAAATATATTAAATAACGCGTTCTATCGCCAGTACGCTTAAGTTTTTTACAAAGTAACAAAGAAATTCATTATATACAAATTTATCCAATCGAGCGGAACACACACACGACATTCACTAATAGCCACGGCACGGCATATAATACCGCAGCCCAATAATGCTAATTAGACTGACCCTCAAGACGCACCCAAATCGCAATGCGTTTGGTCACTTCGCTCACAAGAGCAAGCGCAAATTTCGTGCTCTTTGGCATACTCAGTCCCTAGAAGCCTTGCAGCACCTACTTTTGTTCTTTTTCTTATTTTTTTTTTTCAAATATGTAATATCATATGTGTGAAAACAAAATACATAAGAGAAAACGATCCCAGCTTAAAATCTACACATAGCTCTTTCTCTCTCTGTCTGTTTGTAGCGCACACCTACATACTTATTTTACATCTTCGTGCTCTTCATTAGAGAGTACCTATTGGATTGGAAAATATGTAAAGTGACAAAATAAACATAAATATTTAATTAAAATTAAAAAAAAAGTAAGAAGGCTCAAGTCGAGAAATCCCGACTAGACGAAACCCTGATCCATATACTTTACGCATACAGTCAGTGCTTGCAAGTATGTGTGTGTGTGTACGCGCATACTGCATCATGCATACACAACTTTAATGTCCCATATCTCCGGTGTTTCTTAACCGATTTCAATAAAAAATTTCACAGATTGTCATTATTTTGTCTGTTTTAAATGGTAAATTTTTCCAAATTCAAGATTTTGTTGTTATTGATCCCATGTGTATATCGGAAACGGGAAGAGAAAACAAACTTGTACTGCCTAGGGATTAGGCGAGCTTAAGTTCCAAATCTGGAGTCTCTAGTAGTCTCTTGTAGTCTCTGAGATCGACGCGTTCATACAGACAGACAGACAGACAGACAGACAGACAGACAGACAGACAGACACACAGACAGACAGACAGACAGACAGACAGACGGACGGACAGACGGACATGGCTATATCGACTCGACTGTTGATGCTGATCAATGAGGTCGGAGAATCTTCCTTCTGCCTGTTACATACTTTTGCACAAAACAATTATACCCTTTTTCCCATTTTTAATGGGATCAGGCTATAAAAATTAAAAGCATCAATCGACTCTCTCGGTGGAAGCCCTTTCATTATCGGAGCAGCCTACAAATGTAAGCGCCCAGAAACTATGGAGCAGCAAGCTCTCTCTTCTGTTTTACATATTTTCAAACCAAAGCTTTATACTTCACTGGTGTGGTTATTATGATGAATATGTCCCATGAGGGCATGTCCCAATGTCTGTTGGTAACATAAAATATTCATAGCCCACTTTTGGAACCTCTGCAAATTTTGGCTTAAGAATTTGGAACCTGAACCGAACTCTGGTTCTTTTTCAGGTGTTTACAGCTTTTATTTACATATCACCTTTGGGATATACACGTATTATTATTAATTCAGAATTTTCTTATTACTATTTTAAGTTAATTCTAAGTGATTCTAAAATACGCGAATTATACGGTTTAAGATGTTCAACCCAGCGCTACAACCATGTACTTCACTCTAATAGTTTTTTTAATAAATGCTCATTTATTTCCTAATTAAATGCAGGATGCTTCGGAACTTCTTGGACAATGGAAGCTGCCATCGAGGCAATCACAACTGGAGCAGCTGAGTTCGCAGCTGGAGCAGCAGTTGAGCCGGCAACAATGCTAGCAGAACTTGTAGCGGCACTTTGGGTAGTACTCGGGGGCACAGCTGTAGTCGAGGGGGGAGCAGCAGCCGTTGTTGGAACACCGTTCTTCAAGCAGCTGTCCAGGAGATCGTAGGTAGCAGCAGTATCACGAACATAGTTGCTCTCGGTGGTGTTGGTGCACTGGTATTCCTTGTCCTGATTGACTTTGATGTCTTCGGACAGAGTGTTTGCCGTATTGGCCGCGTTCGTGGCAATGTCATAGATCACACTGACATCGCCTTGGGCCTGGTAAGGGTGTGTTTTTGTTAACTGAGAAACTGACTGAGTTGATTAAGTAAACTAACCGCACTAGCATAACAGTTGAAGAGAATGCGCTGCACAGACCGCTGACTTCCTGCTGATAAACTGTCTGATCTTTCTTGGCCTTAGCGGTCAGATTAGCCAGTGCTGCGTTGTATATTGTTATGCACTCCTGATGTGAGCTGGAGAAAGATGCAGCCACTTCATTCAACATAGGCAGATACAGAGCAAAGCACTGTGATGTCACGTCCGCTGAGACCATAGCAAGATTGTTGGCATTCACCAGATATTTATCCAGAGTGCCTTGCAGCTGAGTTTGCACGGAGCTTGGCTTGGCCTAGAGATCAAATCACATTCAAATCTTTTACATTGGACTCATTGTTTGTTACTTAAATGCAATAATTTACGTGGATATTTAGGGCAACGCTCGCCAGGATTAGCACACTGCATAGAAATTTCATGTTGAAGCTCTCGGGTTTTTTTAGTTCATTCCTTGTGCTCTCGAACTGGCGCTTGTGCTATATATAAATAGTTCGATGCAGGTTCGCCAAAAAAACATGATTGATGCATTCGCAAGTGAATTTTTTTGGTAAGGCCAAAGCAAAAGTCTGACTAATTAAAGACACATTGATTCATTGTTTTTTTTTTTAAGTTTTGTCGCTAAGCTTTCTTTTATCGGCAAAAAGCTCAGTGCCACCCAAACTGTAACAGCGAAAAATATGATGCATATTTTTGTGTGCTAGTATGTTGGACAAGTTGTAATGATATTGAATTTATTTTAAACACACGTTAGATTGAAATGGCAACAAGGTTCGTCTGAAATCAGTGCAACAATAAAAATAATTTCGCAAAACCGCAAAAAAAAAGTCAATCTATATCTGGCGGAGTAGACTTGTCTATGGCTCTTAAATCGAAATTAATAGTTTCGTAATTAAGGTTTATCGCTTTTTATACCCCGAACCCATTAAAAATGGGTAAAAAGGGTATAATGGTTTTGTGCAAAAGTATGTAAAAGGCAGAAGGAAGCTTTTCCAACCCCATTAAGTGTATATATTCTTGATCAGCATCAACAGCCGAGTCAATGTTCAAGTGTGAGTATGTACGATCGCGTCGATCCCAGAGACTATAATTAATATAATATAATAATTTATAAATTGGCGAAAATATTGGCTAAATTTTTTATTAAACTAGGGAGAAAATGCTGCAACAAGTCTGAACCTGTTGAGACCGCTTATCAGTCGGAGTATATTTTATTTTTGTATGTGTGTATTGCTGTGGTTGTGTTTCGGGCGTATATCTATTTTTGGATACTGACCCCGTACCTGTGTTGTGGGTTGTGGATACGTTCGCATCCAATTGAAATGCACATGCAAAGCAATTTGAGGCCTAAAGCTTTAGTTGTGTTTCCGTTTGTGTTGACTTAATGCCACTTAATTGATCGGTGAACCTAACGGGCTTCACACCTTTCACCTGATTCTTTGGTTGCTAGACGCAATTTGACAAACAAATTCATTTGCGAATGCATCAATCATGTTTGGTTGGCGAACCTGCGCCAGACTATATATAAAGCATAAGCGCCAGTTCGAGGGCACAATCAGTAGTACTTGACAACCCAACGAGAGCTTCAACATGAAATTTCTGTGCAGTGTGCTAATCCTGGCGAGCGTTGCCCTAAATATCCACGTAAATTATTGCATTTAAGTAACAAACAATGAGTCCAATGTAAAAGATTTGAATGTGATTTGATCTCTAGGCCAAGCCGAGCTCCGTGCAAACTCAGCTGCAAGGCACTCTGGATAAATATCTGGTGAATGCCAACAATCTTGATATGGTCTCAGCGGACGTGACATCACAGTGCTTTGCTCTGTATCTGCCTATGTTGAATGAAGTGGCTGCATCTTTCTCCAGCTCATATCAGGAGTGCATAACAATATACAACGCAGCACTGGCTAATCTGACCGCTCAGGCCCAGAAAGATCAGACAGTTTATCAGCAGGAAGTCAGCGGTCTGTGCAGCGCATTCTCCTCTTGCGACAGCAGCACTGACAACGATACTGCTGGCTTCTTCAACTGTTATGCTAGTGCGGTTAGTTTACTTAATCAACTCAGTCAGTTTCTCAGTTAACAAAAACACACCCTTACCAGGCCCAAGGCGATGTCAGTGTGATCTATGACATTGCCACGAACGCGGCCAATACGGCAAACACTCTGTCCGAAGACATCAAAGTCAATCAGGACAAGGAATACCAGTGCACCAACACCACCGAGAGCAACTATGTTCGTGATACTGCTGCTACCTACGATCTCCTGGACAGCTGCTTGAAGAACGGTGTTCCAACAACGGCTGCTGCTCCCCCCTCGACTACAGCTGTGCCCCCGAGTACTACCCAAAGTGCCGCTACAAGTTCTGCTAGCATTGTTGCCGGCTCAACTGCTGCTCCAGCTGCGAACTAAGCTGCTCCAGTTGTGATTGCCCTGGTAGCTTCCATTGGCTAAGTGGTTCCGAAGTATACTGAAATAAATAAGGAATTAAATGAGCATTTATCAAAAAAAGTTTTAAGTTGAATTCAATGGTTGTAGCGTTGGATTGAATATTTTTAACAGTTTAACTCACGTACTTACACTTCCAACCACTTTGAATTAACTTAAAATAGTCATAAGAAAATCGTAGATTAATAATAATATTTCAGGTTCAGGTTGTGTTATGGCTTTTCTCTGTGTTGTTGTACTGTCCTTAGTGGGATATGAGTGACAATACAGACAAACAGCTGGCGGAGAAGTAATTGTCATACGAGGCAGGGATTGAAGTTAAAAGGTGTTGGAGGATATTGGGTTACACACAATGCTCTTTATTCAGTATTCTTCTTTTCAATGTGTTAACTTGCTTGCCAGCTTATGTATTAGTAGCGACACTTCTTACGTATCCATTAATTTATTGGTCGTAACGCCGGTGGACGCTCACCGAGGCAGTACGGGCTTAGGGCGGGCCGTTCCACGGAGCCGCTTTTCTTGATGTAGTTGCAGCAGTGGAAAGAGCCGAGGACCATAAGCTGTTCTCACGCCGCGTGGAACTTCTTTTGACTCTTGACGTTAATAATGCGTTTGGCTCGGCAAGATGGACAGATATGATGAAGGCTCTTTAAGACAGCTTCGGCTCATCTACTCCAAAGAATCGACGCCCACCTTGCGAATCGCCGACTCTTCAGAGAAGGCGATCACAGAAAGGTGGTCACAGCAGGGGCGGCGCAGGGATCTTTCCTATGATCGGATCCTTGGAACGCCATCTCCGATGTCTTCTAAGACTGAAAATGCCAGAGAACACATGCTTGCTTTGGTATGCGGATGACGTTGCTGCAGTGGTAGCAGAGCGAGACCTGCAACGAGCGCAGCTTAAACGCAACCAAGTGATGAGGACTTTCGGTAGTTGGATGGCGGAACAATGGCTATCATTGGCGCTGAACAAGACAGATGTGGTATTCCTGACCAAGAAAAGGATACCAACGGTCATCTTTGAGAGTCGGGGAGGCTGAGAGGCGGAGATGTCGAAATCTCCGGTCAAACACCTTGCCATAATGATAAACTCTGAGCTGAGCTTATTCCAACAGATAAAACAGGTGGCAGACTGCAGGTGATGTGACTGCGTATGAGGGTTCGATGAGAATCGAGCGAATATAACTTCTTAAGCTATTCAATTTCATATTCAAACCATAACGGGTTTCGTTGGCAGCCCCAACAGTCAGCTGATCCGCTTGCAAGTCTGGCAACCCCAACGAACAGCTAATCCGCATGCAAGTCTGCAAGGCTGCGCTGCTAACATATGCACCGGCAGCTTCACGCATTGCCGCTTGTGACCCCGTTATTATTGGGCAGCGATCTTGTAAGCAGACGCGCCTGTGCAAATTAATCTGCAAGCATCGAGCTTTAACTTGTGACTAATTGAAATTAAAATTGTGCTTTCTGCACCGGCTGCTGAAGCCAAGCTTACTGTAGCAAACATCGTCGGGAGGAATAACTTTTTGTGCCCATTTCAACCTTTTTTTTTTCAAATTAGTCATTGTTTTTCCATGAAGTGAAACTTGCAGTGGCTTGGTACCCGTGCGTTCAGTGGGGGTAAAGCCAACTTCCACAAGAATATTCCTGAAAAAGAGTATATATTTCACATTTTGTATTCTGGCGAGTTTTTTTTTTTTTTTTGCTCATCAAATATAAATACAGAACTTCATTGGGTAATGGCAACTTCCAAAACAATATTTCGGGGTAATGCCAACTTCCACAACAAATTTTGTCGACCTTTTTTTTTACGTCTTGAAATTTTTTGGGGGTAACGTCAAGCTTGAGAACAAAATTTGGGGTAATGGTTCAAAAAGTTCGCCGGCCTCTAGTCTAGACCAAAGCCAGCGTCCCCGCCGTTCGCGTCCGCACCGCAGCACACCACTCAATAAGGTGTTTAAAAGTCCTCAGTTAGAGGCATAATAAAGCCTAAAAAAAAAGCCAAGGCCAACCTACTTAGCCGGTGGAAGAGGGCCGATGCGTTAAGAACACGCATGCTCCCCCCCAACCCTCTTTACCCTCAGTCAGTGCTTGCGAGTATGTGTGTGTTTATGCACGCGCATACTGCATACACAACTTCAACGTCCCATATCTCCGGTGTTTCTTAACCGATTTCAATAAAAATTTCAGATTGTCATTATATCATTTTATAATTCAAATGCCATCTCAAAGTTTTTTAAATTCCAGATTTTGTTGTTATCGATCCCATGTGTATATCAGACACGGAAATAGTTATCAAAAATCGAAAGCATACTTGTACTGCCTAGGGATTAGGCGAGCTTAAGTTGAAAATCTAGCTCTTATAGTTTCTAAGATCGACGCGTTTATACATACGGACAGACAGACAGACGGACATGACTATATTCTTCCTTCTGCCTGTTACATACTTTTGCACAAAACCATTATACGCTTTTTTCCCATTTTCAATGTGATTAGGGTATAATAAAACAAAACCAAAACAAACAGATAAGACCGACAACAACAAAGCGCGCAGTAGAAAGTAGATCCAAAATAAATAATTGTAAAGTTAGTTAATAACAATTATGTATAGAACAAGGCGATACCCTGATCCCTATACTTTACGCGTACAGTCAGTGCTAGTGCAAGTATGTGTGTGTGTGTGTGCATAGCGCATACTGCATACTGCTCGCTCAACTTCAATGTCCCATATATCCGGTGTTTCTCTTGTCTGGATATGAGTACTTCCAAAACTACCTTCACCGAATGGAAAAGGCAGTCAGGCTGTCTGTACTGCCCCGGATGCAGCGACAATGCTGAGCACACGTTGTTTGGTTGTCGCAAATAGAACTGGCAGCACCTGACGCTAAGCCAAGATACAGAGACAGAGATTTCACCCGACAATATGGTAGACGTAATGCTTCAAAGAGAGAGTAATTGGGCTCTATACGTGTAGAGAATTCTGAGAGCTAAAACAGCCGATCTGGATCGAGCTCAGAGCGAGTTGGAGTCTGGAGTAAATGAGCAAGAAGTAGAGGGCCTGTCTTAGGCAAGCGTCCAGGGTCAGTCGAGTTGCTGTTAAGGCAAAGGAGCCCGGCACACAGGTGGCTATTCAGGCACGGTACGCGAAGTTTTTCCCAATTCCAAAAAAAAAAATTCATTTTTTTGGTCAAAATATCGACCCAACCATCACAATGGCTGTTACACGATTGCAAATAATCTATCGTTGCGAATAATTTTTAAAAACAAATATCGATGATAACAATTACTGACTTATTATTATTCAGTTATTTATCAACATACAACAACTTTTATAAACTTCCGAAAAACCTACAAAGGTTCAATTCTGTAGCAAACATTGTTTTCTTTTTCCGGGCAAATCATTTTTTATACAAGTTCGTACATATATTTACTTTGCAAATGTTTGTAAGAATAACTTATAGCATTGCCCGTACTTATAGACGCGTTGATAATAGAAACTTAACCAACATATTCTAGATTTTGAGTATAATCTCTCCAAGCAATAGGCATACACATTTTTTTAAATTTTAGATAACATTTAACGTAATTTACGTTAAAGTAGCACCGTTCTCTGAAAAACAAAGAAAACTCAAACACCCCCTTTGAACACGTTTTAAATCAAATAATCCCACTACTTAATTGTAAACAGGTATATCAATTCGTAATCTTCCTCATGATAAAAACAAGTAAGAAGGCTCTAGTCGAGATATCCCGACTAGGCGATACCCTGATCCCTATACTTCACGCGTACAGTCAGTGCTTGCAAGTATGTGTGTGTATGTGTACGCGAATACTGCATACTGCAAACACAACTTCAAAGTCCCATATCTCCGGTGTTTCTTAACTGAATTTCACAGATTGTCATTATATTGTTTTATAATTCAAATGGCATCTCAAAGTTTTCCAAATTCAAGATTTTGTTGTTATTGATCCCATGTGTATATCGGAAACGGGAAGAGTTATCGAAAATAGGAAACAAGGCTAGGGATTAGGCGAGCTTAAGTTCCAAATCTGGAGTCTCTAGCTCTTATAGTCTCTGAGATCGACGCGTTCATACATACAGACAGACGGACAGACAGACGGACCGACGGACAGACGGACATGGCTATATCGACTCGGCTGTTGGTGCTGATCAAGAATATATATACTTTAAAGGGTCGGAGATGCTTCCTTCTGCCTGTTACATACTTTTGCACTAAACCATTACACCCTTTTTCCCATTTTTAATGGGATCAGGGTATAAAAAGATAAGTATTGAAAGGCAACAGCACCCAACCTTTCAAATGTAAATTATCGTAGGATCTATTTACTGTATCTGTTGATTGTTGTTTATGTATAAAATATGTTGACTCTTTAGGCATGCCACTCAGTTCCAATTGTGCAAGCAAAGAACGTTCAACATGAGGTTTATTTGCAGTGTCTGCCTTTTGACCGTGGCCATTATCTTGCTATCCAGTGTAAATGTAAGGAAAATTGACTAGCAACTCGTTGCGAGACATTTATGTTTTTTATTCCTATTTCAAAGGCGGCACCAGTCGCAGTAAGCTGCAAGGATAATAGCAATGGGACTCGTACACAAACCTCATCAGATGGCCAACAGACGCAAACACAAACTGGACCCGGCTGCCAAACACAGGTCTCTGGAGATGGTCAGCAGAGCCAAAGTCAAAGTCAAACGGGAAATGGTACACAGACCCAAACGCAATGCAACGGTGCAGATTGTTCAAGTCAGCCTGAATGCATCGGTGCTAATTGTCCAACCCAAATACAATGTAATGGTTCAGATTGTCCAACAATTGTGCCTTTGTTCACCATGAAACCGATCGAATGGAATACCATGGCACCTTTTGAATGGAACACTTTCCCTCCAATGCTTCCATGGAATTAATAGCGTATCTTTAAAGAAGCTAAGCGAATTGCATGCATAATAATGTAAGTGCTGCAGTGTTCAAGCTGACAGACTTATATAGCACGAAGGAAATGACAGAGGGAAAACAAAATAAAATCATCATCAAAATAAAGCATTTTACCAAAAAGCATTCAATTCTGTGCTTAAATATACCGCACAAACCCACAACTTCAAAATTTATATTCTTAAATTAACCGGCTAAAGCTGTTCTTAATTCAACAAGAAATTGTATCTTCAAAATTTAAAAAAAAAACTTTTTAAGAAACTAATGTTTCTTAAAGGAGCAAAACCCAGTTTAAGAAAAAATATTTATTGTGAAATGTTACAAGCCCAGTTTATCTCAAAAGTACCTCAAGAAAATGGATATTTGTGCAAAATTTGTTTTGCGTGTAACAGGAGTAATAATAACGGTATTAATTTTTTGAGTATACACATATTTTCTCTTATGTTTTGTGATGTTATTCCATACATTTGTTGTGCGTGTAACAGGTGTTCTAATAACGGTATCAATTTTTTGAGTATACACATCTTTTCTCTTATGTTTTGTGCTGTTATTCCATGCATTGGTTTCCTATCTGCTTCTGATCTGTAGTCCCGTTACAATTTTAAAAGAGACAAAGTCATGCCTTTAATAGAATGTCGATGTGAGTGGGACAAACCAGTTATCTCGCTGCAAAAAGTTATTGAGCTTGTTAAAAAATTGTTTTCTAATTGTTTCTATTCAAAATTGTTGCGGTTTTATAAATTTTTTGTTATATTTGGACTGTTTTTGGTAAGGAATGCCTCTCGCACCGGAGTTAAGTGAAAAAAAAAGATTCAAATTAAAACTTTGGCTGAATGTGGAATAAAAATGTTTGAAATTGCCAGAATATTAAACCGGCACCGATATAAAGTCGCAAACGATTTTAAAAATCCGGAAAATACGCTCAAAACAACCGAAAAGGAGCCGTATCAAAAGTTGAAGCGCGCACTAAAAGACATAAAAGCGCAATGGCAACGGCTAAGTCGATGAGTTGGGCACAAAATAAAGCAATTTGAAGAAGCCAATACAAAGTCAGATGGTGCAATATACGTGTATTTGCCTAAAGGTTGCACCTCCAATACACCGCAAAGGTGACATAACCAAAACTGTTGCCTCGGCATAAGAAGGCCCGATTTCACTTCTATTAAAAATATAAGTTTGTGGGCAGCGAGTTTCAAAAAATGGTTTTCAGTGATGAAAAAAAGTTCAATTTTGACGGACAAGACGGTAATCAGAAGTACTGGGTGGACCCAAGACATCCCCGGCAGACTTTCCATAAGCGGAACCATGGTGGTGGTACGGGCGGTATTTGGCCCTGCTGAAAAGTCTACCATTTGCTATATGCAGAGACAAATGAGTACGCAAACGTATGTGGATCTGCTTGAAGTCGAACCTATTTCATTTTCGGAGAGGTTTCATGATGAGGACTGGATATTTCAACAGGATAACGCTCCTATACATGTTGCAATGCATAGGATGACGTTATTTAAGTTCAAAAATATCCCCTTATTGCAGTGTCCAGCCATAAGTCCGGACTTAAGTCCAGTTGAGGACCTTTGGAGTATACTGTCAGCAAAGGTGTTTGAGGGTGGAAGGGAGTTTGAGTCCTTAAAGGACTTAAAAACGGCCATTGTCCAGTACTGGGCATCTATCGAGAAGAAGCCGATTGGAATTGGTTAAAACACAAAAAGGTAATGCAATTTCATATTAATTAATAAATTTAACTTCAATAAATTAGTAAATTCCTTTTATATTTAATAATTTCAAACTTTTGTACAAATATCGATTTTACATGAAGATTTCATTCAAAGAAATAATTTCTTAACAAAAAAATACCAACTGAAAAAAACTTGTAGGTATTAAAATTTATATGTCGATTGCCTATTTAAGAAAAATATTTTAAAAAATCGATTAAGTAAAAGTTTCGAAAAAAAGTGAAGAAAATATGATGCACAAACATCCATTTTGCTGAGGTATATACTTATTTTTGTTGTGCGCCAGTTTTATTTGTGGATACTCTATAGGTACCTTAAATATGTTTCAAATATAAAGAGGTACTAAAACAAATGTCAATCGTTTGACCAACTGATCTGTTCAACCTCTTTTGTAGTTGCATAAACTTGCTGCAGTGGCAGAAAATGTTGCATAAGGTTTGCTTCAAGTTGCGCCTGCGGCTAATGCAATTTTACGCTGCTGCGCATATAAAACTTTTAAATTGCACTCAACTTTTAACTGAGCGGAACAGCTCGCTCAGTCCTGTGCAGCTAGGCACGCGGATACGTCATGTCAACGCGTGCAAGTTATTGTACATAAGCGCTTCAGTAAGCAAAGCCAGACAGAAACAGAGAAGAGGAGAGAGAGAAAGGGGGCTAAGAGAAGGCATCGTCAGTGCCAGGTTAAAATTAGTTTGGTCTGCTTCAGCCGTGCCGAAGTCAACTATCTGGCTTTTAGCTCATTTTCTGATTAAAATCATGGCCATTAAGCGAGAGCGCTTAAATCGGACTAAACTTTTTTAATGGCACTGACAATAGTTTCTCCTGGTCTAGAACGGGTGCGCTTTGGTTTGAGGTTGAGGTAAAGACAGGCCGCAAAAGGGACGTGCCAAAATTGGCAGCTGCACTGAACGACATGGCGCTGACTTTGGCTAAAAATTGAATTAAAACTGTTGGCACAAAATCAAAAAAGAATAAAAAAACACACTCAGTAAAATAAAAGGAAGTTGAAACTGTAAAAATATTTGTGCGCCACATTTTGCGCCATACTCAAGCAAGTAGTCGGCGCGGCAACGGTTTCTGCGCCAGCTGTCAGTGCTGCCAGAGCAACGATGTCAATTAGTTTTTCAAACGGGAATACCCCTTGCCACTCAACCGTCGCCCATTGTAGCTCGCAAGCCGCAGCCAGCGCGACTTGTCCTTTGGCTCAAGTCAAGTTGGCTTTAAGTTAATTGCATAAGATTTCGCGATGCACAGTGGAGTGGAGAGGTGCAAAATGGTTGATACTCTTCCCTTCCGCTTGGCGCTTGTTGTCACCGTTTTTTTTAATCAAGTTAAAAGTTATTTTTAAATGAGTGCGAACAATATGCAAGGGTACTGCAAACATTGCATTCTTGTGAACACTTCTTCCAACTTTTAAAGCCTTCCCCCACAGTTTCGCTTTAATGTCTGACGTGACATCACATAATTTTAAATATTTCACTAAAAGCTTCACAAGCACACCACGAGATATGATTTGCACATGGTATTTTTGTAATATACTGATAATAAAACAGTAATAAACTTTTTTTAAGGCATACTGAATAGGGAATACCCTGGCTGTCATGCCTTTGATAAATTAAAATTAATCATGTTAATTAATTAATCAAATAATTGGAGAAACCGATTTCATTTTCAAATTTGTTGTTATTATTAATATTATTATTATTATTATTATTTTCAATGGGTTTGGGATGGGAAACCACACTTTTTTGCGAGATAAATATTTTATAAATTGTTACGTTCAAGCCCAATAGATATTTTTTATACCCTGAACCCATTATAAATGGGTAAAGAGGCTAGTTGAGAGTATCTTGCAGTCGGTATTTCTCGACTAGAGCCTTCTTTCTTTTTATACGAATACTATTTATATCTGCATACTATTCTTTTAAATGAAGGGTATTAGCTAGCCGCCGAATATGTGCCTGTAGAATGTGTTTAAGTTACGCGCTTGCCACGTTTCATTTGTCTATAGTCAGATCTTTTTACTTTGAACATATAGTCAGCAATGGTAAAGCAAACAAACTCACACACACTCGCAAACAGACAGACACAAACACATACACTTACATATACAAGCATAAGTGGGTGCTTTATACCTGGAAAGCGGTTGATTGATGATGTGAGCAATTGATAATGTGAAACCAGCCGAGCGGATGGTGCTCGGTGGTCTTCTGTGAAGTGCTGGGCGGTGGCCAAGCTAATTGGCGCCACAGTCACCATGGCTGAGCCCCGGTGGCCGGGGGTAGGTTAAAATGTATGCTTAAAAATGTAAAGCATGCTGCTGTGTCATTTTGTTTTATTTTTTTTGCGTGTTGTATTTTCAGCACTTTTTTTTGCGTTCATCGGTTTTTTTTTTGCTGCCTGAGCTAATTGTGTGCTTAAAGCGGATTTCGACGCGCGTTTAACGTTCTTTTGTACGTTTTGTGGTTTTTTTACTCGGGCTGGCTAATTAGGCCGTCGTAAGTTAGTTGCAACTAGCGGGTCTTGCCTCGACTGTTACTTGAGCTTGTCATGTCTTTTTCACTATGACTTCATTGGCAGCTGCAGCTGCTTCACCAAATCGTCTAGTGTTTAAAACAAATTTCAGAAAAATAGAAAAAAAAGAAAATACAGTTGCGAAAAATACAGTGTTGGATTGAGCTGTGTGCGAAATGTAACTGGCTTTTTTTTTGATTCGTCAGCTGGGGCTTTTCTGGCTGAGGACAGGGAACTATTTTCTAATTTTCTACTGCAGTGATTTGGCATGCAGAGTGGATGATGTCGACAAAGTACGAACCACTTTAGATCTGACTTTGACTCGATCTCGTGTTTGCGGACTCGGAACTCGTTTCACTGACTTATGCGCATCAATAAGTTTCCCAAGTGCGATACTTAGGGGGAATGTGCCGCAATGAGACGTGGACAAGCAGCAGCAGCGTCGGCAACACAGTAACAAAACGATAGTGGCGCAAAGAGTGACAGGCAGGCAGACGCCAGTGAATAGCAAGCACGTTCGCCTGCAGCAGATGCAGCAGCTGCCGAATTTGCAGCTCGCCAAAATAATGATTTGAATTTGGTTTTCGGTTTTCGGTTTTGGGTTGTGGATTTCAATGAGCGGTTTTGGTTTGGGGTTCGGCTTGGCGATTTCCTATTGTTCCACAGCTGCGCTCATAACATTTAAGATATATGGCCATCATTTGCTTCTGGTCTTATAAAAATGGCGAGAATATCTGAATATAAATGGAATTATAACTTTTTTAAGACTTAAACATTATTAACAATAAAATATTTTTAACAATATTAGTTTTAGTGATGCATTTAAGCTCATAGCTTAATAATAATTTTAAGAATGTTTCGTCATAAAAATCACGTCTTAATTTATTCTAATACCAAAATAAAATATGTAATTATAAAGCTATGATGCCCGTGACATAGTAAAACACCAGATAAATAATTAATAATATTTTTAAATCTGCTAAGTAAGACGGTAAATGGTCATTATACCCCTTTTATTGATTCATTTACAGGGCATACAGAAACAAGATAGAAAGTCACATTATTCATTTGTTCGTTTTTTGTTTTTGTGTCCCATAATTTTTTTTGTTCTCATCTATTTTCTCCTCATTTTTCGGATGGTTCTTTTTCATTTTCGCTTATCTTAATGGGTCAAAGGTTACGCACAAAGGCCTAAGGAGATAGAGCGTACTTCCGCCTTCGTGACGTCCCACCCGCTGAGCTTACGGTGAGTTTTAGCCACATTTGCAGTTACAGTTAGAGAAACAGAGTTTCAGTTACAGTTACAGTATTCGGTAACTGAATTCAAAATGACCGAATGGCCATTAAAAGGGAGGGATGTCAACAACTGTGCGCAACGATGGGTCCCACGCTGAGTGAGTCTTTGCCCAGATTAGGCTTTCTTATAAGAATGTGCCTATGAAATCGTTTGGATCGAGCCGTAGTTTTTTGGTCAAAGGACCGGAAAACTAATCGCACACATGCGAGAATAACTTAAAAAAAAGTAATTTCGAGTGTTACTAAATATGAATTGTGGGGCATTATTCAATTTGAAAATAGAGGAAATAAAAGAACAGATGGTGTGTGTGTGGAGTGTGTGTACATGTGGAAGGGAAAGGCGGAGTGAATGAAACTTTATGTTAAGTTGCATGCTACATGCAATTAAAATCTCGCAGGCAACGCTCATTTAATTAATTTGAAAATTACGTTTTATGTGTGCATAGTGTGAGGGTAAGTCTTAGGGTGGCTTGAATAGGTGCAGGTGGTTCAAGGTGGGTGGCTGGTAGAGCTTGGTTACTGCTTGGCTGTTTGCGCTGCTTCAGGCTTGGAACTCAACTCATTTGCTAAATCAAGCATGCACCACTTAAATTTTCATTAGACTGCTTTCTTTGACTACAACTGCGTCTACCACCCAACCCGACTCTCGTTCGCTCACCCGCCTCTCGCCTCTTCAATTGATGGCGGGGGCGCAATAGCCTGGCAAGAAACCGCAAGCAGTGCACTTTGTCTTAATGATGTTAAGGTGATTTTAAACTTACGTGATTTTTACGTGCAGTTGCAGTAATTGCAGTAATGGAGCCAAGAGCAGAGAGAGCACTCATCCACAAAGGGGATCGACGGGAGAAATACTCTGTACTTCGGTGGCTAATTTTGAGTAAATATATAAGGATTTGCAGGCTTTTAAAAACATTTGTTTTTAGATAGGTGGTAACTTTAACTGTTAGAATCTTTTATATAAATTATTTTTCTTCTCTAATCTAATCTCCAACATAATTAATTCATTTAAAAATGTAAGAAACATTTATCATACTTATTTCATTTTTATTTTTATACCCTGATCCCATTAAAAATGGGAAAAAGGGTATAATGGTTTAGTGCAAAAGTATGTAACGGGCAGAAGGGAGCATCTCCGACCCCATAAAGTATATATATATTTTTGATCAGCATCAACAGCCGAGTCGATATAGCCATGTCCGTCTGTCCGTCTGTCTGTCTGTCCGTATGTATGAACTATAAGAGCTAGAGACTCCAGATTTGGAACTTAAGCTCGCCTTGCCCCTAGGCAGTACAAGATTGTTTTCGATTTTTGATAACTTTTCCCGTTTCCGATATACACATGGGATCGATAACAACAAAATATTGAATTTTGAAAACTTTGAGACGCCATTTGAATTATTAAGAAAAGTAATGACAATCTGTGCAATTTTGATTGAAATCGGTTAAGAAACACCGGATATATGGGACATTGAAGTTGTGTATGCAGTATGCAGTATGCGCGTACACACACACACACATAGTTGCAAGCACTGACTGAAGGCGTAAAGTATAAAGATCAGTGTATCGTCTAGTCGGGATATCTCGACTAGAGCCTTCTTACTTGTTCCTATAAATAAATAGTCATAATAATAAGAATAAATGAAAAAAAGCAATTTAGTATAGTGTCTTTTGTTGTATCGGTGATACTCCTTATAGCATTTTAAAATTAAAAGGAGTATAATACTTAGCAGCACACATATTTTAGATCCTTTCAAATATAGTCGTATAGCATAAATGCTGGTCAAATCATTTTATCGTGCACCGCAATACGTACAGAGAGACAAACAGGAAGAGCGGGGAAAACTGTAAGGGTACGGAGAAAAGCAAAGTTTGAAAGTTGCAGCTGGCGAGTTTGTAAGCCAACAACCTGCATGGGGCCAAAGAATTCAACTTTGTATGCATTCGTGTCGCACAAGTGCGCACGTATTAGCCATAAATATATGAGACACATCGGGCTGTGGCAGCAGATTGAAAGAGAGGGTCTGGGGTTGACTGCTTGGCATATAGGTGCTGCCAAAACGAAATCAAACCATAAATTTAACACGTTTCAACATGTGTTCTCCAGAACAGAGAGAGTGCAGTCAGTGCCCCTAGGCTAAATCGATGCTGATGCTGATTCTGAACCAAAAGAATTGTAAGCACAGAAAGTGCACAAGCCACATTACTTATACGCCGCAGCTATTGCTGTCGCTGGCATTTAGCACGATGATGAAAGCGAGCGCGAATGTCATATGCAAAGCCACGTGCCAACGGTGATGATGCTGCTTCCTCCTCCCGTGTAAATGAATCACCATTTAATATTACCAAGCTCTAGTGCAATGTGGCAAACGGAATGTGCCAACTGCCAATTGCGAACTCCTTTCAACTACCCGGCAAGGACGTGACTCTGTTTGATATTAAGTCAGCAGCAACAGCAGCATGGAGTCCAAACTTGACCATATCGAATGTTCTTGTACAGAAGTCAAAACAGAGTAAAGGAGTTTGGAGGACGTAAAATGGGAAATGGGATGTCAGGATTATGGGATACACTCAGAAAAATATATTTACTTAAAAAAAAACAACAGGCTTTTGGTTTAATAGGTAGCTTAGAAACATTTTTTTTAATTGATTTCTAAATTGAAAGTTACCAGCTCCTTTAACCTTAAGCTTCATTTTGTAAGTTAAAGAAAATCTTGTTAAGAAAATTTGTTTATTTTAGTTTGGCAGATATTTCACACAAATATATATTAAAAAATGTAACTGTTTAAGGAATGCTGCAGCTTAACAAATTTTGATTTCGTTATATTTAAGTCAGTAAAACTTTTGCACAATCAAAGGTCGGGTTGATCTTAAGTGCTATTTTATTTTCTATTTTATTTTTGGTGTTTTTTTTTAACATAAGAGAGCATTTTTTTGTTTAAGTGGAGCTAAGCCAAACCGCAGTGGTGATGTCAACGTGGAATGCTTTTCACTAGGAGGCTGTCAAGGAAACGCAGCCTGGCCGACTAGCGCAGTTAACCGCTGACAGCGTTTCCCGTTGGTCGCGGCCATCATCACAGGGCTTGACAAGCATTTGCATGTGTGTGTGCATGCGAAGTTATTTGTTTGCGTGTATGTGTTTGTTGCGTGTGACGCGCTTGAATTAAATAAACAGCAAAATTAGTACGGCGCAGTCAAAAAAAGTGAAAGATGGCTGCTGGCTTCATAGCATGCCTCAAAACGGATTTCCCACGCCCACACACACACATATGGCGTTCAACGCCCACGGTTAGCAAACCTTATCGAATTGCACACATTATCGTTAGATTTTAGTGGGCCAAGGAAATTAATTTCTTGAGTAAACCCGTCTTCAAGTGCTTCGAGCAGCTGCGCTGACATGTAATTTCGTGTTTTTGGCAAAGGGAGAGAGGGGGAATCACGACTCTGACAGGTTGTACGGAAGGGCGTGCCCAATGAAACATGTGGCTCCCATAATCATTACAAGAGCCGAAAACTTCAGGGCGTGGGCCATTTTGCGGGGGATAGTGCTGTTTGCTATTGCTGTTATCGACTAAGCTGCCGTCTCGAAAGAACGTTTAAACATGCGGGCGTAATTTTAACTTAAATTTCAGTCCCCCTCGGCCCTAATCAATTCACTTGGCACTCAGCGCCAGACAACAATCTCGTTTATATTGCAGATATTCACATTGCACATAATTAAATTTTGCGTGCTGGCGCTCCTAATGGATATAATGTGGCAAATACTTCAACTTAGGATCAGCAGCCATAGCAACAGCTATAGTTCAACTTTTGTGTTGCCACCAACTGCGGAGTACTCTGATAAAAGTACAACAAAGGTTGTTAAGGAGTAAAGGAGCGGAAGATATGGTCGTTTCCACTAAGTTAAGCTAAAAGGCAGACAGCAGGGGTAAGCATGGCACGATAATGCAGATATTTGGGGATGTCACTAGCCATATTCATCAAATAATGTAACCCTTGCCCAAAGTCACCAGCTATCTTCCTCACAAATTTAGTGCCTGAAGCTTAAAAATTGTCAAAGATATAGCAGGTCGGCTGGAGTTGGAAGAAGTGGTGCCATTTTTAACGGGACCTCATCACCTATCTTGGGACCGAATTTGATGGTGCTAGCTTTGATATAGGCGATTTCAAAAGTTTTGATGCAGGCCACGCAAGTAGCTTTCTTTGTTTCTTTTTATCAAATTTGGTAGCTCTAGCTGGATGGGGAAAATACGTGGATTTATAATAATTATCTTAACACTTTTTCTGACCCGGCCATAGCCAAAAGCATTTGCAAAGTTTTGAGTTTCTAGCTTTACGGGTTTCGAAAAAATTGGTGTTTATACAGGCGGACAGACACATCATGACGAACATTGCACAAAACCAATATACTATTTACTTTCGGAAATCATTTTATTTTGAAATTTCAATTTTAAAAGCTAAAGACAAGAAATAAAAATATTAAAATTCTACTTTATTGTCAAAATGTACATGTTGTTAAGATAGCTCAGCATCCCTAAGATCAACTTCTATAACTTGATTAAGAGATACAATCATAAACATATAAAAAAATTTAAAAAAAAAAACAATCACTATCAAACATTGGTTGGGTTATAAAGAAATATTCAATAAACTTTAGTACAGTTTACTCAATACACATTTTTCAAAAAGAAGATGTTAATGCAAAAAATATGTATGTATATATATATGTATGTCAGTAGCGAAATGCCAAAGGTCGCAAAAGAAGATAGTGATTGTTAGTATTGATAAAAATATATTCACCACTTTAGCTTGGACATGTTTTGTTTAGTGTGTTAAACATCTACTACAACATTTGAAATATTATTTCTTCCAACAAAAATGAGGACATAAACAATATATTAACAGGACTCAAGACTTAACTGTAAATCGTTAAACTTGGCAGCTGCCTTAAGCTTGAAGCAATTAGTTTTCATTGACAGCTGCCCCTCCGCTGCTTCAGTACATTCCCCATTTTATCCTTCGGCTTAGCTCTAGTTGTGGACATCATAATATATGGTTTTGTGTGCGGCATTAAGCACATAATTTCACATTGAGAATCACTGGATGTCAATGAAATACGAAATCGCATGACAACAAGCCGATTTCATGTTAGCCCAAAGACTCATACAAACATACACACACACACACACACACATACACACACACATACAAATAAACGCTAACATGAACACATATGTTCACAAGTAGCTCAGCGGAATGTTTTATTCGGGGTGGAGGATGGCTATTTGGTATTAGCTGATGTCGTTGTCAGCTGCTTAGTTACTTTAACCAAATATGGCCATTATTATTATATTATGGCCAATGGGCTGTGTGTTAGTGTGTGTGCGGGAGTGTGTTGAAGCTTACAACTTTAGCTTGACCGAAAATCAAAATAAATGACGACGATCAACAACAATTGTCATTTGTTATCCTATTAGTCAGGCCAAGAAATTGCTATTTCCCCATATATTATTGTAAACGCTTCTAATGGAAATCAACACATGCGCTCCATCCGAAATTTCCAAGTAATAAAGCAATAAATGCTAAGCAGCAACTCGACCGCAAAATCAACTATTAAATTCTTGTAGCCCTTTGGCCTCAATTGATTAATATGGCCTCCCCATTAATATTGAAGAAATTTATATAGATGGCGATTTATAACTTTAGTTGTGTTGTTGCGACAATTGTAGTTTATTCACATTGCACAAGTTTTTATACCCTGATCCCATTAAAAATGGGAAAAAAGGGTATAATGGTTTAGTGCAAAAGTATGTAACAGGCAGAAAGAAGCATCTCCGACCCCATAAAGTATATATATTCTTGATCAGCATCAGCAGCCGAGTCAATATAGCCATGTCCGTCTGTCCGTCTGTCCGTATGTATGAGCCAACCGATATCAGAGACTATAAGAGCTAGAGACTCCAGATTTGGAACTTAAGCTCGCCTAATCCCTAGGCAGTACAAGTTTCTTTCCGATTTTCGATAACTCTTCCCGTTTCCGATATACACATGGGATCGATAACAACAAAATCTTGAATTTGGAAAACTTTGAGATGCAATTTGAATTATAAAAAAAAATAATGACAATCTGTGAAATTTTTATTGAAATCGGTTAAGAAACACCGGATATATGGGACATTGAAGTTGTGTATGCAGTATGCAGTATGCGCGTACACACACACACACATACTTGCAAGCACTGACCGTACGCGTTAAGTATAGGGATCAGGGTATCGTCTAGTCGGGATTTCTCGACTAGAGCCTTCTTACTTGTTTTTATTTTGGGTCTCAGTATTGTTTGGCTGACTTTCAGACATGACCGGTTCCGATGACGGCCCAACATTGGCTTTTTTGCGCTTTGGAGAATCACTTTAAAGATTTATCTCCTTAAAGTTTCTCTGCACAATTGAGAAATTATCGCACAGTTTTTTTTTAACTGGCCGAAAACTCCCTCAAGGCCAAGCTAAGTCTCCGTGAAGTTTGCCATAACTTTTTTCCGCTCCAAACAAGACCAACATGGCCACTCTAAATTTGTGACGCTCATCAAATCGATGATACGGCCGTTAAGACCAGCAAATTTTTCATGTGCAACATTTGGGCACATCCAGCAGCCAATAAAACCCATCTTCGTATTGGTGCGAACTTGGCAGCCCTGGTAACAACAGACAGAAATATTTATATACATTTTTTCCTTATTTCCTTGTTTATTTGAGAAAAAAAATATATAAATAAACAAATAAAAACAAGTAAGAAGGCTCTAGTCGAGATATCCCGACTAGACGATACCCTGATCCCTATACTTTACGCGTACAGTCAGTGCTTGCAAGTGTGTGTGTGTCTGTGTACACGCATACTCCATACTGCATACACAACTTCAATGTCCCATATCTCCGGTGTTTATTAACCGATTTCAATAAAATTTTCACAGATTATCATTATTTTGCTTTATAATTCAAATTGCATCTCAAAGTTTTCCAAATTCAAGATTTTGTTGTTATCGATCCCATGTGTATATCGGAAACGGGAAGAGTTATCGAAAATCGGAAAGAAACTTGTACTGCCTAGGGATTAGGCGAGCTTAAGTTCCAAATCTGGAGTCTCTAGCTCTTATAGTCTCTGAGATCGGTTGGCTCATACATACAGACGGACAGACGGACAGACGGACAGACGGACGGACAGACGGACATGGCTATATCGACTCGACTGTTGATGCTGATCAAGAATATATATACTTTATAGGGTCGGAGATGCTTCCTTCTGCCTGTTACATACTTTTGCACAACTTCATTATACCCTTTTTTCCCATTTTTAATGGGATCAGGGTATAATTACAATGAATAAAAGAGAGAGAAAAAAAAATAATAAAAATGATTTAATTAATTTTTGAAAAACTGCTCAAAGAAAATTTTAGGACCACCCTAGGGTTAATTGTATGAATACGCTTGTAACTACTCACAAAAACGAAAACACAAACAAAACGTACCGGCGCGAGCGCAGCAACCGAAAGCAACAACAACGGAATAATTTAAACCGGGACCAGCACCAACACAAAAGAGCACGTGAGAGCCAATAACGGTATTATGCACAGAGAGCACGCTCAGAAGAACTAAAAGAGTGCAAGTATGAAAATACAAAAACAAAATACTAGCAGGCCACAAGCACAATAAGCAGTGAGCTTTGACTGCAATTCGTTGTTGTATTTTGGCACTTGCAAAATAAATGCAAATAAATTATTTAAATTAATGTTCAAAACTTGGGTTTTACACAACCGATGAAACCCAAAGTCACAAAACTATTTATTTGCACAGAGTCGAGAAATTATGATAAGATTAGACGCATGAAAATTTAAAAAAACGAAGAGCACAAAAAAAAAACACGTCCGTTGCTAAGCAAAGAGAGCGAGCATAAACAGAATCTTATCACATCTTCACACGTAAGTGTTATAACGTGTTTATCTTTAATTATGTTTGCATAATTAATGCAAGTATTTTTAACTTAGTTGCTGCATGGAAATGAACAGAACACTTTGGCTGCCAAACCATTCAAAAAAATTGCATAGATCGATACATAAAAATGTTTTTGGCTGAAAAAGCTTCACTTGGCGATCTTGCAATCAAAACGGCAGTAAATCGAAAAGCGAACTTCATTTCTAAATAAATGCTGCGGCTGCAAAAATAGCCAACAACGCATACTGTTGTAAATAGTGATCCTTGAACAATAAAAATCAAGTGTCTAATGGCTCTATACCAAACCCATTGTTGTCCGTTGAGTTTTCAAAATCAAATAACTATTTGCCCTACTGCAGCGACGTTGATTTGTATTGAAAATAACCTGGCAACGTTCTTCAAAATGACAGGTCGGAATGAGGGTTGTGAGGTTGCTTGCCTCTATTTTCTTGAAGCTCGTTGCGCTGATGAGTTCACCAGTCAAGCCTCAGGAAAATAAAGGGTGCTCAATAAAAGCCAATAAATATTCGAAAAAGGATTGCTGAGTCGGCGAGGTAAATAATTTTCTTTCCGAAAAAACTGACTTACAAACCATGAAAGTTAGCATTGAAAATTTTGTACTTGTGTAAGGGAATTGGTAATTCTTCAGGCATTAGTCAGCAGCGAAAATATTTAAAAACAGAAATTCCGAGAGCCGTTAGTAATCATGAAGCGAAAAAACTTGTGCTAGTTGTAAAACAAAGTTAAAATAATTTAAACACGTTCAACCTATAGACTAACAATTATCACAGCAACAGGCCAAAAATCACAAATTAAAAATGCTAAAAAATGTGTAATGCATCAACCGGCAACGACGATGGGACAGACAATCGTTTTTCAGGACGGAAGTCAGGAAAAAGTTCATCGATCAATGGCAAATTTGGAGTGAATCGGTGAAGAGAGTGAGAGCGAAAAAAGGCGATCACGAACTTTGAAGCGGTCGCAATGTGCGAGCTCAGTCTTCTCGAGAGAGAAAGAGCTGCAATCGCAGTATGATGGATTTCGCAGCTCGGGCGATGCAAAGGTTTACAGCTTAGTATAAACTTAGTCATAGTTTAAGGGGTGGTATAGTCTTATATATAAATTAATTCAAAAAAGCATACTGACTGTACGCACTAAGTGAAGGGTTCAAGGTATCTTCTAGTCGGAATTTCTCGACTTGTTTGTACGTGATTTTGATTAACTTTAATTGACATTTTACATAAGCAATAATTGTACGCGTTATAACAGGGGTTCAGAGTATGCCCTATTGCTTGTATATTTTCAAACAGAAGAATTTTGTTAAGCTTAAAATCAAATAATTTTTGATCAATTTAAACAAGATCAGTTCTATAAGATAGAAACAGCATCTTTATTAATGAGAAGAGTCAGAGGTTTCGAGCGTATTCTTTCTCTTGTTGTGCATTCTCGTTCTCATACTGTAAATGTGCTCTTTCGCATTAGATGTTCATTAATGTACAATGGATAAAAAATAAACTTTTAATATCATAGTCTTACAGCTTTTCTGATGAGCGATAAATCTGTGAGCTTGTAGCAGAATACCAGAAAACTGCTGACATAAGGGCATGCATATATCATTATCCACTGCCGATCAGCAGTTAATGCACAGCAATCGAATGCCATATGCCTTGGCGTGACGGGGTAACCTCTCCCTTTTTATTGCCAGTGGGAAAATGTGCTTGAAAAATTATGCAGTTATTTTGTTTGGTCCTTGGGCTCTTATTTAACACTTCGCTGGATGGCAAGCAGTAAAGTGGTAGTGAGGGAAAAATTGTCGTCCCGTCAAAAAAGCATTTCAAGCAGCAAAAATTTAGCACTTTGTTAAAATGTCAAATGAAACATGTCATTTATCATGCCGGCACTGGCACTTACCAGTTGCCCCGTACGCTACCTCATTCTCTTTTCCTGCTCTCTGAATGTTTGGTTGGTTGCTCGCTTGGAGTGCATATATCCTGTGCGCGCCCTTATCTGTCTTAACAAGCGTTACACTTTCAGAAAATACGGTTACGCCCACCCTCACACCCCCTCAGTCAACGCACTTCACACTTTCGCGCTCCCTTTCTTCCTGGCTGCGAACGACAAACAAGCACACGATGTTCCGGCTTGTTCCGGGTGTCATTTCTTTAGCTTGTCGTAGACGAGTCAGTTTCAGCTAGCACCAAGTGTAGTTACTAGAAGCAACATCAGCAACAGCTGTACCAAAAGACGGAGCCTTATTCCTAAGAGCAAATGTTGTTGCCATGGTTGACATTGCTTAAGTCCAACCTTTTCGCACTCGAAAGCAGCGTCGAGCATCAGCATTTTTAAACTTAACTATCACGGCAAAAAAGATAAATTAAAACAGGCAATGAAGATCATATTTAAAAACTCAAGTTTTTTTGTGTTTTTCATATTTTAAAAAATGTAGAAATGAGCTTTCTATTAATTAAAAGTAAAAAAAAGTAAAAGTAAAGTAAAAATGACGTACACATTTAAACCAATAGAAGTAAAACTTATAAAATTATTTTTAATAGCATTGGTAAAAGTTTGATTTTTAACATGATAAAGGTTTTTTACTCGAATTTGAATAAGGCTGTCAAGAAGATCTGAACGAAACCAACAACTGGTATTTACATAAATATGATAAAATGAATTAAAAAATCGAGTGGTTGTTTAATTTTATTTATATGTGTTGACTTAAGTCTAAAATTTATAAATTGATGGGGAATAAGAGACAAAGGAAAATAAAAATTAATAACGGTTGAAAATACATTAAAAATGTGGGCTTTAAATAGAAAACAAAGTAAAATATGTTAAATGTCAGAGCGTTGTTACTTCGTTTCATAGAAAAAGGGTTTTTTCTTCGCTTTTAAGCGCCACATCAACTAAAGGCACAAAGGCATGCAAACATATACACATAAACAATGTTCGCTTAAACTATACGTACTGCAGTCAACACTCAAGAAGCTGCTTTTACAACATACGTATACACATAAGTTTGTGTGTGTAAAGCCCGCGACAAGGCATTTAAAATTGAACAAATTGTGAACAGAGCTGCAAGGAGTGCATCAACAGCCTTGGCGCTGGCTGAAAGGAAACAAAGAAGCGCAAATAAAAAATTCGTGAATATTCATAAGCAATTCGGGACTCGGAGCAAAACATTTCTGATTAACGTGTTAGAAAAGTAAAGCACGATAAATATGGAAGTAAGAAACAAGTTACAGAGTTTGCATTGACTCATAAATGTTGACTTGTGCTCATATCTGCTTGTATTTAAGATACCAGTTGGAAAACAGACATTGTGCAATTGTTTAGTATATACACTTTGACATGAAAATGTTTAAAAACACACCGTGAAAAATTTAGATTTTTTCACTTTAGAGCTATAGGGGACACACTGGTGTGTGGTAGAATTGAATCTGTGCAAAAGAAATTTCTTTTTTTTGTCCTATGGAGTTTCAACTGGGTTCAAGAGTTGACTTATTTTTGTTTTTAAGTAAACTCCTTTCAATAATTTTTCTCTCGCTGTGTAAGGGTTCGATGAGAATCCAAACAAGAAAAATAATTACTAGTATAATTATTCGTATAATCGCTGTTAGTAATTTTATTATTATTATAATTATTAATATAATTGTTATAATAATAACTTGAATTCAAACCTTAACTGCGATTTGACCGCCAAAGGTAAAGGTCTGGCAACCCCCACCAGCAGCTGATCTGCACGCAGTCTGGCAGCCCTAATGATCGGCATGCAAGTCTGCACGGCTGCGCTGTGAACATATGCACCAGCTTCACGCATTTCCGCTTTTAAGCTTTAGTGCAATCCGACGCGCAATTTCTAATCTGTAAAAATCCCAAGTTAACGTGGAGATAATAAGCCCAAATTGGTGCTATATACCTTGGCTGCACAATCCAAGATTGCTGCAGTCGATATTGCCGGGAGGGCAAACATTTTTGGTGCTTTTTTCTTTACCTTCTGCAAGGTAAGCTAGTGCCAAAATTGTCAGGGCAGCAATTCAAGTGTTATTGTGTGTTGTTTTCAGGCAAGTGAACTTGTAGTTGCTGTTGGTGCGCTCAGCGAAAGCCACCGTCAACAAATTTAATTCCCGGCGTCCACATCGTTCACGGCAGCCCTTTTTATAAGGTGCTGCGTTTGAAGTAAGTCCTCTATTAGAGGCACACCTATGTAAAGCCGTCGGAGGATGGATAAGGCCTAAAGAGGCCAAGGCCTACCTACGTGGCCGACGGATGAGGCCTAACAGAGGCCAACGCATGCGTATATAGCCGGTGGCAGAGGCCACTTGCCTTGCGCACACGCAACCCCCCCTTACCCTCACACAAGCGGTACCTTCAAAAGCGATGCCTAAAGCGATCAGATGTATCAAAAAGGAATAAGTTGTAATTTTAAAACGAAAGAACTCTTATACTTATAATTTTTTGTAATTTTATTTTTAAAGTCATGCGCTTTTGCTGAAATTATATACACACCACACACACTCATCAACACCCATACACACATACAACACATACATACACACCTCGTCGTCATCAGGCCTGCTGACTGCGTTGGATAATAGTGAGTACGGCTTAGCCGAAGAACAAGTGTGATTTTAGTAGACAAAAAAAGTGAATGTAAAAACAAAAACACAAAAGTTAATACACAGTCAAACAAAATTACAGCAAAGCGCGCAATAGAAAATAGAATTCAAATTAATTAAAGCATTAGTTTATAAGAAATATATATAAGAATTATAATGTAAGAGTAATGCTAGTAAAATTAGTGTTGTAAGAAACCAATTCAAAATGAAGTCAAAATTAAGCCATGAAGGCATCATAAAGTAAACTGTTAATAATGAGTAAATAAAATCTTGTTAATTTGGGCACCGTAATGAATTCACACACAATAGCATTTATAGGGTAGAATCCCATAAGTTCGATTCTACAGGTAGGGAGGGTAAAGACGAAGAACAGTATCACCAAGTTCTTCAATTCTACTTATCTTTAGCTTATTTGACTTTGGTCTTCCTAATTCCCGATCTGTCTACGATTTTTATAATTTGTGAAGCGTGTTTAATTTTAAGGCTATTCCAAAGATCCCACCCCACTTTCCCTGAGCACGGCCGGAACCGTATAGTAGACAGGGAATAGCCGAGACTAAAGAGTCGTGCACGTTACATAAATAATAAAATGGCGCCCGAACGTGGGACCCGAGTATTTACATAATTAATAAAATAGCGCCCGAACGTGTGACCCCAAGTATTTAAATAAATAATTAAATAACACCCAGTAAAATACCGAGGTTACCAACACACCTTTCCAAATCCTTTCCCATCCAAATCAATCATGATCCAAAAACTTTAAAGTAGTTTCAGAAAATATTTCTTATCTGGTTAGGAATAGCTGGCAGTCTGAATATTTTCGGAGTCAGACCAACAGATAAGATCTATTAATTATACGTTGAATTTATTTCGGCTTGCTTTTTATATTTTAAATATATATTTCTCGGATTAATAGTCTTGATTTTGTCGGTTCTATTCCAGGATATATATTTAAAATAAAATAATCTGTTTAAATTGAATTGAGATTGCTCATGCTGGATATTTTCGGCATGTTCCTCTTCAATTTAGAATTTGATATTCATACCCAGTTTTTGTTTAATTAGAATATTATTTAAAATATAAAAATGACATTTTTGATATCTCGATCAGTTCGTTGGTCTTGATATCTTTCCCTTAAACGGTGACACAACTCATGCCATCCCATATGACCCACAGTTCTATGTACTCGCCAATAGAATGCAAGGGCTGGGCCTTTAAAAAGTAAATTACCAAACTGATGCAACAACTCAAATTATCTGAAATAGCAGATCAATCTCGGATTTTTAAGCCGTATCATGTTCGTTTGCGAGAGTATAGAGAGCGCAAAGCAGTCATCTTAAATGTGGATGCTGTTAAAGTTCAAAAGACTCGTTCTGCTTTGCGTATGAAAAACTTTTGGTATAATAAACATCGCCTAAATCTCTACACGATATCCTCAATTATAAATAAACCCTGCGACATTAGACCCTTTACTGAGATAGAAGTTTTTGGGAAACCATATTTAGCACTTTTGGACAGCGGTGCCAATAAGAGCGTTATTGGTGCAGACTTGGCTAAACACCTAATCTCAGAGCCGATAAAAATCGATAAATTGAATGGAGTGGTTCAGACAGCCGATGGTCAGAAGCAGGTAGTGGCAGGTTTAGTGCATATACCTGTAGTGTTCAATTCTTTAAAAATTGATTTCGAATTTTTGATTGTACCTTCCATCAAACAAAATGTAATATGTGGAATGGATTTTTGGAAAGCCTTTGGCATTTCAATCCAATCTGCATTTGTGGTGAATGAAATCAAAAGCTCCAATGAAGAAATTTCAAGCAAAGACGAACTAGATTCAGTTCAAAGAATCAAATTACAGTCGGTTGTCGATAACTTTCCTTCATCAGAACGTAGTGGTCTGGGTGAGACATTTCTGGTTGAGCATGAGATCGACACAGCGGCTGCCAAACCAATTAAACAAAAGTTTTATCCTTTGTCCCCCGCAAAAGAAAAATTATTATGCGAAGAAGTAGATCGGATGATACAACTAGGCGTCATTGAAGAAGCTCCGACATCCCCATGGTCTTCTCCAGTGACACTCGTTGTCAAACCTGGAAAGGTTAGATTCTGTCTCGATGCGCGAAAGTTAAATGCTGTTACTATAAAAGACGCGTATCCGATGCCAAGTCTTGATGGGCTAATAAGTAGACTTCCCCCAGTGCATTGCATATCTAAAATTGATTTAAAAGATGCATTTTGGCAAATTCGTTTAGAGGTCAACTCACGCATAAAAACAGCGTTTACCATTCCAAATCGACCACTATACCAATTTAAACGGATGCCATTTGGACTTACCAATGCTCCACAAACTATGTGCCGATTAATGGATCAAGTTATTCCATATCAGTTAAAATCTCATGTCTTTGTATACCTTGATGATCTTTTAGTAATGTCCTCAAGTTTTGACGAACACTTGAAACATTTAAATACGGTCTCAACGCAGTTACGCAAAGCTGGACTTACAATAAACGTTAAGAAAAGTCAGTTTTGCCTAACTAAAGTAGATTATCTTGGATATGTCGTTGGAGAAGGAACTTTGCATATTAACCCCGATAAAATTCAAGCTGTGGATGAATTTCCCGTGCCAAAGACGCGCAAGCAGTTACGAAGATTTTTAGGGATGACCGGGTGGTACCAGCGTTTTATATCTCAGTATTCATCTGCAATTTTTCCGCTAACCGAATTGTTGCGAGGAAAATCATTCGAATGGAATGACCAAGCTCAAGCAGCATTTGTTGAAATCAAGCGCAAGTTGTGCAGTGCTCCGTTTTTAATACATCCGAATTATGAAAAACCTTTTATCTTGCAATGTGATGCTTCGTTGTATGGAGTAGGAGCAGTCTTAGCCCAAATTGATGAGTCAGGATGTGAACGACCAATAGCGTATATGTCGAAAAAGCTAAACAAGGCTCAGCGTAACTACACTGTTACCGAATTGGAATGTTTAGCCGTTGTCTTAGCAATTAAAAAGTTTCGCATGTACATCGAAGGTCAATCGTTCAAAGTCGTTACCGACCATGCAAGTCTTCGTTGGTTAATGAACCAAGCCGATTTGAGTGGCAGATTAGCGCGATGGGCAATTAAATTGCAAGGGTTTTCTTTCGATATTGAGTATCGAAAAGGTAGTGAAAATGTCGTAGCTGATGCGCTTTCACGGTGTTACGAAGAGGTTGACAATATTGCCACCCTCGAGATAGACGATTTCCCTGAAATAGATTTAGATTCAGAAGCTTTTCAGTCTGAAGAATATAGCAAATTGAAAGACAACTATCAGGAAGTGAATCCCCCTGATGTTAAAGTCATAGATAAGTTTATATATAGGCGTAGTATAATGTGTGAAAACAGTAACGGTGATGACTGGAAACTATATGTTCCAGAACTACTGCGTGAACAAGTGATACGTTCAACACATGACCAGCCTTCGTCTAGTCATTGTGGCACAGCCAAATGCTTAGAACGAATTCGGCGAAGATTCTTTTGGCCGAAAATGGTGGTGGATGTACGTAGATATATAGGCAATTGTGACATTTGCAAGACGACCAAGTATCCTACCTGTGCTTTAAAGCCGCCCATGGGTAGTCAAGTGTCTAGCGAGAGACCCTTTCAAAGACTCTATATTGACTTTATCGGACCTTTTCCCCGTACGAAAAAAGGAAATGTTGGCATTTTCATCGTACTTGATCATTTTTCGAAATTCACATTCCTCAAAGCAGTCAAGAAATTTAATTCCCAAGTGATAATTGACTATTTGCGAAATGAGCTTTTCACATGCTTTGGAGTGCCCGAAACAATTGTGAGTGATAATGGTTCTCAATTCAAAAGCCATGATTTTTCAAATTTCCTCTCACAATTTAGTATTCAGCACATATGCACCGGAGCTTATGCCCCTCAGTCAAACGCAGCAGAAAGGGTAAATCGGTCGATAAACGCCGCTCTAAGAGCCTACATTCGAACTGACCAAAGAAAATGGGATGCATATTTACCTAGGGTGAATTGTGCATTACGTAATTCCCTGCACCAGTCAGTTGGAATGTCACCTTACCGCATAGTATTCGGCCAATACATGATAGTGCATGGCCAAGACTATAAGTTGTTGAGAAACCTAAAGGCGCTTAGCGATGGTACGCAACAGTTGAGTAGAACAGATGAGTTCCACCAAATCCGTTCAAACATAGAGAAGAACTTAACTAAGGCTTATAAGAAAAACCAAAGTACGTACGATTTACGATGTAGACCTCGTTCGTTTAAAGTTGGACAAGAAGTCACTAAGCGTAATTTTGCTGTGAGTAATGCGGCTGCCACGTATAGTGCAAAGTTAGCTCCAGTGGGAACTAAAGTTCGCATTAAAGCAAAGCTGGGACAATCGGTCTATTTAATCGAAGATTTAAAGGGAAAAGAGTTAGGAAAATTCCATGCAAAAGACCTATGGTAATCGAGCCATCGTCACCCTTTTAGTTTCTTTCCAGCTTTTATCTTCAACCAGTGGGTAGAGATCAAACCTGTGGGGGGTGGTGTAAGGGTTCGATGAGAATCCAAACAAGAAAAATAATTACTAGTATAATTATTCGTATAATCGCTGTTAGTAATTTTATTATTATTATAATTATTAATATAATTGTTATAATAATAACTTGAATTCAAACCTTAACTGCGATTTGACCGCCAAAGGTAAAGGTCTGGCAACCCCCACCAGCAGCTGATCTGCACGCAGTCTGGCAGCCCTAATGATCGGCATGCAAGTCTGCACGGCTGCGCTGTGAACATATGCACCAGCTTCACGCATTTCCGCTTTTAAGCTTTAGTGCAATCCGACGCGCAATTTCTAATCTGTAAAAATCCCAAGTTAACGTGGAGATAATAAGCCCAAATTGGTGCTATATACCTTGGCTGCACAATCCAAGATTGCTGCAGTCGATATTGCCGGGAGGGCAAACATTTTTGGTGCTTTTTTCTTTACCTTCTGCAAGGTAAGCTAGTGCCAAAATTGTCAGGCAGCAATTCAAGTGTTATTGTGTATTGTTTTCAGGCAAGTGAACTTGTAGTTGCTGTTGGTGCGCTCAGCGAAAGCCACCGTCAACAAATTTAATTCCCGGCGTCCACATCGTTCACGGCAGCCCTTTTTATAAGGTGCTGCGTTTGAAGTAAGTCCTCTATTAGAGGCACACCTATGTAAAGCCGTCGGAGGATGGATAAGGCCTAAAGAGGCCAAGGCCTACCTACGTGGCCGACGGATGAGGCCTAACAGAGGCCAACGCATGCGTATATAGCCGGTGGCAGAGGCCACTTGCCTTGCGCACACGCAACCCCCCCTTACCCTCACACAAGCGGTACCTTCAAAAGCGATGCCTAAAGCGATCAGATGTATCAAAAAGGAATAAGTTGTAATTTTAAAACGAAAGAACTCTTATACTTATAATTTTTTGTAATTTTATTTTTAAAGTCATGCGCTTTTGCTGAAATTATATACACACCACACACACTCATCAACACCCATACACACATACAACACATACATACACACCTCGTCGTCATCAGGCCTGCTGACTGCGTTGGATAATAGTGAGTACGGCTTAGCCGAAGAACAAGTGTGATTTTAGTAGACAAAAAAAGTGAATGTAAAAACAAAAACACAAAAGTTAATACACAGTCAAACAAAATTACAGCAAAGCGCGCAATAGAAAATAGAATTCAAATTAATTAAAGCATTAGTTTATAAGAAATATATATAAGAATTATAATGTAAGAGTAATGCTAGTAAAATTAGTGTTGTAAGAAACCAATTCAAAATGAAGTCAAAATTAAGCCATGAAGGCATCATAAAGTAAACTGTTAATAATGAGTAAATAAAATCTTGTTAATTTGGGCACCGTAATGAATTCACACACAATAGCATTTATAGGGTAGAATCCCATAAGTTCGATTCTACAGGTAGGGAGGGTAAAGACGAAGAACAGTATCACCAAGTTCTTCAATTCTACTTATCTTTAGCTTATTTGACTTTGGTCTTCCTAATTCCCGATCTGTCTACGATTTTTATAATTTGTGAAGCGTGTTTAATTTTAAGGCTATTCCAAAGATCCCACCCCACTTTCCCTGAGCACGGCCGGAACCGTATAGTAGACAGGGAATAGCCGAGACTAAAGAGTCGTGCACGTTACAGCTGTTAGACCGTAGAATTATGCAAAATATATTATTTTTTACTTACCTAACCTGTAATCGACTCACCTATTCTACTGAGTCGAACAAAACTAAATGTGCCAATGAGGTTTTCCCTCAGCTTCGATCTGTGCTCGAGCAAATATTTAACTCATAAACCATTTCGTGTTATACGCTTTGACCATAGTAATTTTTATTCCGTTGTTTCCTTTGAGACCTCGATTCATGTACTTAAATGATCTATCTACTTTGATATATCTAATCATACCACTGGTCTGATTTGATTCTTTTAGTTTTTCTAAGCCTTTAAGCCTTTGTCATTTTAAAATAATATAGTCCGCTCCTTAGTTGCACGCTAGTAGTAAGTCGTCTAAATCGCTTTATTGCTCATATGGAAATTTAATGTAGTTTCAATCTTCATACCAAACCTAAGTTCGAAAGTATTTGTATCGCTTCCATCGCACACACTCATTGTACAGTTTGTAAATTTTTTATAAAAACTACATGGAAATATAAAAACAAACAAAAAACCTGCGCCATCGCAATTTTAATGCACTTCAAATTGACAAGTTAAACCGCAAATATTTGTTGACCCCAAAATGTGCAACCCAATGTAAAAAACCGCGTGGCCAATAAAGCAAACATTGCCTCCACTAAAACAAAAAGCAAGAAAAAGCCGATTAACTGCTAACAAAAAAAAGAGGTTGAGGTTTAACATTCGTATGTATTTTTAAAAGTGTGCAACTGAAAAGTGGTGAGATGTGCAAGCTGAAAAAAAGCTAAATGCTGCAAATAAAGCGCAGTTTCACGTTGCATTGAAACAGTGCAAAGCAAGCTATAATAAAAATAAATAAATATTCCACAATTTCTTTTACCATTCCTTTTTTGCGTATCACGTATACGCGACGTTAACGTTGGTGAAAGTTGCCATGGTCCAAACTGTCGCAACAGCAACAGCGCAGACAGTTGTGTCAGTTTGTCGCCCAAAAATAAAATGAAAGAGCAACAATAACAAGTATAAGAAATCGTTGTTCACCTGTGCTGACAGCGACAGCGCCCGCATGCGTTTTTATGAATTATTTCATAATAAAATTGCGAGAGCGCTCGAATTTATTTCTGGTTTTTTTTTTTTGCCATGGACAACACGTTGCGTCCCGAACTGGCCAGTTGATATCGACACCTGCACTACGACCACGTACACCGCTGCCACCTACAACAACAACAACAACAACAAAAATGTGCAGTGCCAAAAATTTCACGACGCATTGACTTCCAAAATGTAGGTAAGAGTTTGCATACCGACTAAATGTTTCCTTGTTAACAAATCTCAAGTAAGTAATAACAAATAATCCGTATCAATTAACGCAATAAATTAGCTTATTATGAAAAAAAAAGAGTAAGTTAAAGCGAAAAGTATTGTGACCCTTCAGTGTTTTGTTATGGAACAGTACTAAATACAAAAAAAAACCATTTACTTATTCATTCAACAGTTAATATTCTGCTGCCTCACGCACACATCAGACCAAAATATCTTTTTAGCCAAACACTTGAACAGGTAATGGGTGTACATAAAAACCAACAGCTGACGATTTGCGGATTTTACTCCCACCAACTGTGTAACTGAAAAGCCAAAAGCGACACACAAACAACGCGTCATGAGTATGCCGCAAAATGTGTGCCGCACAATACAAATATTTAAATTTAATTAACTATGTTTACAAACTGAGCGGTGCAGGCTATTAAATTGCCCACACGCATATGCCAAATGTTTATTCTAAAATTTTGCATCAATCAATTCGAAGAGGCACAAAAAATGCTGCGTTTTTTGGCATTTCTGTGCTGTGAGCAACGAAGGATATATATATTCCCACACATGAGATACTTATCAGTCCTTAAAAGAAGTTATTTGTTTATCAAATTGAGTCAAATTTGCCATTATATTCAGTTTAATAGAGTGTTCCATTAAAACGCGTGGAACTTTGATTTTGAACAAAACGAAAAAGGTTTAAGATTATTACAATTTTTAAAGCATCACCGATGTATCGTTGATTTGTTTAACCCAATAGCAAAAAGTTCTACGCACAATGTTTCGCACAGTTGTTTCAATAATGTAGTTGATTTGATTTCAGAGTTTCCACCATCGACTTGGAACTTAAGATCCGAATTTCGACGATTTCAATGCGCTCTGCTTTCGTTTTGCGATCCATAACTAAGATCCTACACTGCCAATGACAGCGACAGAAAATATAGCGGAAAATAAACGATAGTACAGATTTTAACAACAAGTTTTTAAAGATTAGTAAAAATAGTATTAGTTATTAATATGTGCACATTAAATTTTTGCATTTGTTGTAGAACACTGTTCGAGTTTTCGAACATCATCAACAGCTATCTCAATATATGTACCCATGATCTCAAAAGCTTTTAAGCCCAGAAACTACAGATTTTTAATAAATATTCAAATTACCAATATGAAACGTCGAACTTCAATTTGTTGATTTTGTAAAAAATTAATTTTATAAATTAATTATAAATTATCCGAAAATATTTTAAAAACAAACACGGAAGATATCGGATAACGAAATTTACACATATGAGCGCGCACACACAGGATTGCATCAAACAAGTAAGATGGCTCTAGTCGAGAAATCCCAACTAGACGATACCCTGATCCCTATACTTTATGCGTACAGTCAGTGCTTGCAAGTATGTGTGTGTATGTGTACACGCATACTGCATACACAACTTCAATGTCCCATATCTCCGGTGTTTCTTAACCGATTTAAAAAAAAAATTCACAGATTGTTATTAATTGTTTAATGTTTTAAGTGCCGTCTCAAAGATTTTCAAATTCAATGTTTTGTTGTTATTGATCCCATGTGTATATTGGAAACGGGAAGAGTTATTACAAATCAAAAAGAAACTTGTACTGCCTAGGGATTAGGCGAGCTTAAGTTCCAAATCTGGAGTCTCTAGCTCTTACAGTCTCTGAGATCGACGCGTTAATACATGCGGATAGACAGACAGACGGACATGGCTATATCGACTCGGCTTTTGATGCTGATCAAGAATATATATACTTTATGGGGTCGGAGATGCTTCCTTCTGCCTGCCAAGTACTTTTGCACAAAACCATTATACTCTTTTTCCCATTTTTAATGGGATCAGGGTATAATAAGACCCTCTTATTTTCCTCAGAATGTTTGTAAAAAGCAAAATACGCACAAACGCGACGTTTTTCAACCTAAGCTCTTAATGTTTTTGAAAACAGTTAGTTTATTTGGAGTGAATATATATATATATACTCAATTGGATGCCGGCTTATCACATTTTATAGAAACTTGGAAACGTGCCTGCTTAAGGCTGACCCACCACAAAGCTTTAGTTAAACGCATCCTTATTTGTCCATTTATATTTCATCACTTGTTTAGTGGCACAACAAGAAGAGAATCTAAAGTGGCAGCCAATCTGAAGTTGGGGGCTAATGTTTGAGTAGTGGCAAACAAAGGAACTACAAAATTAGCATTAAGCTCAAATGAAGGATATGGGTTTTGTTCATACTCTGACATTTATATGGGGCGGGCATGTTTAAGCAAATAGCAGGCGGATATTTAGGTTTCTCAGCTGCTGATTCCGGCTAATCCCTTTACCATAAATGTTCTTTTTCAGACGTTTCGAAATTGTAACACATCCGTTGAGCCGCACACACACACACACATACATACCACAAATATGCTAGTTCTATTGTGCTTCACATGTTTATAGAGAGAAAGAGAGAGAGAGAGAGTCGTGCATGGGTTAAACTCAAAACTGTAACGGAAACGGAAATAAATACTGTCAGCATTTTACTTGTTTGTGAGTGCATGATTTTTATGTGCCTACAACCCAAGTAAACAATAACACAAAGGGATACCGAAAAAAAGGAAACAGGGAAAATGAAAGAAAGTAATAATAAACGACTAAATGACGAAACGGAAAACGGAAAGCGACTTAGCCACGGCCCAAAGTGGTGGGGGGTGGCAATAAAGCTGGGATTGGGGTTGGGGTTAAGGATGGAACTAGTTTTAATATCCATTTTGAACTCGCCGCGTGAGGCAACACTCTTAGCCAATATTTGGTGAAATGTCTCTTGAATGTTATGCTTAAAACCCAAAGCACAATTTTTATACGATTTGATTTTGAAAAACTTCTACTTGAAGTTGCTGGCATCAAATGCAAATGAAAACTCTGAAGCTCAGATTAATCTCTTTACAACTTTCATTCTTTCTTTTAAAATGCATTTGATCTTCAAATTAAATACAGTTATCAGGAACAAACAATGTACAAGGAGGAGTTATTGACTATCTTGTGCTCTATCCCCAACCTCAATGAAAGTGCAAAATGATTAGTGTACTATTGTTTTATTTTAGGTAACCTTCGTTTTGTACACATGCATTTATACACATACATACCTACTAAATGGAATCCATGTCTATAATTTATCTTACTAGAAAATTTAAATTTTTGTAAAATCCTTTAATTTATAAGTTTATTTAGGTATGAAATATGTAACTTGTATTTAACAGATTCCACAAGTTCTTATTATTTTTTTATTCCATTTGGTGTAAACGATTTTTTTCCTAACATTCACGTTACAAACTATTTTAATCTTAATCCAGCGTTCAATGGCAGCTTGTTTCTTTATATGATATTAAAAATGAAATAAGCACACTGATTTTATTTACTAACTAATATATTCGTGATCAGTCTTATACCAATTGTACTTTAAGTAGTTGCAAGTGTTTTCAACGTGTTTAATTCACTTGCACATGATAATTTAACCCATTCAGCACATTCCTGAAAAATACAACGCACAATAAATGCCCCAACCGCAGTGTACAGCATCAGAATAAGCCTATGCCATTTTGAAGCTATAACAATACTTGTGTATTGCTTACCAGGTTGTGGAAACTAGCAGCCACTAAGGCGACGACGACGATATTGACGATGACGTTGCATTGCCTGAGCACATAAATAACTATAACTCTATGTGTGTGTGTGATGATACTAGGATAATGGTCTGCCTTTGGCCACTCAATAGACAAGCAGAAAACACACAGACACAGAGAAACATGCATAAGCACAGACTCGCAGTGAGCAAACAAAAATATTGCTTCCAGTTTTTGTTTTCATAAATTACACCGCATAAATTCCGCATTCAATCGTGTGTGTAAAAGCCAACAATCCAAGAGAAAGAGAGAGGGAGCTAAGCATACATATGGACGTGTGTATATGTTTAAATGTATTGTAGCCGAATTCCTTTTTAACTTTACGATGTTTTTATTTAGTTTGGGGCGGGGCACGTGTTTGCGCTTATATTTTAACCCCGCATCTACAATTCAATTGATTTTTAGCCATTATTTGTTAACTACACAACGGCCTAACACCCGGTATATTATTCTTCTTGGTCAGTATGCGTGTGTCTGTGTGTGTGTGTGTATTGGTAAATGTGCGTCAGGTGGCAAAGTTTAATAATGAAACACATAAATTGACATAGGTTAGCACCGCACCATACAAGAGCTAACCTGACAACGAGCAACTGCTGTTGGCCTCATAAAAAGGGCGACGCCCAGTTTTTCCCCAGACTGCCTTTCTGCCTTTTCTCTCTCTCTCTCTCTCTTATTTCGTGGTGGCTTGGACAATGTTGGGCTTTGATCAGCAGCTAAGCCAGCGGCTAAGTAAAGTGCCGTCGAAAAGCCCTAAATAACTTCAGGTGCTTGCCTTTTTGTGTGTTTGCTAGTGTGTATTAGTGTTTGCCTGTCGGAACGTCTGTCAAAGTAAATTAGCAGCTAGTTTATTATAAATGTTTTTTTGGATGTTGAGCCCTTTGCAATGAGTTTTGTGGCATACTTTAAAAAAAAACTTTTGTTTTTTGATTTTTTTCTAATCCAATTAAAATACTTTGGCACTGGCCCACAAAGTTATACCTTGAACATGGTCGTGCACTCAGCTAAGGCCCAGACTAAAGCTCAGCCTATACTTGACCTCATTCTCTGTTGACTCTGGCCATATGGTGGGGCTTATAGCCATATGGTGTTTGCCATAGGGCATGCTTCTCAAGTCTACCCACTGCTCTTTGCATTGACAAATTTGCCACTAATCTCGGCATTTTGTATCAACTCAAACAAAGTTATGTAGTGTGTGGCACACTCAGGCAAAACTTTATTAAGCGAATAGAGAAGGCATGGAAATATAATGAACTGATGGTATACATAGACTAAATGCGATTGATTCAAGCTGTTTATACCCTGATCCCATTCAAATGGGAAGCGGCTCCGACCCCATAAAGTATATATATTCTTGATCAGCATCGAAAGCCGATTCAATATAGCCATGTCTGTATGTATGAGCGCGTCGATCTCAGAGACTATAAGACCAGATTTGGAACTTAAGCTCGCCTAATCCCTAGGCACGGACATGGCTTCTATCGACTCGACTATTGATGCTGATCAAGAATATATATACTTTATGGGGGGGGAGATGCTTCCTTCTGGCTGTTACATTCTTTTGCACTCAACCATTATACCCTTTTTCCCATTTTTAATGGGATCAGGGTATAAATAGCGATTGGTTAAAAGTTCGAAATTCGGAATTTATTTAAGTAATATTGGAATTTTCACCAGAAAATTAAGAAAAAAAATTTGAATCTTAAGACAGGTTGGCTGTAAGTCGATCATTATTGTATTTATCCAATAACCTTCTTAAAAAAAAAAAAAATTACATGATTAAATTTTTAATTAATGAAGTTAAAATTTCCAAACTTTGTTTAATTAAACTAAATTATGGCTTTATAAATAGTTTTCGAATATCAACTATAACGAAGTATTAATTTTAAAAACATATGCGTCAAAAAATAAATACATGAATGAATTTATTTCCAAACTTATTTTTTAATCCATTAATGTTATATTTGTAATATTTTGTATTGTCTATAATGAGATTATTTAATCAATCAATGTCCAGACAAATAAAAATCATATTGCGCAGATTAAAATTTAAGTATAAAATAATAATAAGAATAATTTTTATAAAGTTTATCAATTTATTCAATACACAGAATACGCTTATAAAATTAAACAAAAATAATTATAAAAAAAATCATCTTTTTGGTAGACTTACAATAAAATTTAAGCATACGCTATTTAAATACTACATTTGCAAATGGAGAGTACTTAATTTAATATTTACCATGCTTTTTTTTCTCAAAAATGTATATACAAACTTACATTAACGTCAGTATAACATTAATGAATTTATTCATGTATGCGAGCCATGCAGTTTTTAAACAAAAGAAGTCAATTGCTTAGCTTAAGTGTGCCCGAAATAGTCTAGACCAAATAAATCAAGATGAAGTCGAGTTCATTACACGCTGAAAATGTATCAACATGACCTGTGGATTAAGTAGACCAATGCTACATTAATATTTGAACATTATCAATCAACATCAAAATCAAATTTGAGTACCTCTTGACTTGACCAAAGCATATGCTTCAAATATTCATTCATTCAAGACATGAAGCTGTTTCACAGGATGTGCTTAATGCAAAGGAATAAAACGAAAGATATAAAGATGTGTGTATGTGTGTGTGGGAGGGGAAGGGGTGTGTTTGTGGAAGAGAGTTTTGGAGTGGTCATCACCACAATTACCACACTTTATAACACTCATAATACTTATCAACGATTCTTACGATTCCCATTGTACTTCCAGCAATTGTCGCATGCAATTTTTATAGCTACTTCGCACCCATAGGACATCCTGTGTCGTCAGCTGTGTAGTAGTTGTTGTTGTCGCTGCTGCTTTGGTTGTAGTTGTTGTTTAGGTTGTCATCTTGTTTTCCTGTGCAAACTATAATGCGTCCGCTGGTATATTTGAATATCCGCTTATATGTTTTTGTTTGCTTAATGAGCTTCGTTTGCTTTTAAGCTCTCGAGCAAATGGTTCAGATATGAGTATTTGCGGTTGGGCAATACACAATACACGAACGGTTCAAGCACTTCAATTGTTGCTCACGGTTGTGGCTTTAGTCAGCTAGTATTAGCGAGTTGGCAGTCTATTAAAATTATAATGCTTTTTATTACACTCAAAGCAAGAATGTTGCTTTAAATTTGGATACGATAACGCTTTATATTAATTTTGAATTTAGGAATTTTTATTAAATATTTTAATCAAATGAAATTATTTTAATATAATATAATAATATAATGAATTACGAGTGTTAAGTGTGTATGTATAAACAAAACAAGAATAGTATTTTAAGTTACAATTTGTAGAAATGTGTTGTGCGGAAAACTTTACACCATTGCATAAACGTGAGGAAACGTGAAGATAGTCTTCGCATTTTAATAAAAACGTATGGTGATGTTCCTTAAGCTAAACGAACATGCCAAATGTGACTAAGAACGAGAAGGAGCGCCGCCAAAGATTTGAGGATGTAGAATTGATAGCAAGATTTGATGCAAATCCACCTCAAAGATTAATTCAATTTATAGCCATTTTGCACAATAAAGCTAAGATTTCGGAAAAATCGACTTATTTTTAAGCCAAATACATTTTTTAACTAATAGCATGGGTAAAAAATAATACATACATACTATTCTTACAGTGCAGATGATAAAAGCATTTGTTTGTTTGCTTACAAGCTGCAACGCATTTAAGTGCACATAGTTCAAGCCAATTTTTTATACCCTGATCCCATTAAAAATGGGAAAAAGGGTATAATGAAGTTGTGCAAAAGTATGTAACAGGCAGAAGGAAGCATCTCCGACCCCATAAAGTATATATATTCTTGATCAGCATCAACAGTCGAGTCGATATAGCCATGTCCGTCTGTCCGTCCGTCTGTCCGTCTGTATGTATGAGCCAACCGATCTCAGAGACTATAAGAGCTAGGACTCCAGATTTGGAACTTAAGCTCGCCTAATCCCTAGGCAGTACAAGTTTGTTTCCGATTTTTGATAACTCTTCCCGTTTCCGATATACATAGATCGATAACAAAAAAATCTTGAATTTTGAAAACTTTGAGATGCAATTTGAATTATAAAACAAAATAATGACAATCTGTGAAATTTTTATCGAAATCGGATAATAAACACCGGAGATATGGGACATTGAAGTTTCGTATGCAGTATGCTGTATGCGAGTACACACACACACACATACTTGCAAGCACTGACTGTACGCGGAAAGTATAGGGATCAGGGTATCGTCTAGTCGGGACATCTCGACTAGAGCCTTCTTACTTGTTTTTGTATTGGTTCAATATTAACGTTCTTAATGGATTGAATTACGGATTATGTCGCCGACAACAACGTTTTGAATAAAGCTGTTTCTCTTTAAAAATGGATGTAAGACCATAACCAAAAAAGTCAACGTTCAATAATAAACTCATTAGAAGAAAATCTTTGTTGCGTTTCTTATGTCTTATTGAAAAGATATTTCTGATCAGCACATTGTCGGAAGTGCTGAATAAGTGTTTAATTCTGCTTTTGGCATTGATTGTTACGGCTGCTCATATTTTTGGCTCAACTTGCTTGTCATGTGAGCTTTCTGTCAGTAAAGCAATTATTGGCATTTAAGCCGATAAAAAAACAGCCTTAACGAGTGTTTGAGGACAACATTTTAAACGGGAAAAGTTTATTAATCATTGCACAAAGCTTGTCGTTGCCATCAGTCGCATGTAAATCACACGCCGCGTTGCGCATTTAAAATGTGCAACTTAAATGCGGAGAGAACGAGAAATGAAGGAAAAGAGCGAATGAGAAAGTGAGCATATAAAATTATGGAGCGCATTTATCAACATTTAAAACGCGCTGATGACAATCTGCTGGCTGCAATTTAAATATGCAAATGTCAGACAAGACACGCGGAAACTTGGTTGCCTGCAGATGCCATGTTTCCGATCTCCACTCCTCACTTGCAGAGTTATGCATGCCACGCGGTCTGTGAAGAGTGTGAGTTTAACTGTGTGCGTCGAAAATTCAACGCCGCAAATATTTTAGAGTGCACTTAACTCGTTTGCTGCTGAGAATATTGTGTGCACGCGTGACTTTATGCTATGCATATGCCAAAGTCAAGAGCTGCAACAATGCAACATAACAAGAAGGCACCAACCAACTGCCTGGTCCACCATCAATGTTTGACCTCGTGAACTTTAATTATTATCTTAGCTGCACTATGTGTTTGTCTAAGCTTGGCACTTGAAGCTCGGCTTTCGAGTTCAGCCATACAAAATATGTAAATCATAATAAGCGACATACAAGTCGCCCAGTCGTTCCTTTATACGTTAATCCCTGCCTCTCTTCCCTTGCTGGCAGGCTTTACTTTTCGTGCTATTCTAACTTCTGTGCACGCATAAAGGCCTTTCGCGTCCCACTTCCTCTTCAGTTTGTTCTTTGCTTCTGCAGTAGCAGTAGCAGTAGCAGCAAACCGCAAATTAAAAATTTCTGCACGTCTCCACATAAAAAAGTTTTGCTCCTCTTGTATTTTATTTATATATATTTATATATATTTTCTTTCTTCTCATTCGTTTTCTCTTCTTTTTTTGTACATTTTATTATATGCTTTCGTTTAGTTTTTGCTTATAGTCAGGCAGGCTGCCTGGCAGCGCTGTCGCCGGTTTATTTTCTTTTATATTGCTTTGCTTTATGCGCACACACACCCATACACGCACATATACAATATACAATATGTGCCTGGTTGGCACTTCAAAGTTTAGCTATACAGTTAGTTGCAAGCGTGTATGTGTGAATACACATACACAGTCATATATACGTGCACATGGTACTCCGTTTCGAATTGTCATACTGCCTGTCTGTTTGTATCAGTGGATGCCTTTTTTTCACTAACTCTTTTTCTCTCTCTCTCTCTCTCTCACTCTCTCTCTCGATACCCGCGGTGCGTGTGCAGCTAACAACAACTGTCCTGTCGTGTTGAATGTGGTTGCATATTATACACGCCCTTTTAAGTCCTTTGGCAATATGAAATTTATTGTACGCATATTCCACATCCTTTGGACATCCAATCCATCCCTCCCACCATGCTGGCAGTTTCCTTCTGCCTGGCTCTGACAAACTAGCTGCATTGAGCAAGGCAAGGCGTTTCAAGCATTACATTGATTTTAATCACAGACTTCTTGTGCTAAGTCTGCCAGCCTCTCTTTCAGTTCCTTTTGTGTGTACTTTGCATGCAGCTGAAGCAGCTTTTTAATTAAAATAAAATATAACCAAAATGTTAAACGCGTACATTGGAAATCCTTCAGTGCCCTGCCATCACTACAAATAAGTAGTCAAAGTTTGTACAAAAGGCTCTTACAAAATATTTTAAAGCCCCCATAAACTGTGCATGTGATATATAGTCACAATAACTCTGTCAAAAGCTTATTAACCTTAAAGCGCCTATCTTTTTTGTATATTATAATTAAAAGATATTTTAAATTATCAGTTCATTTTTATCTATTTTATTTATTTATTTTATTTGTTTTGATAAATTTGTAGAATATATGGGCGTTGTTTTTTAGATTTACACCTTTAAAGATAAATAAATTATGCTGTGCATAATTCGACAAATAATTTTTGATAATTTAATGAAATATTAGCGATTATGAACACTTCGGTACGGTACGGTATTTACATATCTGTATGTATATTGCAAAGGTTGTTACATTACGATTATTGCAGGCACATTAAATGACCATTATGGATTCCGGTGATTTTGCTCGAAAAGAAACCATAAATGGGCGCCGCAGCCGCAAAGGGTGAATTTCACAATATATAAACAAATGCATTCAACCGCATACACATACAAAACAGGCAGCCACACTTGCCTCAAAAAGACTGCCACACCAGCACATATTTTGCATAAAACCAAAAACACGGAAACAAAAAACCATAATTTTAAAAAAAAAGTGTAGAAACACATCAGCAAAAAGTTATTACCGCAATGCAGTTAAATAAAGCATGTAAATTTATGTGAACTTGTTGGCGCAATCCGCAATTTGAATGCAAAACTAGTTAGCCATAATAATGGATTTGAGCTGGGCTTTTGTTTCAGTTGCTTTCCAATTGATTGAATAGTTTGTGCTCTCATTATGGCGCATCACAATTTTGGTAACAAAATTTTATTAATATGTATCTGAGCTAAAAGCCAATATGCAAATAATTTACAGCACATATTTCATAGTCTTGGTTGTAAACAATGCATCCTTTGCGCAATATTAAATAAACGCTGCCCGCAATATAGCTTATTCAATGTCATCAGCATTAAGTTTCGATTTATTTCAATCAGCGAGCCACCATTTCCAACGACGCCATAAAATTGCAGCAAATTAAACAATTGTAAATTGTCTCATATTTTAGCATCTTAGGTCCCATTTAATACCCTGTAGATTTTAAATCGATTTAAAAATATATATTTTATATATATAAAACTCAAATTAACTTTAAAAACGAGAACAAACAAAAAAAAAGCTTAAAAATAGCTTAATAAAAAGCTAAAAAAAAGCCAAAAGTTCCTAACAATGAGTAACGTGAGTTTTTTTTTCAAGAATTCGTTTTAACTTAAATCATTGCATACGGCATAGGCCGTATGGGACAAAAGCTTAATTTTAACCCCCAAAAAATTTGGGGTAGTTTACCCCGTTTCCCCAACAGCTGTTGTAGAATAATATTTATTTCGTTGCAAGGGGCAAACAATGACAATCAAAAAGAATAATTTAAATCATTTATTCATTTTTGTTTAATATCAATCTAAATACAGGGTATCTTAATTTTGGATAAATGCATAATACTATTCTACTTAATGCTGCCATCTTTTTTCTGCCCAACCTGATGGCTTTTTCTTCATTCTGGCTTTTACTAACTGCGGCTGTTGCGCATTTAAATCCGCCGCTTGCCCCATGACGCCTGCACCACATTGAAATTTAATGGACTTGAAGCGTCGCGTATTTGCGGCTAAGACTCGCGTCCGCAAGTGTTGACAATCGCCAACCGCTTACTTAGTTAGGCCATTATATGGTCCGGGCTGAGGCCAAGACGACATTGTATTAAGCGTGAATATTTATGGCAATGCGGCGGTAACTGTGGTAGCTTCTTCTTGCTATAATGCTTCAAGAGAGTCCGCTAAGCTGCCGTCTTATCCAAGCACTTGATAATTTATAGGCATGGCCTGCGGTGTTCTGGAAAAATGCGCATTCGGTTGATAAGCCAGATACTTCTTAAAATACTACATACACAGTTTATTAATGAATAATCACTCTTGTCATTAAATAAACTTTGGTTTCAGATGTTTTTCTCAAATACACAATTTTGCTTAAAGAGAACAGCAGCTTAAACAATTGGTCTTTCTTATTCACAGTTTATGCATTTGGCTAAAACGGCTTTAGGCCAAGCCCATGAATTCACTATTGCACCTATCAAAGCCACTAACATTGTCTCAACAAGTAAGAAGGCTCTAGTCGAGAAATCCCGACTAGACGATACCCTGATCCCTATACTTCACGCGTACAATCCGTGCTTGCAAGTATGTGTGTGTGTATACGCGCATACTGCATACACAACTCCAATGTCCCATATCTCCGGTGTTTCTTAACCGATTTCAATAATAATTTCACAGATTTTCATTATTCTGTTTTATAATTCAAATTGCATCTCAAAGTTTTCCAAATTCAAGATTTTGTTGTTATCGACCCCATGTGTATATCGGAAACGGGATGAGTTATCGAAAATCGAAAACAAACTTGTACTGCCTAGGGATTAGGCGACCTTAAGTTCCAAATCTGGAGTCTCTAGCTCTTATAGTCTCTGAGATCGACGCGTTCATACATACAGACGGACAGACGGACAGACGGACGGACGGACAGACGGACAGACGGACAGACGGACATGGCTATATCAACTCGGCTGTTGATGCTGATCAAGAATATATATACTTTATGGGGTCGGAGATGCTTCCTTCTGCCTGTTACATACTTTTGCACAAAACCATTATACCCTTTTTCCCATTTTTAATGGGATCAGGGTATAAAAAGCATAGCGACGCGTCGCGACTTTCAAAGTTCTGCGAGTAGTGGAAAACTTTATTTGAGCAATGCGAGGCAAGTTTTAAACATTGGCTGGTGGCCACAAATATTATGAAATAAACAAATAATAGACGGATGTGACGATAGGGATCCTCTGATTCCGTAACCCTACCGTGTGGAGAAGTTCGTTGCCATGGTCGACCAACCTAAACAATCATTAAAACAAGTAAGAAGGCTATAGTCGAGAAATCCCGACTAGACGATACCCTGAACCCATACTTCACGCGTACAAGTATGTGTGTGTTTCTACGCCAACTTCAATAAAAAATTAACAAATTCATTTCGATTGAAACTGTGATAATGCCTGAACTGACTCATGCCATGTTGTCTAAATGTAACAGTGTTAATTACTAAACTAATCCAATACTTTACGTCTGTTTAAAGTAGGTACTTTTTTGGGTTCACCTATGTTCGAAAGTTTGTGGATTATTTTACTAAATATAAAACATTGGTTTCTTTAATTTATTCTGTGCTTTTGATATACTGCGTTTGTATTGCACATTCATTTTCAACTAAAAAATGCGCGTGACCATTTGTTGCTAACGCGCAACCGTAACCGTAGAATATATATATGAGTATGCGAGAGAGAATCTGATAAGCCATGCCAAGCAGTCAATTAAATAACCTCACATGTACAAGGCAAAGACAACAATTAGAGATGCGCAAGTTATGCGTTATGAAAAACGTTTAATTTTACTTTTAATGCTTAAATTAATTGTAAGCTGCTGCTGCCACCGGCAATCTTTATAAAAAAAAAACAAGTAAGAAGGCTCTAGTCGAGAACTCCCGATTAGACGATACCCTGATCCCTATACTTTACGCGTACAGTCAGTGCTTGCAAGCTTGTGTGTGTGTGTGTGTACGCGCATACTGCATACTGCATACACAGTGTCCCATATCTGCGGTGTTTCTTAACCGATTTCAATCAAAATTTCACTGATTTTCATTATTTTTTTTTATTATGTTTTAAATGCCGTATCATAGTTTTGAAAATTCAAGATTTTGTTGGTATCGATCCCATGTGTGTATCTGAAACGGGAAGAGTTATTAAAAAAGCGAAAACAAACTTGTACTGCCTAGGGATTAGGTGAGCTTATGTTCCAAATCTGGAGTCTCTAGCTCTTATAGTCTCTGAGATCGACGCGTTCATACATACAGACAGACAGATGGACGGACGGACGGACGGACATGGGTATATCGACTCAACTTTTGGTGCTGATCAAGAATATTTATACTTTATGGGGTCGGAGATGCTTCCTTCTGCCTGTTACATACATTTGCACAATACTATTATACCCTTTTTCCCATTTTTAATGGGATCAGGGTATAATAAAGGAGGAGCTGTATTTTGCTACGGCAGGTAACATTTATTTTTCATTTTCAAATTATTATTTTTAATAATTTGATTCTTGATTGATTTAATTTTCCTTCTTGCTACAATATTGATTGCGTGCTCTGCGTGCAATGGATTGCAAGAAAATGTGCTTAATTTTTGGTATTTAGTTCGATGCGGCATTATTTAATTTTCGTTGATTGTGTTTACGGTTCACAATTTCACGAACAATCCGCAATTTGCACAAAAACACGAAACGTAATTTTTCATGTAAAACCCTAGTTTTTTGTGCTATTATTATTTTATGTTGTGTGTGATTGCGTGCCGTTTGTCGTTTGGTTATGTTAATTTAAATGCTGTTTGCACGTTTAATGCTGTTTTTTTCGTGTTTTTTGTTTATTAAATATGCATGACATGCAAATGCCGGTTGCATGCCAATTAACTTTGATCGATTCAACAAAATGGGCGGGCACATTTTATGAGCAATTAATGTAGCTACCATTGCGGTTATCGCTTGCAACGGAAGCAACTCAAAGTCGCTAAATTTATTGCTTTCAAGTCAGTGATAATCAATTTTGTACCGAAGACTAACTACATCAGGAATCACAAAGGTATACACTATGCAAATGCAAATGAAATATAGCAAGTGCAAAGTTATAAGAATGTCAATGTAGCTCTGATTTAGAATCGAACCCTTTGTAGCCTTATCAAATTCAATTTCTCAAAGATTTGGTTCAAAATTAATAAAAAAGTTTTTGGAAAATTAGACATATACATATACATCATAATATTTATTTATTTTCATGTGTTTACCGTAGGTAAAGAGTATCAGTCTGTCTGTGCACACGCCTTTCTTGGACACCCTTAAAGCAAGAGACTAGCAATTTTGCAAATATCTTGGTCCATATCTGCGTTAGATAATGTGTCAAAATATGTGCGCTATGCCCGCCGGTGGGCTAGAAAATCGTAACTATGTCGATACACCTCAGTGGTTAAATAGATAAATTGCCCATAATCGCCCACACCTGCTCTCCCTTTACAAGCAGATTCCTTAACATCCGTTTTTAAACGGTTGTCCGAGTATTCCGCAGTTGGTTGCATTTAACTGCAACGATTTCACTTGTCGTTTCTATTGGCAATGCAATGCAATAAAAAATTTTAAATATTCGTAAAAATCACAAAAAGTGTTTAATATGCACATTTTGGTTGCTGTTGTAAGGTGTCTAGGTTCTTTGACCGGAAGTGACCGTCAAATTCTAAAAGGCTTTGCTGAATGTTCCAAAAAATGCATACATAAATATGTCTTGCCAGGGGTGCATTCCCAACAACACAAACGAAGTTATAACTTCGAAATCACGAAACCAATTACCTACCCAATGACACATTTAACAGTTAATGGCGGAAGAAACGATACTTTGAGCCACAGCATTTAAACAACAGTCAGTCAATGGTGTATGCGAGATGAACCCCTCAAATAATTCTCTAAAATGTACGTATAAAAGTTGGTAAATTACAACATCAACTATAGTTTCTTGAAAAACTATGATAGTATATGGAAATGAATGGAACAAGGGAAAATCATTTCGCCAAACAACAACAGCAATAAATAAACATACTTGCAAAATAAAAAAATTGGGATATTTTTGGTAATAACGGAAGATGACTTCACCCAAATACTTGACGGACTCATAATTGAGAAAGTCCTCCGGAGTATTGGTTATAACAACCCATTTACGCACTTTACGGCATCCATTGCTTGAACAAACACATTGCTGCAAATCTCTGTACAACTTCCCCACTTTCGCTAGTCTTTTTTATCTTTTTTATACCCTGATCCCATTAAAAATGGGGAAAAGGGTATAACGGTTGAGTGCAAATGTATGTAACAGGCATCTCCGACCCCATAAAGTATATATATTATTGATCAGCATCAACAGCCGAGTCAATATAGCCATGTCCGTCTGTCCGTCTGTTTGTATGAGCCAACCGATCTCAGAGACTATAAGAGCTAGAGACTCCAGATTTAGAACTTAAGCTCGCCTAATCCCTAGGCAGTACAAGTTTGTTTTGGATTTTCGATAACTCTTCCTGTTTCCGATATACACATGGGATCGATAACAACAAAATCTTGAATTTGGAAAACTTTGAGATGCCATTTGAATTATAAAACAAAATAATGAAAATCTGTTTTCATTGAAATCGGTTGAGAAACACCGGATATATGGGACATTGAAGTTGTGTATGCAGTATGCAGTATGCGCGTACACACACACACACATACTTGCAAGCACTGTACACGTGAAGAATAGAGATCAGGGTATCGTCTAGTCGGGATTTCTCGACTAGAGTCTTCTTACTTGTTGTCTGCTGTTGTTGTTGGTACTTAAGCATTGCCCCGCTGCTCATTATTCTTGTTGTATTGCTACCGTTATTAGAATACTTTTCTGCGCTGTCGCTTACGTTCGCTGCTGCGGCATCTGCCACTGCTGCTGTTGACTTAGTCAAGAGCAATTAACATGCAAATAAGGCCTATTAGCTACCCAAATGTCTGTCTGTCAGGTGCTAACTCTCTCACACTCTACAGCTCTAACAGCAGACAGCTTACAGCAGGTACCTGGTTGCGACTTGAAGCCTCCCATTTTGAACACCTTTTTTCTTGCTCTTATTGGCCTTTTAACGGAGGCGTTTCATTTTAATGAGTTACTAATTTCTAGTTCGCTGTCAGTGACTTCAACGGCGTCTGTCGTCGCTTTGTTTGCTGCGAATCAATTAAAATTCTTAATTGTCTATTTAGAGCAACGGTCGCTTAGCCGCTGGACATTCATAACATTAAAGTTTATGGTTATGTTGTACATTCAAAACTTTTTGATTTCAAAATTTTGAGGGACTTAAACATTTTTGTAAACAAAACAGGGGTCGCAACAGCGAACTCGGTTTTTATGAAGTTAATATAAAACAAGTCCCTCCGCAAAGCTGTTAATCTCAGGGTCAAAAAGTGTGAGTTCTGGTTCTTAAGCGAACAAACGGTATGCACGTTTTTACTAAAATTTAGGGTAGTCTAATTTAACTTTAAGTTTTAAGAAATTCTCTTTTCGAATGTATAGAAAACAAAATTCTCTTTATAGCATAAAACAAAACAATATAAGACAACAAAATTTTAAATACATTGTTTTAAGTAAGTTTGAGTACATTCCAGGGTTTCTCGTAGCTGAACTCTTGCTTATGTTCATAATGTTCCTTAACTGCGACTTTGCTAAACAAACCCTTTGTCCGTAATCTTAATAATAACTTTTGCTTTTTGTTTGGCTCATTTATCAAATGCTTTTTCTCGTGATTGGCCCATGAAATTTTTACGAACTTTGCTTATAGCCATTTATGTTAATTGATCGCTTGAATCTGTTCAGTTTCATTAAAATTTTAGTCGCAGTTCCAGCTTCCTCCTTCCCTTTGCACTTTCCCTAGCCATCATTTGCTAGGGATCAGGCGTTCAGTAAAAACAAAAAAACAAGCTGGAAATATTTACACAGCCTCTGTGGTAATTTATAGCTCTGGTAAAAGCACCAACACACAATGCTTTGCTACTATGGATTCTGGAATCTGGACCTTGGTCACTGGTACTGGCAGCCAGGCCACAAATCGTAACTAAATGTGCAGCACCTGCAACATGTATATGTGAATATGTGTGAGTGTGTGGGTTGGCGCACACAATAGCGCTTCAGTGTGGACAATGAATGCTAAGGGTGATGATCCAAAGTGATTTATCTACTGGCGCTGAGGTTAAAAGTTTTGCGAATACTCTCATTGCTCAGGTCAGATTCTCTTTATATGCTCAGCACACCAAAAAACACTCAAACAAAAAATTATGTTTTTTTTTTAACTCATTGAATAATAATCTGTAAGTTTTGTATATTCAAAAGATTAACACAGAAAACACTTAAACTTAAACCTATCGGAACAAACAAAACTAAAAAATTCGAAATATATGATTATACAATTATATGGTTATATAAGATATGATTATATGGTTGTAAAAACGATTGACCACTTTCCAGAAGTACTTTTTATGTTTTGGTGCAAAGTAAATTCAGTGGTAATTAAAACGACACACTTTTCAAATAATAATAAAATTTGGCTGCTGCGCCTAATGCTGTAAAGAAAAACTGAGTTTTCAACGTATTTTTTTTTGAGTGTACACACACTGGCACTTAACTACATGTGCCTTAGACACTACATTGAGCACAATGGTTATGCAATGTTTATCCTGTCGAGCTGTCAGTCCGCGTTTAATAATATGCTCGTTCTCTATTCGTACCCCTTATTCAGCCTCACTGTACCTGCAATTATTAGACTTTCTTAATAATATTAATAATAATATGGTTATTTTAACTGTGTCTCGAAAGTACTGGAAGGCAGAAGGAAAAAGACGCTTAGCCTGATATTTGATCCCAAGGCCTCAGCCACAAGATGCTGACAGCCAACTCATTATTTAGCCTCACCAAGTGTTACTAATTATTGCTGGCTCGCGTTTTTTCTGTTTTCCTCTACATATTGGCAGCCTTTTGGCTTCGTTTGGCACTTTGCTCCTTTGTTTGTGCAATACTTTGCTGACGCTTCACTTAGATCCATCATTTTGTGCAGGCATTTGTGACACGTGGTTGACTCAGTTGGCTAATAAATCTTAATCAGGCGTTGGCCAAGTCAAGCCGCATGCCATGTGGGCGGTGCTTATTTGCGGCATTTCACTGCCATAAACACTTTTTTTTCTGCCCATAATTTGTATTTTTTTTTGCTTAGCTATCATATTACTGGAAATTCATTCATTGGTCTGCTCGGACTTAATTAAGAAGCTACACGTGCTCAGAGTAAACAACCTTCAATGCTAATAAATTTATTATATTATTTAATTTGCTGAACATTTGATATTTAGATTTTAGAAGGGCAATTCCCTAACGACACAACTTACAGACCAAGGTCATGCAACAGTTTGCCCCACCAATCAAGCGTAGTTTGGGGCGCCGATGTGGTGGTATCCCACTGTGGTGCGACAGTTGTCCGATTCCAGCTGGGCGTGCTATTGTTCCACAAGGGAGTCAAGGTCGTCACATTCCAGCTTGGAGTTGTGGCATTCCAATTTGGAGTTGTCCAGTTCCAGCTTGGTGTAGACTCATTCAACCCAGGGGATGTCCAGTTCCAACTTGGTGTTGTCCAGTTCCAGTTTGGTGGGGTTGAAGATGTCCAGTTCCAGCTTGGAGTTGATTCATTCAAGCCAGGTGTTGTCCAGTTCCAGCTTGGTGTCGTCCAGTTCCAGTTTGGTGGGGTTGGAGTTGTCCAGTTCCAACTTGGGGTAGATTCGTTTAGGCCAGGTGTTGTCCAGTTCCAGCTTGGTGTTGTCCAGTTCCAACTCGGTGTCGTCCAGTTCCAGCTTGGTGTCGTCCAGTTCCAGCTTGGTGTCGTCCAGTTCCAGTTTGGTGGGGTTGGAGTTGTCCAGTTCCAGCTTGGAGTGGATTCGTTCTGACCAGGTGTTGTCCAGTTCCAGCTTGGTGTCGTCCAGTTCCAGTTTGGTGGGGTTGGAGTTGTCCAGTTCCAGCTTGGAGTGGATTCGTTCTGACCAGGTGTTGTCCAGTTCCAGCTTGGTGTCGTCCAGTTCCAGTTTGGTGGGGTTGGAGTTGTCCAGTTCCAGTTTGGTGGGGTTGGAGTTGTCCAGTTCCAACTTGGAGTAGATTCGTTTAGGCCAGGTGTTGTCCAGTTCCAGCTTGGTGTCGTCCAGTTCCAGCTTGGTGTTGTCCAGTTCCAGTTTGGTGGGGTTGGAGTTGTCCAGTTCCAGCTTGGAGTGGATTCGTTCAGACCAGGTGTTGTCCAGTTCCAGTTTGGTGGGGTCGGAGTTGTCCAGTTCCAGTTTGGTGGGGTTGGAGTTGTCCAGTTCCAACTTGGAGTAGATTCGTTTAGGCCAGGTGTTGTCCAGTTCCAGCTTGGTGTTGTCCAGTTCCAGTTTGGTGGGGTTGGAGTTGTCCAGTTCCAGTTTGGTGGGGTTGGAGTTGTCCAGTTCCAGTTTGGTGGGGTTGGAGTTGTCCAGTTCCAGCTTGGTGTGGATTCGTTCAGACCAGGTGTTGTCCAGTTCCAGTTTGGTGGGGTTTGAGTTGTCCAGTTCCAGCTTGGTGTCGTCCAGTTCCAGTTTGGTGGGGTTGGAGTTGTCCAGTTCCAGCTTGGAGTTGATCCATTCAAGCCAGGTGTTGTCCAGTTCCAGCTTGGTGTCGTCCAGTTCCAGTTTGGTGGGGTTGAAGTTGTCGCGTTCCAGCTTGGAGTGGTGAAATTCCATTGAGGACCTTCAGTTGTCATATTCCAGCTAGGAGTTGTTTTATTCCATTCAGGGCTAGAGGTGGTGTTGTTATCATTGTCTCCATCAATCTGAGAAATGCAATTGCGCAAGGCAACATTCGACTCTTCCAACTTCCACACAGTCTTTTTAATTTCATGGACGACACAACGTTTAACCTGCCAGAAATTTCTCTGCATGGGTTGCACACCAGCAAACAAATTCATCACCTAAAACGATAAACATTCCGTTAAGCTCTGTTTTGACAGTAAATGCTATTATGTGCTTTTATACCAAATCCGCATAGCAGTTGCGATTTCTGCAGCTGATCATTTGCTGCTGGAAGGCAGTTTTCACGCCTGCTGAGTTTTGATGTTGCAAATAGGTCTGCAGTGCATGTTGATTCAGATTGGCACATTGACCCAGTTTGATGCCAGCAATCATCAATATCTCGACATCTTTGACTGTGTAAATGGCCGCACATTTATCAAAATTATTCAAAGCACTCGATTCGGGCAGTGTAAGCTCGCCCGTTAGAGCCTCGAACAGCAAATTATTCAAACTCAACTGGTTGCTGAAAGCATTCGAATCGTGGGGTTCAGCTGTCGTTAAGGTCTGTGGATTAGTATTTAATGTAGATATAATATTTAGTTCAATGAATTTTATGAGTTCTTATAAAGTAGTTTTTTAGTTCATGGAATATATTTACTTTAATATTTTATCCAATTTATTTTGTGTTAATTTTAACTTTTTATCTATCGGATTATTCAATCAATGCACAAACATTAACCAATATTTTCCTGTCTCGATCAATTTTTTTATATCATGAGACTTTTAAACTTCTAAGTTATCAAGTTTATACTTACGTTGGCGCTAAAGAGCACTGCGCAGAGCAGCACTATTTTGCAGAGAACCTCCATGGTGGCGATTCCTGTCGTTTCTGACTTGGTCAACGTACCGGCCGTGCATTTTAAATCAAATGTGGCCGCAATATTGATGACGATATGGGTTTTTTTTATACCCTGATGATCCCATTGAAAATGGAAAAAAGGGTATAATGAACGCGTCGATCTCAGAGACTATAAGAGCTAGAGACTCCAGATTTGGAACTTAAGCTCGCTCAATCCTTAGGCAATACAAATTTGTTTTCGATTTTCGAAAACTCTTCCCGTTTCCGATATACACATTGGATCGATAACCACAAAATCTTGAATTTGCAAAACTTTTAGAATTTTTATTGAAATCGGTTAATAAACCCCGGAGATATGGGACATTGAAGTTGTGTATGCAGTTTGCGCGTACACACACACAGACATACTTGCAAGCACTGACTATACGCGTAAAGTATAGGGATCAGGGTATCGTCTAGTCGGGGTTTCTCGACTAGAGCCTTCTAACTTGTTTTTTTTTGTTTCTGCTGTTTGTTGTTGTTTGTATTTTATTATTTATCAAATTTTAAAAGTTCTTAAAGTCATAGTCAACAAAGTTCTTTTTGACGTCTTCCGCTCGTTGATAAGGCCCCTAAGCTACCTGATTGATGATTACAATTATCTGCATATATTTATATTTCACTAAAAATATGTATATATATATATATATAAGTTTGATAAGATATCTGTACCATATACACTGGTCGCTTGGTCGTGAGTAACTTGTAGACTGAATTTCTGGGAAGTCTATGATTGTCTAAAAGACACTTAAGAACTTTTACAGCGTTCATAGATAACAATATAATCGAATTCAATAAATATTTTTAGAAGTTATTAGTATTTATGAAGATTTCGGATTGTTGTATTGAGAAGGTCAAGTCAATTGAATGTTAAAGCCTTTTATTTAGCGCATATACAATTAAGCGCGCTCATAAATTCTCACAAATTACTTGGAAATTTGCTGAGCTGACTGCTGAGCTGACTGCTGAGCTGACTGCTGAGCTGGCTGCTGAGCTGGCTGCTGAGCTGGCTGCTGAACTGGCATCTGCTTCTCCTGATTTTGTGTCATATCCCTGTTCTGCAGCTCATTTTCCTGCTTTACAGCAAGCTCACGCTGATTTGGAATATTGGCCATACATGTGTCAAAATCGTTGGCTGTCTGAATAGACTTCACCTTGGATTCGCTGACCGCGGCACTTATGCAATTTGAGCGCTGATTTTGAACGATTGAGGAATTGCTAGTGAACTGAGACTGCGTCTGGTAGGCCATTGAGTTTGAGGTATCCAGCAGCTGCAGATTTTTGTCAAACTAGATGAAGAAAAAAACTTATTATTTAGATGTGTATTTATATGCTTTACCAAAAAATAGGTGCATGATCTCACTCACATGAGATGTAGTACAGTTGATCAAAAGAAGATTGTCGGTCTGATTGCTGCACAATTCAAGATTTCTTTGCAGAGTCAGCAATTGGCTGCGGATTTGATTGACTGTAGCATTGCTATTTTGGTTATTGGCCACCAGGGTGCGATTGAATGCCTCCTCGCATTTGCTGGTCGCATTAGCCATCTCATCGCTGATCTTGTTGGTCGCATTGTTGTATCTATTCACACAGGCAGTTTCAGCTGGCGACAAGGAGCGAGCTTCGGCGAGTGGAGAGCCCAACTGGGCCATTACCATGCGGAGAAGAGAGGTTTCAGCTGCCGAATAAGGCAAGGCGCTGGCCTAAAGATTGTAAAAAGGTTTTAAGGCTTCGAAGTAAAAGGCATTGAGTGGCATATACTTACGCTCAGCACTGTAGCTGCAAGAAGAAGAACGCTTGTGAACAATTGCATATTGGTTTCGATGGAAGTTTCCGCAACTTACTAATTGCTCATATTACATTGATGTCTCTTTTATAGCTGCAAACTCTTCATTCGATGACTGTAGAAATTTTTCTGCATCATTTCGTGATAAAAAAGACATTGTACAAAGCAATTGGCTTGTTAATTGGGTTTTGTGCCGCCTTAAGACAACATTTTGCATGATATCTTTTTCGAGGTTATAGTGTAAGGCACATGCTACATTACTGTGCAGTAATCAATGTTCATGTCTCATTAGTTGGGCTTATCAGACAGCGACTGTTTGGTGTCTAAGTGTCTGCATTGTTGTCTATCTGCTGTGCCAAATGATATCAGAACTTATTTTTAAAGCTTTTTATATACGTCAGCCTGAATCACCTGAGTTTAAAATGGGCTTATGCAGCATTTTCACAATTCAGTTCATTAAATTTACACGCGACTCAATTAATGCCTTTAGTTCAGTTTGAGTGGCAATCGAAGGTGTCAATTCGATTTACATGATTTGAACACAGGGTACATGTACATAAACTTAAACGTCATTAAAAGCTTATCGGAACACTTTCCCAGAACTGATAACGAAATCGTTCACTTTAGAATTTTAATCAATTTTTGTTGAGGCACAAAGCACATGAATTTCGTTATCATTTTATTAGTTTTATTCATGACTTTCTGATTATTATATTATTATTTTTTTTTTAATATTATTATTATTATTTTTTTTTAAATAGCTCAAAACATGAATGGGAAAACACATTCATATGTATAACTTGAGTGACATTTATTAAAAGTTTATTTGCTCTTAAGGTAAAGATAAATGTTAAAAATCTGTGCTTCTCAGAATATAATTTGATAAATAAAAATACAATTAATGTTATTTGTTGTGTATTGAGTTGATATATATATATATATATATATATATATATTATTATTTGTTTGTTGTAGATAGGAAAAGATGAAACTGTTTTTAAAAAGTATTAAGTCAAATGTATAGTATAGAGTGAAAAATGTTTGGAAAAAAACATAAATAGAAAGTGCAAATTTAAAATTTTGCCGTTGCTTGTTTCACGGTTTCGTGCTTTTTAAGTTAAAGTTACAAAAGCTTTTAAAAATTATTTTTTGTTTTTTTTTTTCCTACACGATTTCCAAGCACAAAATGCAGTTGCCCCATCAACAGGATCTGATAAATTTGGAAGTTCATTAGAAAAGTATAAGGTGAGTTTAGCGACTTTCATTCAATTGGAAAACAAATCGTTCAAAGCAAACTTATTTCAAATCCGTCTACTTATAAATCAGTGCCAAAGAATGCAAAATGAAAGCTTGCAAAACAATTTTTGAAAGTGGCTAAATTCACTGTTGCCAACAAATTTATCACACGATGCCAGCACCCACAGACACGCACATGGCGTATGTAGATGTGCGGCAATCTCATATATCATACGACACGCCAAACAAGACATATAGTATATATATATATATATATATATATATATATATATATATATATATATATATGCGAGGTAAAACATGTTTTGAGCACATCTCTGGAGAAACAAGTAAGAAGGCTCTAGTCGAGAAATCCCGACTTGACGATACCCTGATCCCTATACTTTATGCGTACAGTCAGTGCTTGCAAGTATGTGTGTGTGTATGCACGCGCATACTGCATACTGCATACTAAACTTCATTGTTCCATATCTCCGGTGTTTCTTAACCGATTTTAATAAAAATTTAACAGATTTTCATAATTTTATTTAATGTTTTAAAAGTTTTCCCAATTAAAGATTTTGTTGATATCGATCCCATGTGTATATTGGAAACGGAAAGAGTTATCGAAAATCGAAAACAAACATGTACTGCCTAGGGATTAGGCGAGCTTAAGTTCCAAATCTGGAGTCTCTAGCTCTTATAGTCTCTGAGATCGACGCGTTCATACATACGGACAGACAGACAGACTATATCGACTCGGCTGTTGATGCTGATCAAGAATATATATGGGGTCGGAGATGCTTCCTTCTGCCTGTTACATACGTTTGCACAAAACCATTATACCCTTTTTTCCCATTTTTAATGCGATCAGGGTATAAAAATAACGTTGCTGCACAAAAGAAAATGTTCTTTCGGTACTGCGTAAAACTTGAACGATTAATCAAAAGTATAAAATGCAGGCTGGGTGATTACAACTTCTTTTTGGGTATGCGTGAAGGCTTGTCTAAGGTGTAGGGGCTGCCATACTCAGCTGCTTATCTTGTGAAATGACTTACAGTGAAACGTTGACAAAAACTGAAGGCACTTCATGCTCACACGTGCTTTTTGCGAGACGTTCAAAAATCTTGGCTAATTTAAATGCTGGCTGCCATTTTGTTATTTTGTGCTGGCAGTGTTGCAAACATTTTTTCGCTAAGCTGTCAGCCACTTAAACTGAAACAGCTCCCTTTAACTTCTCGTTCTAGTGTTTGTTGTTATTTTTGATTGTCAATGGCTTGGCACTTTTAATTACACCATTGTCGTCACCTTGGCCAACCCCAAAAATTTGTCCGCATTCCCCCTACCTTGTTCATTTGTTTCGAGTGGGTGCGAGTCATGTATAATGCGGTTTCAAGTGTCACTTACACGCGCATTGTATTGCGGCTGAAACATCTGGCAGCCTGGCTGTCTGTCTACCTCTTGGCTGCCACTTTGCGTTTTTCGTTCTGTTTGCGTTATAAGTAGCTGTTAAGCATTTTCATTACACCCGCCAAAATGCACAATGATTTATGCGAAGAGCAGCAAAACCGTTATCACATGTTCGTTCTGCTGTCAATGGATTAAAAACTCACTCAACCTACCAAGCACACCACCCATTGCTTTATCTCTTCATCATTCCTCTTATTTTCTTTCTCTCTCACTCTTTTACCAGTTTATTATTAAAAACAAGTAAGAAGGCTCTAGTCGAGAAATCCCGACTAGACGATACCCTGATCTCTATACTTTATGCGTACAGTCAGTGCTTGCATGTGTGTGTGTGTACGCGCATAGTGCATCATGCATACACAACTTCAATGTCCTTTATCTCCGGTGATTGTCATTATTTCGCTTTATTTTTCCAACGCCGTCTCAAAGTTTTCCAAATTCAAGATTTTGTTGTTATCGATCCCATGTGTATATCGGAAACGGGAAGATTTATCGAAAATCGAAAACAAACTTGTACTGCCTAGAGATTAGGCGAGCTTAAGATCGAAATCTGGAGTCTCTAGCGCTTTTAGTCTCTGAGATCGACGCGTTCATACATACGGAAAGACGGAAAGGGCTATATCGACTTGGCTGTTGATGCTGATCAAGAATATATAAACTTTATGGGGTCGGAGATGCTTCTTTCTGCCTGTTACATACATTTGCACAAAAACATTATACCCTTTTTTACCATTTTTAATGGGATCAGGGTATAAAAATGGCATTTCATGCCGCACGCCTCACATGGTACACAGTACTGGGGCTTTATGTTTCGAGTGTTGCGCATTTTCAAGACTAACACATTGAAATTGCACATTGTTGCAGACTGTTGGTTCTGCTGTTGTCGTTGTCCTCGATGGGGTTCCGCCTTTGTTTGTTGTAGCTTTGTATGCAAATAAATGGCCGGTCTAGACCTATTTTGAAAAGTGGCAACTACAGCAACCAGCAGTAAAAGTTACTACAATATCATATATATTAGTATACAGTGCAAACCTCTCGATTTTTTTTTTCCTGTGTCGACATTTGCGCACCGACCAGAAATTGTAAATTTCAATAGTTGAAAAATAAAAACAAACAAAAATATATATGTTGCATATAAAGTAGCTTGGTTAAATGTGACAGAATTATATTCATACTCACTTACTTACATAGACTTACAGTATTAAGAGCTACTCAATTAAATAACATTATTATATTATTAAAATTCAAGCTTTGCATTTGTATACTAAAAGCAAATGTATACGTTTCAAATAAATTGCTAAGAAGTGCTTGCCAAATGTAAGCTTAACGCTTTCTCACACTGCTCTCTACATTATACAAAATCAAGCATCATACAATTGCATTACCAAATAATTAATTATTATTTTTAATACACCAAAACATTACAACAATAAATTAAGAGTTGTCAACGACTTTACGTGATGAAATTAATGACATAAATAAATGGAAATCTTTTTAAAATGTGTTCATTTTTTGGAGAGAGCACTGTAGTTTGTTTTTGTATGTTCTTAAAAATAAGCCACGTATTTAATATGCATATAAGAACCTCACTTAGTTCAATATAGCAAGAAAATCAAATCTTAAATGCAATTTTTTATCGAAACCAGCACAATTTGAAGCAGTAACATAACACATTTTAACAGTTTTATTTAGAGGATTTATTCTTATTTGTATACCCTAAACACTTTAAAAATGGGTAAAAAGGTATAATGGTTTTGTGCAAAAGTATGTAACTGGCATAAGGAAGCATCTTCGACCCCATAAAGTGTATATATTCTTGATCAGCATCAACAGCCGAGTCGAAATAGCCATGTCTGTCTGTCCGTTTGTCCGTCCTTCTTTATGTAGGAACGCGTCGATCTCAGAGACTATAAGAGCTAGAGCCTCCAAATATGGAACATAAGATTGCCTAATTCCTAGGCAGTACAAGATTGTTTTCGATTTTCGAAAACTCATCCCGTTGCCGATATACACATGTGATTGATAAAAACAAATTCTTGAATATGGAAAAGTTTGAGACGGCGTTTGAAGCATTAAACGAAATAATGACAATCTGTGAAATTTAAATCGGTTGAGAAACACCGGAGATATGGAACACTAAAGATAAGTATGCAGTATGCGTGCATACACATACTTGCAAGCTCGCACTGTACGAGTAAAGTATAGGGTTCAGGGTATCGTCTAGTCGGGATTCCTCGAGTAGAGCCTTTTTACTCGTTAAACATTTGTTATCTCTGTTCAATGTTACATCTGCTAATGCAACGACATTGACTTTTTAAGTATTCACTGCTTTTTTTGTTCTTTTGTTATTTTTACTATCGCTTGCATCCTTGCAAGTTTCTGCCGGCTTCTGAATTGAAATTCATAATGTGTTTTTTATGCAAATGTTTTCCAGCGGCGTTAGCGTGTTAAACTTTTGAATGTCGCATTTTATTTCATTGTAAATTATTTTTACTAGGTGAGTTTTCTATTCGAAAATTGAAAAGTGTCTTGCAAAGCTTTTGGATTCTCTGTACACAGTTTAAAAGTAAAAGTGTGTATTGATTCCCACCAAAAATTATTATTAAAACAATGATTAATAACTTAAAAGGTTTTGCTTACAATCGTAAGTATGAGCTTTAAAGTAAGGTTTGATTGTAGGGAAAAGATTGTCAACACAATTTTTTTTTTGTGGAATGGGGTACAGAAAGTTGAATTTTGCAACAGACGTGTAGTGTTGTTTTTTTTTTTTATTTAACACAACACAACGTACACAAGCGGCAACCCAAATTGTTATATGTTAATTCGATACAACAATTTGGAGCAGTGTTGCATGTTCTCGTTTAAATGGTAACAAGAATGTGCCACATGTGACGCAGTCAACCAACGTCGAGTTTCCGCAAAAACTTGCCTGAAACTGAAAGCCAAAGCTAACAAGAAAAACCAAAAGCATTTTTTATACACTGAACCCATTGAAAGTGGGTAAAAAGGGTATAATGGTTTTGTGCAAAAGTATGTAACAGGCAGAAGGAAGCATCTCCGACCCCATAAAGTATACATATTCTTGAGCCGAGCCGAAAGAGCCATGTCTATCTGTCCATCTGTTCGTTCGTATGTATGAACGAGTTGGTCTCATAGACTATTAGAGAGAGAGAGAGAGAGACTCCTGATTTGAAACATAAGCTTGCCTTATCCCAAACACAGGATTCATCAGGATAGAATTTATATTTTTAACCTTTAACTGTGCAAGCAATAACCTTTGTCCATAAACTAATTGATGGTGACATTGATTCGTCCGTACTAATCAACCAAATTAACTTTGCAGTTCCTCCATCCTTCAAGCTTGTTATTTTAATCCACAACCATTTTCTGATCTTATGTTCAATATATAACTATCTTTCCCAATCAATACATAGTGCCAATCCTAATTGCTCGCTAAAAAAACTTGTCGTCGACGTCTAATAATAATAATAATCCCTAGGCAGTACAAGTGTGTTTAACAATTTCGATAACTTTAGCTGTTTTCAAAATAAACGTGTGATCGATAACAAAACTTTGAATTTGGAAAACATTTAGATATCATTTGAAACATTCAACAATATAATGACAATCTGTGATGTTTTTATTATTGCTTGTGAAACACCGGAGGTATAGAACATTGAAAGTATGTTGAAGTTGAGTATGCAGTCTACGCGTAAACATCCACATGTATACTTGCAAGCACAGACTTTACACGTTATGTATAGGGTTCAGGGTATTTTTTAGTCAGGATTCTTCGACTAGAGCCTTCTTCCTTATTAAAGGCTGTGTTTGCAATGATTTTGATTTGTTTTGCAACACTTTGCGGTCTAATGGCAAACGGCATTTGAATTTAGATTTAATCCGATTATAAAATGTGATTTAAACTGAAAGCCTAGCACTTTCAAAGGCAAGAAGGTAGAGAATGGGGAAAGTGGCAACTGCTGCTCTGTAAATGAGATTTGCATTTGAAAAGCGCGAGCGTTTTTATGCGCACTGCGTTCGGGTAAAATTTATTAAAGCTTTCATTGCACGCTTGGGAAATGGGCACGGATAGAGGAATGAGAACTGGAACTAGGAGTAGCACCAGGGCCAAATGGCAAATGTTTGCCTTTTGTGTGTCGTAGATTTACAGTTACAGTTTAATACAGTTTATGTATGTATATGGAGCCAGCAGAGTTGATTTTGCAGTCAAGATAAGCACGATTACATTTTAGGTGCGTTTGCAACGAGTTTCGCTTTTGTTAAGTTTCGGAAGCGCACTTAAAGCTCTGAGCTGGCAGCTTATTTAGTTGCCAGCAAGCAACACAAACTTAATCAAGTTCAATGGTTCGCATGAGGCCACTTGCTCTCTTTACCTGCACTATGAATATTATGTGCCCTGTTATTACGAAAATTATTAGAATTAATAAAATAATTGTGTTAACAACTTTAAACGCAACAATAACACAAAAAAAATCAGTGCAATGTTTTTGCTGAGTGTGAGCACCCGTTTCCTGTTTCCTGTGTGTTCTGTCCTGCGTACTGTAGCAGCTAAGGGCAATTAAAGTCCATTAACCACATGATGCGTTTTGCACTTAAATCCAACGCATACACACACAGGGCACACCAATATACATGCACCAACACACCTGGACAATAAGCGAAACGTACAACTGAAACGCGCAACTGTTGCAACTGCTGTGCACGTCGATCCGCATCCGCATCCGTTTCCGGCAGGCGCCAAAGCCACGTCGAGAAAGGGCTACGACCAGACCTCCCTCCCTTCTTCCTTCTAAGTTTATGTCACTGGACTGACCATTTTACCTGGTTAGCGAACACGTGTGCATCCCTATGAAAACTAATTAGGCTGCTCGTATAGTCGGCTCAGTTCCCAGTCATGGTTCCATTACCGTTCCCGTTACCGTCCCGGCTCTCAATCCTGATTATGCCATGTTGGTTTGGTCCGGCCTGGTCGGGCTAGCTTAATGCCTCTGGTCACATCGTGCGATGAACTTGTGTAAGTTGGCTGTTGCTTCTTTATTTCGAATTGTTTTTTGTTCATCTATACCCCTCAGTCAGAAAGGACGTTAAGTTTTATTTTCATGTATGAAAACCTTAATCATGAAACTTTATAAGAGGTAAACTTTGTGTATTCGAAGGGTTGTGGGACGTTATCTCTGTCGCACTAGAAAACAACGTATTTGTGAGTATCAAAAGTAATTTATAAGCCAGAAGAATGAAAATAAAAAATAAAATAAGTCAGATTGGCTCAAACGTTTGTATTGTTATCAATATACTTCATATATATATCTGCGACTTCTGGGTTTCGAACAGTAAAGAGCTTGAATTTATCTGCTTACGCTTTTCCAGCTCATTCATTGGTCTGATCAAGAATATATACACTTTATGGGGTCGGAGATGATTATGTGACTCTAGCCCAAAAACTTCGAAAGATGTAGAAATTTATTTTTACTTGCGTAATCTAGTAGTAAAAACTAATTGATAGGCGGAAATCAGATTTTTGAGAACCGTAAGAACCGTGAACACCGAGAAGAAAATCCTTCCAAGAAAATAAAGTTTTATGCTATGAAACTGTAAAGCACAACAATCATTATCTCAATGAGTTGTAACCTAAATCGGCTTATATTATCGAGAAAATACTTTTAATCAGTTTGTCAAAACTTTCAAATACCTCCCTTGATATAAAATTCCGTTTTCGCAACTTAAAATTCCTAAGGCACACTAAATAATTAATACACAACTGTGCTAATTAGTTGTTTTTATACCCTGATCCCATTAAATTTGGGAAAAAGGGTATAAAGGTTTAGTGCAAATGTATGTAACAGGCAGAAGGAAGCATCTCCGACCCCATAAAGTATATATATTCTTGATCAGCATCAACAGCCGAGTCGATATAGCCATGTCCGTCCGTCTGTCTGTCCGTCCTTCTGTCCGGCCGTATGTATGAACACGTCGATCTCAGAGACAATAAGAGCTCGAAACTCCAGATTTTGAACTTAAGCTCGCCAAATCCCTATGCAGTACAAGTTTGTTTTCGATTTTCGATAACTCATCCCGTTTTCGATATACATATGGGATCGATAACAACAAAATCTTGAATTTGGAAAACTTTGAAACGGCATTTAAAACTAAAACATTAGACAAATGAGAGAAATAATGACAATCTGTGAAATTTATTGAAATCGGTTAAGAAACACCGGAGATATGGGACATTGAAGTTGTGTATGCAGTATGCAGTATGCGCGTACACACACACACACATACTTGCAAGCACTGAATGTACGCGTAAAGTATACGGATCAGGGTATCGTCTAGTCGAGGTTTCTCGAATAGAGCCTTCTTACTTGCTTAGATTATAATTAGCCATAAATCGAAATATTTTATGCAACAATATATCTATTCAATTGCTTATACGGTTTGAATTTTAAATTATAGCTTCATCGCTCATCGACTTTGAGTTTTTAAGTCATATTTCTACGGGTTGTCATAGTCATTATATACTTCAGAGCTTAGTTGAGGTTAGCAAGTTAACAAATGCAGGTAATGCCCATAACTGCTGCTGCCACTGGCAACAGTTGCTGTCATTAGCGGCTTTCACTTCATAGGTTGTCTTCTGACATAAGAGGCATATACACGTATGTATAAACAAAGAGTATGTAGTATGTGAATGAATATGTGCGTATGTATATATATATATATATATATATGTGTGTGTGGATTTCGTTATTTCCACAAGAGGACATTTTAGACCTTAAGTTGTGATTCTGACAAGTGTCACAGCAGGTTCACAATTGCGTCTGCTGTTTTCTTTCCTTTTATTTGGGACAGGGTTGGTTCAAATGTTGAATGTCCTTTTAAGTGACACAAAAAATTTAATTTATTTTCGGCAAGACAAACACACAACGACAGATGTCAAATTAGCTGCTCACACACACACACGCAAAAAATTTTAATTTTGTTAGTGTATGCCTTTAAGGCTGTGAAATTTCTTTGACATGTGCATACATGTTCGTAAGCAGTAGCATACAAAAGGGGATAAAAGAGCCATCGATTTTGGACAGCTAAGTGCATTGTTTCACTTGTGGGCTAAAGAAACTGAGGCAATCACTAAACGCTGATGCAATATGACTCTCACTCTCCTTTGGTCATCGTAATGAAGCGGCTTAAGCAGATTAAAGCTGAGCCATAAGCCAGCTTTAGACTTTTAATTTAAAAGTTTTGCACTGTGCCAGAACAACAACGTATGTTGAAGAACGCGAATGAAAATGAGAACCAGAACCGTTCCGGACAACATAATGCAATCAGCAAACAAAAGGCAAGCGCCAAAGAAGGACTGCAGCAGTGAGTAGAACATACATGCAGAAGTAGTAACAGGGCGGACAGCGGGCAGTAGGCAACGAGCAGCTTTCGATTGCTGCGGTGAAATCAGGAGCTTCATCTTTTTGGCCTGAGCATGCCATTGTCTGAGGCAGTGAGCGGTTAAGGCCGGATTAAGTCATAAATTGAAATATTTGGACATGCCAAACGAGCGAACGAACGAACGAACTAAAGGTGGCCATTGTCATCTGGCTTTGGCTTGGGAAACTGTGCTATAACCATTATGGGTGAAACTTGCTGTGCTACCACCATTCCACCACTCGAGTGTATAATTAACAAGATATAATACGAAGGAGATTTTCATGCTTTTTCTGCTGATGAAGCTTTTAATTATATGTTTGTGTGTGTGGGAGTCAGTTTTTAAATTAAATCAAAGCATTATGACCGATAATTGGCGGACAGCCGACAGGCTCATTTCCACTTTGACGCCGCCTCAAAAAGGGAGAGAGAGACCGATATTGTGTATACGAATAATTAACGGTTGGCACTGTGAATTGAATGGATAAGAAAAATATGAAAACACCTGTCACACACTTACACCTGTCATTACGCACGCAAAAGGCTACTTTTAGCCGCGGCTTAAGGCCAGCAACAAAAAATTTACTTTCAGTTACTCATTCTTTGTTATAGTTGCGAGTAAATTTGGTACTAAATACAATTTAAGAATAAAATTAATTATAACAAGTAAGAAGGCTCTAGTCGAGAAATCCCGACTAGACGATACCCTGATCCCTATACTTTACGCGTACAGTCAGTGCTTGCAGGTATGTGTGTGTCTACAGATTGTCATTATATTGATTTATAATTCAAATGGCATCTCTAAGTTTTCCAAATTCAAGATTTTGTTGTTATCGATCCCATGTGTATATCGGAAACAGGATGAGTTATCGAAAATCGGAAATAAATTGTACTGCCTAGGGATTAGGCGACCTGAAATTCGAAATCTGAAGTCTCTAGCTCGTATAGTCTCTGAGATCGGTTGGCTCATACATACAGACGGACATGGCTATATCGACTCGGCTGTTGATGCTGATCAAGAATATTTTTACTTTATGGGGTCGGAGATGCTTCGTTCTCGCTGTTACATACTTTTGCACAAAACCATTATACCCTTTTTCCCATTTTTAATGGGATCAGTATAAAAATTATCAAAAAAAATATTTCGTCTGACAATAACTTTGAAAAGCATGTTATTAATAAACATTTTAATTTATTTATTTTTTTGGATTGCACTTTGAAGCAAAATAAAATCTCAAATTGTTGACTTGTTAAATTACTAAAGTGTATTAAATATTTGCCAGCGTGCAAGTTACTCTTCTTCAAGTTGTTTTTGTGTCTTCATTTCCGTTTTGTTTTTTGTTCTCGCGGCGTTGGTTGGTTTTAAGCTTTATTGTAGTTTTTGGGTTTTTGCGCTCTGATTTCTCAACTTATTACTTAAGTTTCTGGCCAAATATTTCAATAAAGTTTTTTTTCGCTCAAGAACTTGGCTATCTCCTTAGCCAGTTTCCTGGGGCAAGCAGAGAAAAAAAATAATGATGAAGAAGCAATGGAATTCGTTATGTTTTAAGTCAGGCCACGACCGCCTTTTAATATAAATAATCGACAAAAATTACAATAAAAATCAATTTCCATATTCAATTTGGCTAAGTGGCACACACATTCATACACATACACACACACATACACACTTACAGATAGCAAAACTTTGACAACAGCTGAAAAATGAAAATACGATTGTGAAAAGCTCAGCGTAACTTTCCATCTGGTCATTTGAAGTGAGGGGAACGAAGTAGAAGGAGGGATGGGAAGCCTATAAATAATACGCAGATTTTTGCGTTGGCTCCAAATGAAGTTAAACTACGGCCAGTTCATCAACGTCAGCAGTTTAGAAGCCAAAGCCATGCAATTCACTTGACTGTAGCTCATTTATGCGTTTAACACACATTTTACGAGAGAGCGTTCATAAGAATCAGAAAAAGAAGAAGAAGAAGCGACAGTTGGCAGTTGTAACTGGGAATTGTATGAGACAAGGGACAGCAACAAAAACAACAACAACGATAACGAGAACGACATTGTCTGACACATTTCCATTTTGGGTGAGAAAACGTTTCGCAGAAAATTTCTTCATTCTTTGCCTTTGCTTGCTGCTGGTGTTGTAGACCAGTAGTAAATAAAACTAGCAGCAGCAGCGGCAGCGGCAATAACAAAAGGCGAGGCGAAAGTGAAAAGCACAAGAAATGTTTACCAGAAAATAGTGCAACATTTTTTTTTTTTTGTTTTTTTTTACCCATTTGCTGTTTGGTGCAAGACAAAAAGTATGAAAATACCAGCAAGTTAAATTGAATTTAACGGAAAATGCAATGAAACGTAATGAAATTTTTGCTGTCAGTCGTATCAAGCGCCGTCAAATAAGTGTACCATGCACTACAGCCCCGATACAAACGAAGCCCAAAAACCGCAAGCATGGATCAAAATTGTGCTTAAGGTACGTTGCATTTAATCAAAGACACTAGTGCTAAGTGCTAAGAATTTTCACAATTTTTACATGGAAAAATATTTTGTTATATTTTAAAATGCGTTCGAGTAGTAAGAAATATGGCTGAAGGAATCTTATCGATGCCAATTTTTTATCAAAAAAAAACTACGAAACTGCATAGCAAAAAGTCAAAAATGTATCCGTGTATCGTCTTAAAATGGAATAGAATGGAATATTTATTGCCTTTATTAGTGAGTCGATTGAAAAATTTACTGCGCTCGAAATTCAATCTGAAGTGCTTTCAATTCACTTGCTGGTTTATTACTGGCTCCTGCCCAACTTGCCACCCATTCGAGGGCTGAAAGTAGAGGGGCCCTGTTGAACGGAGCCTAAGCTACGTTAAGACTGCCAACAATTCATCTTTTCGCCAGCGAATTTCTCACGCAACGAGTTCGTTTTTTTTTCTTTGCCAATCTTTCGGCATGCAGCTAAAGGTGAGAGATACTCCACGAAATTTACTCAATTGCCAGTTGACTGCAGCTTGTTTCGACTCATTTCCACTTTCCTTCCATTTGCCACTTGCCACTTGCCACTTTCGCTTCCCGTCTTCTTTTTTTCGCACCTGTTATTTTTGTTAAGCAGTTTGCTGTTTGCTTTCACATTGGCCTTGTACTGTGTGTGTGGGTGTATTTGTTTTCAATTTAAGCAGCTCCTGATCTCTGCTGGCAATGCTTTTGTTATTAGCTCTGTATGCAACTGTACCCACACGAATAAAACTTGCCACATGGCGTATGAGTAATCAGCGGTCCTTAAATTTGATTTTGTAGCTGCAAAATTACCTTTTCCATCTTATTTTGTTTGACCCGATATTTATTCTCAGAGAATATTGTTTTTCCAGTAAAGGTTAGTTCTGTTGATTTGTACACTTTTTTTTTATTGTTGTTGTCTTTCATGCCACGACAGAAAATAAAGGCGAAATCAAATGCTTGACCTTATGTAAATACCTATACATACAAACTGTATACATCTTGTGCTAATACAAATCTTCAATAAAAAACAAAAATTACAAAATATTTGCTCAATATCGAAACAGGTAAAACTGTTGTTGTACTCTAATTAAGATACAATATTTAAGATTTATAAAGGTTGGCGGCATGATTGGGCGTGGCATCCGAATTTAAAAACTGACAAAGAAATTGGCAATCTGACAAGGCTTTGGGGCGGCTGCGAGAGAATTGCCTGAGCAAAAGAAGTAATGCAGTTTTTTGAGGACGTTATCACCTATCTTGGCTTCACATTTGGTGATTCCAGCTTATGGAAGTTATGCTTAAAATGAGGGTTTGGGGATGGATGGGGTGGGGGTGACATCAACATACGTGTATTTGATGCAGTTTTTAGAAGGACGCCACTATCTCTCGTTTCGCCAAGTTAAGGAACTCTTCCTGTATATGACTGTTGGAAAAAAATTATGCTTCTAAAAATTTTGAGTTATCGATCTTATTGATTTAACTCACTTTCTATCAACCCTGAGAGAAGCCCATTTACAAAGTTACAAGTCTCTAGCCTTAAGGGTGTCGAAAAAAGATGCGTTTAAACGGACACTGTATAAAACTTGTATACTTTTTTCGTTATCGGAGTATAAAGCCATGCAAAAACTAAATATATCACTTTCCATACATTTTCAATTTCAATATGTCATATCTCCGGTGTTTCTTAACCGATTTGAAAAAGAGCTTCACAGATTGTCATTGTTTTGTTTAATGTTTCAAACGCCAAAGTTTCGCAAGTTAAAAATTTTGTTGTTATCGATTCCATGTATATATCGGAAACGGGAAGAGTTATCGAAAATCAAAAACAAACTTGTACTGCCTAGGGATTAGGAAGTTGTGTACCAAGTCTGGAGCCTCTAGCTCCTATAGTCCCTGAGATCGACGCGCTCATACATACGGACGGACAGACGGACGGACAGACGGACGGACAGACGGACGGACAGACGGACATGGCTATATCGACTCGACTGTTGATGCTGATCAAGAATATATATACTTTATGGGGTCGGAGATGCTTCCTTCTGCCTGTTACATACTTTTGCACAAAACCATTATACCCTTTTTATCCATTTTTAATGGGTTCAGGCTATAAAAACTATGGAAAATTCAGGAATTCTGTTTTTTAAAAGGCGTAGGCTGGGGTTGTTTTGGGGGGCCGTGGCATCAAAATTTAACATTTTCGACAGGAGTCGGCGTGGCATCAATTTTGTTCATGCAGATCTTTGGAGGAAGGCACTAGCTATCTTCCCACCAAGGTTTTTGCCTCTAGCTGTTAAAATGTGGCAAACTTGTGTGCTGTATCGATTTACTCATAGAGGTGTATAGACATGTTGTCGATTCAACAGCTCCCCAGTGGGCGTAGGTCCTCAATTTTTAAATTTTGTCTGACGAACACATTGACCCAGGTATTTGAAAAGTTTCAAGTCTCTAGTTTCCGTGGTTCTAATTTCAGAGCGTTTAATGCATTGAAAACACGGGTTCTAACTTCTGCTGGATTCTAATTTGCGATAGTTTTAATTTTTGAGCGTCCACTGTAATTGTAACTCATGTTTATGATTATTTTGCCGGCTTTCGACTGGCGTCAAAACCGTCGAAACGCGTAGGAGAAAAATTTAAGCATAGCTTTATAAGCAACTCGCGGCTTTTGAATCATTTTAAAAGAGTTACTGAAATCCATCTAGAATCATATTCTTCACCAATTAAATACAAATTAAAGCTAATTATTTAATTAGTAAAGGTATGTATGCATATAAAACATGATTGCACTAATTTTATTAGATTATCGTTTTTAATTTAATTTTTAATTTTTATGAGCTTTAAGTGTTGTTTGAAGAGCTGAAGGTTTCAGCAAAAGGAAACAAATGTAAATAAATTTAAAACACCCGAAAAAGTTTCGTAACAGTTCGATAATTTGCTTCAAAATAAAATGAGAAAGGACTTCCAAAACACGACAGCCAAAAAAAAAATTTCAGTTCCTCAACATTTAAATTAGGCAGATACGCGTTATTGAAAGCTGTGTTTAACTCTATGCCAAAGTTGTTATAACTGATGGGTAAGGGTATTAAAAAACAGACAAAGTCGCAGTCACGCCGCGGCGAAAGGGCGAAAAGCATCAGCCATGTCATTCGGGCAGACAAATAAACAGACCTGAGAGCCGAGCTGAAGTGCAGAAGTCCTCCCCGACTTTAATGACTGTCAGCTGCAGTTAGATCTGTTGCAAGTGTGTGTGTGTGTATTTGCGTGCCAAATTTATAATGTCATAACAAACATTTGCATGTGCTCGTTAAAAAGTACAATGCGTTCTGTGTGAAACGCACACGACGCAAGTGTGTGTGCTTTGTGTATTTGCAGACAGTCTACGTATTTCCGGTCTGTGTGTTTGTTTACCTAATTACATTCCGGATGTAAAACGTTGACTGATTGCGCCAATAAATGAAAATAATGACGTAGCCATTGACTGCAAACTCGCAAAGTGACGGAAGCGGCAAAGTAGGCTAAAACTCAACTCGGCCAAACTTTTTGCCCGCACAATGACTACGAGACGCCATACCACCCTTCTCCCTATTCTCCACATGGCGAATGTAACTTTTGTGCTGCCTTTTGGATGTGAGCGTCGTTAAAACACAAGCTCTTGACGAGTGTATTTCCCCACGCAGTCTCTAACTGATTGTCTGTGATTTTCTTGTTTTTAGATAATGAAAGCACACACACACACACACACACATTAATAGACATTACTTGTGTCGGTTTATATAAGAGTAAAAGTTGGTCAGAATATTGCTTTTATGTGTGCCCTGAAATTGTGGCCCATTTATTTGGCAACGGCCAACCAATTGCAGATAAATAATAGACCAGATCCAAGCTGATTTAAAAGAAAAATAATCGAACTTTAACTGCACTAACGCAAACTTTATTTTATTTGTTGTTTAAACGCTGATGCAGGCCAAATGCTGCCAGCTCTGAAAAGTATGCTAAGTATTTGTCTGTTCGACCAACGCTCCAGACTATGCGTATTTGACAGCATGGATTGAAACGTGCGTCAGACCGGTGTTGGCATTAAGGGTGCTTGAAAAACTTGGCCCTTTACTAATTTCAGCACAATAACCCAAATTAAAGCGGTTTTTGGGTTTTGTTTGCAGACACCAAAAGCAGCAGACTTTACGAACGGGTCCAAACAAAAAAGAGAGCGGATGAGGAAAAGAAATCCAAAACAGAAATGGAGAGAAACTGTGAGAAACTTATGGCAACACGAACTGCGCAGAGGCGTGAGAGTTGCAATGAGTGAAATTGAGAGAGTGTGACTGAGAGAACAGCTTGAGTGAGAGTTGTGCGCGCTTCGAAAAGTTTGCTATACAAATGTAACAGCTGTTTTTATTGGCATCAAGCCGAGCATCAATTAAGTCAAAATAGGAAAGGCAACAACAAATATCTCACAAGTAGTTGCAGAAATCAGCTTAAAATTTCAAGGAATCGATGAATAAATATTATAGATGAGATAATAAAATGTCAATCAACTTAAAAATAATTATTAAAATAGTTAATTGATTTTTGCTTCGTTGTCCATAAGAAATATCAATAATATTTTATACAATTCACTTGAAACGATTAAAAAAGATTTAAATAAATAAAATAAATTTGAATAGCAAATTATGTTTTTATTTTTAATACTAAATCGATTCGAATGAAATGTTGCAGTAATAAATACATAAAATAAATATCATTATTATTTTTATAAAAATTGATATTTAAAAAAATATTTATTTTGTTATGTATTGACTCATACATTAAATTTTCCCAATGTAAGGTTGTTAAATAGTTCAAAAATAATTAAATGAATACTCCATATGTAAGAGGCCGCCAAAAAAAGTTATTATCAATGCTTGTCAAACTTTTCGTCCAGCTGCCATAAATTGAGAGACAACAGAAACGCAGAGAGCACGCTGCTTCTAATGCTTTTGCTGTCGACGTCAACGTTTGCTGCGCTTTGCAGACGCAGACTTTTGCTGGCCATTATGCTACTGCTGCTGCTTGTGCTCGATGTGCTGCTGTCGACGTCGCTGTCGGCTTTGTCGCGTTAAATGTACACGACGTGCCCTCGCCAACATTAACTCCAGTTGCCACAGACAGTCGCTTGCGAAAGCGTAAAGTAAACAGACAAGCGTCGTCCGAGCAGTCTGAGACAACTGAGCGCCGAAGTTTGCTAGCGTCGACAACGACAAGCACAACAAAACTAGCAGCAGCAGCAGCAGCAGCAACAGCAATAAGAACAACGAGTAGACACACGAGCAACGCTAACAGCGACGCCTTTAATCGGTTAAACGCTGCCTGGATGTTTGGCTGCCTGCTTGCCGCGTGCCACATCCTTTGACGCCGCATGCAGTCAGTTAATTTCTGACCACAGTGGCAAACGCGTCGCGTGCGCTTCAACGTGCAACGTGTACGAGTCGTGTTTCCTTAAACTCCAACCAACTAAACTTAGTGCGAACTGATCAAAAATGTTAGGACATTATGCAGTTATTAACCAAATCAAACTCAAAAACATTCCGCCTTGAAATGTAAATCTTGTGTGTGTAAGTGGATAAGGGAAAAGCTTAATCTAAAGTCTATGCAACAACTGGGCAAATGTCATATGGCAACTGCTTCGGGCAAACGCGTGTGGCAAGCAATAGCTTTATAAACAGCTACGAATCAAGTGATCTTAATTCAAAAGTAAAAGGTTAAGCTATAAAATCATTTGCAATGTCAATTTGCAAAATGCAAGTTCGCGTAATTACGTGCCAATAAGTATTATATGGACTTGGATTAAAAAAGAAAAATGTAATTGCCATTTAATTTTAACGAGAAGTAGAGCATTAAGCAACGTAATTAAATTGCAGACAAATTAAAAAAGGGTTAAATTAATTACAAAAATAAATCTAACTTATAATACACAGAATTAAAAGCAACGAGTGGCTGTACATGTGTACATGTGTGTGTGTGGGTGTGAAAAGATAACATGTGAATTGACAGTGTAAAAAGAATTAAATTAAACATTGATGACCTGATTTGCGGGTTCAAAACACTCGAAAGCAAAGTGTTAAAACGTTTTATAGAAATAAAACAGTGTATATCAAAACAACAACAACTGATGCAGCATTTAAGGCAGTAAAAGCAACAATAACAACAACAAAATGACGGCATCAAGTGGATTATATCGCATCAAGCATGGTTGTGTCCTTGGCAGCATGCAAAAAACGTCGGCACTTTTATTTATGGCATACATTGCGGCATACAGCAATAGCGGTAAATATATAAAACACACATACACTTTTTTGCCCAATAATAAAATAACAGAAGTAAAAATTTATAAATTCCATATTCATCGCAATTATGACATGTGAAATTTTCACTACATGCTCTCTCTCTCTCTGTCCTCTTCGTTTATCTTTGAGCTGCAAATGTGTACGCACAATCAAACTCATGCCAAATATATTGGCAAAATTTGTCAAAAGTCAAGTGGTTATGTTAATTGGCTAATTAATATTGCAAGTAATCGAGTTTCTCAGTCACGAACAGATTTTAAGACTAAAATAACTCCGTAAAACTCTTTTTATTTTTTATTGCATATTAAATTATATTATTACGCACAATATATTGTCATAAGCTGGATTTTACTGAAACCATGTGAAACAATTATGCATTAGACATATAACATTATATACCCTACTTTCAACTCATAAGCTCAGAAAAGTATTCCCATTGATTTTATATCTCGCGACATTGCTGGCCAAACGGAAAATTGAACAGTCAATTGAAGCTTGATCTCTTCACAATTAAAGTTGATTGTTCCGCATGCAATATCAGTACAACAAACGGGGCAAGTCTTTTAATTGTTACTGAACACGCTATAAACGAAACGATGAGTTGTTTTTTTGTTTTTCTCAAGAAAAACAAGTGAAATTATAAAACAGCACGTGTTTTTTTAATTCACCCAGAGAAAAACTCATTATACATTAGCATATTCACGGTAAGTCCAACTATTTTGTATGTGATTCTATTTTAAGTATGAATATGTTTCACTTGACATGTGAAGAAGTTAAATCAAGAGATACTATGAAATAGAATATCAAAACTTTTCATTTTTAACTTTAAGTGTCAATGTATTGTTATTGATTATTCATCATGAATTTAAAATATGCAAATATTCTTTTTATCATCTCCTAAACCCTAAAACTATGAATGACATTCGTTATTTATTATTCAGTCACATGGTATTCTAGAAACGTTAGATATATAAATGGAGTTTCGGAATATGTTAGAAATATAATGAATGTTAATTTCATCCAACTAACCGAATAGGAAATACGAGGGTTACCGCACGCGATCTGCAAGAACTCTCGTTTACTAACCATATGCTGTAGCCACTATGCTCTTGCCGAACAAATTTCGTATGCAGTTCTGATGTAAAACGAAAAAGCTTCGGGGCAGAACAATACGCCTGCTGTTTAATTTAAACAGAATATTTCTTATTCTTAATAAAGTGTGTTTGAATATGCTTTGTTGGTATAGAATACAATATTTTATTTTAGGTATTCATTTTTATACCCTGATCCCATTAAAAATGGGAAAAAAGGTTATAATGGATTTGTGCAAATGTATGTAACAGGCAGAAGGAAGCATCTCCGACCCCATAAAGTATATATATTCTTGATCAGCATCAACAGCCGAGTCGATATAGCCATGTCCGTCCGTCTGTCTGTCCGTCTGTGTGTGTATGTATGAACGCGTCGATCTCAGAGCCTATAAGAGCTAGAGACTCCAGATTTGGAACTTAAGCTCGCCTTGTCCCTAGGCAGTACAAGTTTGTTTTCGATTTTCGATAACTCTTCCCGTTTCCGATATACACATGGGGTCGATAACAACAAAATCTTGAATTGGGAAAACTTTGAGATGCCATTTGAATTATAAAGCAAAATAATGAAAATCTGTGAAATTTAGTGAAATCGGATAATAAACACCGGAGATATGGGACATTGAAGTTGTGTATGCAGTATGCGCGTACACACACACACTCATACTTGCAAGCACTGACTGTACGCATTACGTAAAGGCATCAGAGTATCGTCTAGTCGGGATTTCTCGACTAGAGCCTTCTTACTTGTAATATGCGTACATGGTTAAATTGAATACGTTTAAATTAACATAGAAAGTCAGATTAAAGTGCACGAATTTTATTTAACGTGCATTTAACTTTGATTCGAATATTTTAGCTGAATCCACATATTTTATAGTAGATTTAACTTTGTTACATAGAAAAAAACCGAATAGTAAAATTTACTATTTTCATGGTTGATTTTCGTGTGGTTTTGTCTGGGTGTTAAAATGAACTAAGAATTTCAAATATTTAGTCATAAGCAAAACCAATAATTAATATCGATCTTTCTTGTTTGTTCACTTTAATATAATATTTAGTATTTTTCGAAAACATTTATACCTGTAACATACATTAAAAAAAATTAAATTAAATTTTAGACCTCATGGAGCTCATAATATGGAAATGTTTTAATTTTATTTAGAGCTGTTCATTTTTGCTCCATCCTCAAAGAAACCCAATTTCAAAAATATTCAAGATTTTGTTGTTATCGATCCCATGTGTATATCGGAAACGGGAAGTGTTATCGAAAATCGAATTTTTACTGGATAGGGATTGGGCGAGCTTAAGTTCCAAATCTGGAGTCTCTAGCTCTTATAGTCTCTGAGATCGACGTTCATACGGACAGACAGACAGACGGACGGACCGACGGACATGGCTATATCGACTCGGCTGTTGATGCTGATCAAGAATATACATATTTTATTGGGTCGGAGATGCCTCCTTCTGCCTGTTACATACATTTGTACAAAACCATTATAGTATAAACAATGATTGTGCAATTAATCAAAAACAAAACAAATATGGCAAATGCACTTTTACACCTGTTATTTATTGCGGTCACTGTATAAGGGTATCTCTTTTGCTGCACAGAATAGGCAAATTGAGCGCAATTGTAAAATGTGTAAAATTTTATTGGCAATGTCGCTTCTACTGACAGGTCAGCGATAGCGCGAAAATCGTGCATCACTTGTCAATGTCTGACATTAAAGTAACAACAACAATGCAAACACTTGTCTACAGGGCAAACTGTGAGTGCGCCTGTGCCTGTGCGCCTGCCCTACCGTGCCCCGTTTTGCTGCTGTCGGCAATTTGTCAAGCAATCAACAAAGCCAGAAATTGCCCCAAGCTCATGTGACTTGGGGCTAGCAAGTAGAGGGGGTAAAAGGCGGTATGTGGGGAAACTGAGCTAAAGCCCCAAGGTGGCGTCGCTTTGCGAATGTTTGTTGCCAAATCATTGAAACAAATAAAAAGCAAAGTGCAAAAGAAAAAACCGATCAAAGAGCACAAACACATACATACACATGTGTACATGTCAGTGTGAGTGTTTGTGTGTATGTTGTGTGTGTAGTTTCTAGTCCTCGGAATATCTGGAGCATTTGGTATAAAGGTTGTGCGTGCAACACAGTAGCCCACAGGCCACGCCCCCTTTAGGCCACACACAAAACGGTCTGTGAAACCGTCAAATAAAGCGACCCAGTTGCTGGCCCTGGAGCTGTGCACTTCTTGCACATCTAGAACGTCCATTGTTGCATGGCTATGCCAACTTAGCTTGCTTTTTGGGTTACACACACACACAACATAGACAAACGCACACTTCATCTGTCACTGTCAATGTTGAAAAATGAAATTCTCAGAGAACAAAATGACGAAACAACAAAGCAAACATGGGCTTAGTTCTTTAAAAACAATTTTCCTGCTGTGCTTGCCTGCTTTTTTGCCTTTTTATACACTGAACCCATTAAAAATGGGTAAAAGGGTATAATGGTTTTGTGCAAAAGTATGTAACAGGCAGAAGGAAGCATATCCAACCCCATAAAGTGTATATATTCTTGATCAGTATCAACAACCGAGTCGATATAGCCACCGAAGATGTGGAACATTGAAGTAAAGTGTGCAGTATGTAGTGTACGCGTACCACTCACATACTTGCAAGCACTGACTACTGTACGCGTAAAGTATAGGGTTCAGGGTACCGTCTAGTCGAGATTTCTCGACTAGAGCCTTCTTACTTGTTTTATTATTATTATTTGTATGTCTCTTTTATATTCGGAGCACATTAATATTTAGCCTCAGCAACCGTCTCGTATATCAATATTTATGCATGTCAGGGAGCCGAGCTTTTCGAAGGACAACTAGAAATAATGCAGTGTGTTTTCTTTTTATTTTTGCCCCTGCCTTTACATAGATATTTCTCCATACACACACGAAAATAAATGCATTTTTTTGAGCTTCAATCTGCAGCTCAATGAACATAAGCATTTGCATAATTCAGACGTAGAAAATACCTACAAAAAACATATTCAAACAAGTATGGAACTCTATCTTCGGCAAAGCGAATATTATATACACTTGCCACTAGTCAAACCTTTTTTAATGTTTCGCATTTGTAAGGCATATATTTGATTAGGCGATCCGATCTAATCGGTATTTTCAAATGACCCAAATGCAACAAAAGGAGAGCTTGAGGAGTTTGCATAGAAACAGAAGGTCAGGCAGTAATATCTATTTCGACTCAGCTCGCGAAGCTGATTAAGAATATGTATACCTTATGGGCTAGGGTATGCTTCTTTCTATGCGTTTCACGACAACAATTATATAAACTTTTCGAGTGTATAAACATTGAAAATATGCCATACAAAATCTAGATATAATAAAACACAACTGAAAACACCTTTAGGAAATGCTTAAAAAAAGGAATATAAAAATTTTTATAACCATTTTGTACACAAGTCAGAAGAGCATGTGATTGTTGCCCCAATAACTTACTTTTCAAAAACTTTTCTATATTTTTATTTTATGTTGCAATGTTTTATATTTAGGCTGTTTATTTGTTTTTTATTTAGGTCCAATGGGCTAAAAGCAATGCGTATCATATATCAAAATTCATTTTTTTTCAGCATATAATACTAATCTACATAATATTATGTTACGAAAACAGTGAATGTGTTAAAAAAATTTTATTTTTGTAGTATGTAGTCTCTGAGTTGTGTTATTTATTTATTTAATTTGCGAACACTTCAATTCTATGAAATAAAATAAAGTTATTAGTTTTCTCAACTTTTAGGGTTCTCACCATTACAAATTAAAAGTTTTAATTATATTTGTTCAAATACAACTCAGTTTCATGGTTTCAGTGTTTATTTTATTCATTAAACTACTACTTAGTTTCAGTTATCTGTATACATAAATAACGCAGAATAAAAAGTTTTAAGATTTAAGCACTCAACATTTATTGTATTGCTTTCTTTTTATTTAAAAAAAACTTATTTATTGGTTATCGTGATTATCGTTTTTAAAACTGTTTTTTAAATTTCTATCACAGAATCAGCCAATGTGTTAAATTTGAATGCAAGTGTACTCACAACTTAAAGGGTTTAAACGTAGGTAAAATGTTGCCAGGAAGCAAGTGATTTGGCCAAGTACGTGACAGAATTTGAAATATTGGCTGCGATTGCAGTCGAAAATGTTGCCAGATGTGACTGTGCTGTTTCCATTTTTTTTTTTACGTATGTGTACAACTGTCAATATTTAAGAACAAAATAAAAAAAAGCACAAATAAAAACAAATTCGAAAAATACCAAAATCCTTTTACAGTGATGCCAATATACAGCGATTAGTTGGCCACTTTTGTCGGAAAATCAAGTAAATTGGCTCAAACATAAAACACAAAACGAAACAAAATAAGGGCTGTGTAAATTGAGATCGATTCGATAGCTTAATTGCCAGAATTCCAAGTCTTGTTAACCCTCGGGGCGTATACGTTATATGAGCTGAGCATTACAATTGGGGCTTAAACTGCTGCTTTAATTGATGCGAACGAGGAGAGAAGCAATTTTTAAAAAGCGCATTCCCTTAATGGCAGCTGCCACTACGTGCGTTGCACGTATTTCAATATTTCTTCATCTTGAGCATAATAATTTTAAATAAACTCAAGTCGGCCTGTCAGCAGCCAGGCAGCCTCATCCCGGGTCAAGGCCTACAGATGGAGGGTGCACACACATAAAGCACGTTGGCAAGCATAATACAAAAGTACCTTCTTGCATACACACACACACACACGCACACACACTGAAAGAAGTAGTCGTGGGTCGGCAACAGAGCCATAAAGTTCACCTGTTACAAATGCAACGACACGTGGGCGTTGCTGCGGCCATGGCAGCCATAATAATCAGCACAAAAAATAATGGTCGCACACGTTCCCTTACAAACACACATATCCATGTACACACACATGAACACATATAGCAAACAAACCAACACCTGTAAAAATCTTTGGCGCTGAGCCTGCATTTTCACTTGCATTTCGATCGCGAGTCTGTGGCAGGGTTTCGTTAAATGCCCGTAAATTCGAGGCGAGCACCACCTTTTGGCAATCTCAATATGGGCGGATACGGTGTGCTGCGGATAAGAGTGCGGATTCAGATTTGCGAACGCTATAAAAGGTTATAAAAAAGAGTATATTGAGGTAGAAAATGTGTATGTAATATATAGAACAAGGACAATATACTATTAAAAATGCCTTGATTGAAATTTTTAAAAAAAATTTTAAATTAATTACTCAACAAAACATTTGTTTTAAAATTAACTTAAAATAGAAAGAGAAAGAAAGGTTAATATCACAACTATTTTTGTCAAAAACTGACTGTTAATCTACAAACAGATTTTTTTTTTGCTTAATATATGGTGTAGGGTATTATTTTGGTCGCACACAAAGCCATTTACGACTGTTTGTGGTTGTCCTAGGTGCGTGTATTAAATATGCATTTACGAGTTGGTTATGCGTTTATTTTACTTATGTCAATCTGGACGTGTTATAGACGTTCTTTACAAAGCTTTTATGGCTTCAGTTTCAAGCAAAAAGCTTGCATTGAAAATAGCTTGTTGGAAATGTTGCGGAGTCTTCATTCCTTTTTCTGCGATCCATGCAAAAAGACAAGCTACGACTCAACTTACCTGGGCTCTGACAGTCACTTCAACTTTGACTGCTTGGCGTATATGCAAATGATTTTCACTTATTTCTAGTTTGTTCTCGCTGTAGTATTTTTTCAATTTTGTTTTGCTTATATTTTCATGGTTATTGGGTGATGATGATGTTAATGACGGGCATAGTTGGACGTACCTTCTGCTAACGAGCTGTTTAGCGGACAGATTTCACAAGTTGCTGTTGCAGATGTGTCCACAAGTTCCTTAGTATTCTTCTAAACTCTTTAATTATTAGCAGCTTTTTCTTGGTAAGGTTGGTTTTTTTTCGAATGGGTTGTGGTTATCTTAGGTCGTACTTATTCTCCTCCATTAATTTGGCTAAATGGCGCTCTTGATTTCATTTTTGTGCCTCATGTCGCTCTTGGCAAAAAAGGACAGACAACTCTTACAAAAAAAATAAATAAATAAAATGGTTAAAAAAAACACTGAAATAAGTCCCGCTTACACACTTTCATTACGAGACTTGTCAGTAGCAACAAAAAAAGGCGATGCAAAAGAAGAAGAAGAGAATTTGCCTATCATTTGTCTCGGCAGCTCACGCAACTCAAAGCGGGGAAAGTTGAGCGGGTAAACTCGCTCGTAAACTTGCAGCGAGCAGAAATTGAAACTTTTCAAAAGCAATTGCCTGAATTTCAAGAGAAAACTTTCTGATTTGCCCTTTTTTCTTTGGCCAACTTTACGCTTCTGTACGCTTACACATATACATACATAAGAGTTTTATTTTTGGGTTTGTTTCAAGTGTGTGTAAGTGTATTTTGTAAGTTACTGCGCGATGTAGCAACTGGAGCAAGCTGTCTGCGTTTTAAATGCCAACGAGCACATTGACGCCAAAAAGCAGAGCTAAATGCCAAATGGCGTCGTATACTTTTAGCAACAACAGCAATATCTTGAGGCAGAAGTCATCGGGATAAAGTACTGCAATTTTCAATTTTAAGTAATGTTGCAAGTTACAGACGCTCTTTACCTGTTTTCGGCAAACACACATCTAATACACTTTGTCTTTAAAATGACTCTAACGAAGGCGACGGCGTGCAAATGATTATTTTTCACCATGTCACTTTAAGTTGATGTCAAAACTATTTTGTGGATTGACAGACTTAAGGACTTTACTAACACCGACTTTCCTTCGAGGCTTTTGGTTTGACTAATAAACATTCTGGGTGTTATGTTAATGTGATATTAAACTTGTTAATCGATCAAAGTTGCTGCACATAAACAAAGTTGCTTCTAATCGTTTGAGAAGCTAAAATCCTGCTAATACTATAAACGTGATAAGTTTTCAAGATGTTTGTTACTCTTCGCGCAGAAGCTTCTTAATCGATTTTGATTAAAATAGTATACAATAATATACCTCATGCATCTGAAAAAGCGATTATTTTTAACGATACAAGAATGACAACACAGACAAACAGCAGGCGGAGAAGTAATTTTTACACGAGGCAGAGACTGAAGTAAGGAGGTAAAAAAATAATTTTATTCTGTAAAAATACATAGTCGGGAATACACAGGCTATTAAGGTCAAAACAGTTTATAAGCGGACAAGTTATTAGCATTAAATATTTGTAAAAACATAATTGACAAAAAGTTCACTCCTTAAAATTTTACTGCGATTACCATTTGGCAATCCTAAAATATCGCATTCCAAACTTATTGTGCAAAACCACATGGTAGTTTTGACAAACTTATTTAAATGTATGCTTCCTGTGATTTAATTCAGAATGTGTGTTTTTTGTTTTTTTTTTTGCACATTTTTTTTACCTTGGCGTTAAGTAACTGACGGCTGTATTTTTGGCTGTTTGGCTAAAAGCTCCCTGCTTAGCAGTGCCTTAATGCGTCGAAACGGAACGAAACGGCAAAAGACTACGCCTCATATCAAAAGGAGCTCGTGCTTTGCGCATAAAGCCGGATTATGGCCTTAAGTGTAATTACAATTTACATGGCTTCCATTCTGTCAGCTACATCTACGGCTAAGGCTACGCCAACACATAAGCACAAGCCCTGTAATATTTAAAACTTAAACACCAAACGATAAGCGACACCAGACTTGCCCTTCTCCTTTTCTCCTTTTCATTCCGATACCCAGTACTTACCCCCCAAAAGCTAGGAGATAAGTGAATAAAAAACCGCCAGCCGGTTTCACGGTCGTAATTAGAAACTTTTTAGTTGGCAGCGCACAAAAGTTAGACATGACTTTTGAGGCATAAGCGGCGGCCCATTTTTGCGCCATGATGCGGTAATTAATTTTTCACCATTGCTTCTGGGTAGTCATAACTGTGGCAAGGGGCACGATGTATGTAGCATGGCGTTCAAGCTGAGCTCTGGGCATGCGGGCTTAGTTTCAAGGTTACAATGGCAGTAAATAATGTGCGAGCAGCATTCCAAACAACACATAACACTGCGATGTTTAACCTTGAACTCAAATGCGAATTTAGTTTTCATACACCCATCTCGCTTAAATTCTACAGAAACCGAAATTTCTCATTGGGTTTCTCATTTAGGCATGATTCTTGTTAAAATGCCCACTAACATGTGAAGTGTTACTTGGAATAAAACGAAAATTGCTCGAAATCTTTATAATTTTTTATTTTGATTGATATGCAACAAAATAGGATTATTAGTAAGATATCGCACTCTTTCGGCAATATTGGCAAAGACATTTTGCAGTATGGCTTGAGGAAAAGCTCGAATCAATTGTACCTTTTAAGGCTGGAATCGTCGTTGGATTCGTCTTCGCGGCTAATTTACATCACAGGTGTTTCACTTATGTGGCTGTGATTAACATAGATGAAGTAAAAAAAAACTAGCACATGTGTTTTTTAAATTTATAATAATGCAATAACAATTTTAGTTCATATTTAAACAAAAGCTCATGTGTTTTTGAAAATGTAGGCATCTGATGGGCCGCTTTATTGTCAAAAATGATTAATAAACAATTATTTTTATTTGAACTTGTTATAATTCCCGAGCTCTTGGAGTAAATCAATTAATTGCGGTATTTGATACGAAAATTTTTCTTCTATTTTGAATGCTTTCCCTATTTTCACATGAAGCGCCGCAAATTTGCCTGATCTGCGAAAGAATGTTAGACGCTGCGGTTTTGAGCTTGTCTTTGGAATTAAGTTTTAAATTTATAGGCGAACGCAAAATCTACAGCCTCATGGCTAACACACGCAACACACCCACACACTTACACAGATATTTACATGCATGGGCTTTACTTAATTACCGTTGATAATTTACACTTTCGGTGGCAGGCTCGCTTTAACTTTAGCCCATTTGGCTTCACATTATTGCGCTCTACATAAATTAAAGTTTAAAGCGCAGTAAATTTGCCCGCGCATCCACTCTAAAATATGGCAGTTGCCATCCGACAAACACATACAGAAACACAAGCACAAGCCCACACCCTCGTACACACTCAGAGATTTTAACTAAAAAGCAAATTCAGTTCAGGGTAGTCGCCTGGGGCGGTTCAAATATTTGAATTTGCTTGTCGGTGGAACGTTTTTGTATGTATGTGTATATGTATGGTGTGTGTAGATGCGTACAATTTGGATTACTGCTGAAGTAGTTGACAGTTGGGGGATGGTTGGCGAAGAGTGAAGAGGAGCGGAGTGTGCGACAAGCTAATTTATGAAAATTGCTCTCAAAATTATTGGCAAAGCTGCCGTCGGCTAAAAAAAGGGGTGCTGTCTGACTGAATGTATGACTGAATGACTGACTGGCAAAGTGACCGACCAAGCCGCTGACAAAAGCGAGTGACGCAATTCAAGCAGTCTTTGCGGCGGTGATAATGAGCTAAAAACATATTGAAAGTCGTTTTCGCTCCCTCTTTCCCTCCTTTTGGAGCCCAGAAGTATGCAAACGCTTTCTCTGTTGCCAGTTGAACTTGAAGAGAGTTAAGGGCAGAAAGTGGCTTACAAGTGTAATTTATGGCTGCTGCTTAAATTTCACCAAATGAAAAGAAGAAAACCACAAATTATAAATCTAAATATACAAACAATTAAATTTATACAGCTGCCAGCTAAGCAAAAAAAAAGGAGAATAAGAAAATAAGTACAAAAAAACTTAGTTTGAGATTGGTCGGCTGGAAAATACCTTTTAGCTAAGTCTCAAGTGTCTTAATAAACAAATAGTAAAGACCATGAAATACGTTTTGTGAAAAGTGGTTGTGTATGGAGATGAGAGTACAAATTGGATTAAAAGAGGAAGCGTGAGAATGTGTCAAGGGAATTTGGAGTGGGAGCAAGCTTATTTTGCTTTAAAATCAAAGTTTACACATTATAATAAAATCTGTAGGCTGCTCTTAATGCGATTAAATCAAGGCTTAAATTATAAGCTTTACATATTAAAATTTAAAAATAACACCTCACCAAATTAAACAAACTTTCTTCTGGCTAGATCTTTGAAAATTAACGTTTCGAAAATATATATCTTTGTGCCTTTTGTAAAAAACGTACACTAAAATAGAGACTTTATACGTGAAGAAGAGCCAGTGAATTTCCTTTCTTTTTATACTCTGATCCCATTAAAAATGGGAAAGAAGGTATAATGGTTTTGTGCAAAAGTATGTAACAGGCAGAAGGAAGCATCTCCGATCCCATAAAGTATATATATTCTTGATCAGCATCAACAGCCGAGTCGATATAGCCATGTCCGTCTGTCCGTCCGTCTGTCCGTCCGTCTGTCCGTCCGTATGTATGAGCGCGTCGATCTCAGGGACTATAGGAGCTGGAGACTCCAGATTTGGAACTTAAGCTCACCTAATATCTAGGTAGTACAAGTTTTTTTTCGATCTTCGATAACTCTTCCCGTTTCCGATATACACATGGGATCGATAACAAGAAAATCTTGAATTTGGAAAACTTCAGATGTTATTTGAATTATGAAGCAAATGAAGCAAATATAATGACAATTTGTGAAATTTTTATTGAAATCGGTTAAGAAACACCGGAGATATGGGACATTGAAGTTGTGTATGCAGTCGGGATTTCTCGACTAGAGCCTTCTTACTTGTTTGCTTTGGCCTGGCTTGTTAATCTTTTGGGTAAGCTTGGGAAGTTACCAGAAATTTTACGCGATTTCACTCGCACTCGCACTCCGCTCTTAAAGACTCGACCCGCAACTCAAGGACAACAAATGATTACGGTTAATACAGCACCAATGCCAGCAACAGCAGCAGCATCAGTAACAACGGCAACAGCAATGCCTAATGATACTGTCAACAAAAGCCAAAAGGGTCGGTGGTACATGGGTAGAAAGCACCCTGGAGAAGAATATGATGATGACACCAAAGACTGCAAAACATATTGAGAGACTGCCATTGCGACTGCGACATTGGCATTAGATACTCTAAGCGAGCATGTTTTGTATCTGCTTGCCTACGGTAAGGAGGAGGGTAATGGAGAGTCGCGAGGCAAACACCGCATAAGACAAACAGGCAAAGCCGCAACCCCATGGAAAATCCGTTATTTTGAATACTTGCAGAGTCCCCGTTCATTTGCATTTATTCACTTGACTTTGCTATAACAATGAGGTACCTGAAATCTTTATATACATACGTGTGTGTGTGTGCAGCTGTATTTTTGTTTTCCATACACGCGCCTTCCGCATAGATTCAATATTTCCTGCCAGGGTCGCAGATTTATCCGCATGCCGCGACCAAAAAAAAAAGAAATGTATAAATTACTTCAATGAAATGCGTGACTACAAAATACTCTAAACCATATTATCATCAAGCGAAGCAGCTTAAATGGTTTTATATGTTTATACATAAAGAAAATCTTTAATAACTTAGGTGTGTTACAAGCATAGCTTACGTATCAATTGCATATTTTAAATCTTTTTCAATATTGTGCAATGTATAAATAAATACAAGTAACCAATCATAGCTTAAGCACACCCATTTGGCTCTGTGTTTTAGTAATGGGTATATCAAACATCATGTTTAGATGTCTTCTTTATCTGGTTTTCGCTATCGGGTACAATAGGAAGCCATGTCTTTCATAAATGTATGTTATGGCGCACACAAAATTTTTTGTGCGTGGATCTTTTTGGTAGGTAGATGAAGTCAGTTTAGAATTTAGGGCGTGGCACTTGCGAATTGCAAGCAAAGTGAATTTAAAGTTGCGAGTTAAGTTTTCAATGCAGCGATTAATGTGGGGCCGAAATTGAGCGCGTTTCAGTTAAAAACTCAAAAGTGAACAACTTTGTTGCAAAACTCGTTTAATGCCAAACTCGCTAACATTATGATTATTACCATTATGATTATTATGGGAGGGAAGGGAAGTGGAGGAAAGTTATTAGCCTCGCGGTCTGTTCTTCTTCGAAGAAGAAATGATTGGTTGAATCTGTCGAATAAACAGATTTATTGATCGAAATTTGTTTTGCTGTGCGTTAAGGCGAATACATTTTCTATTAAGCACTTTGTGACAGGCCTTCATTAGGCATTTTGTGGCTTAATTATCATAATTCATAATGAATGAAATGTGAAAATCAATAAATTTCTGACAGCTCAGCCACTTAGTTAATAAAAATATATATTCTACTATGCTTCAAACGATGTTGATGTTTCTGTCCGAAACTGGATTGGATCTTAACAAAGTTATATTCTCTAAAATCAAGCAACGCATGCAACATGCGTCATTACAATCGATTTCAATTCAAATCGGCTCCCAGCCGTCATTGTGTGCATGTTCACCTTACTCCTTTTGACTCCAACTGCGCCTTAACTGTGCGAGACTCAAGTAGAGAACTGCGAATACTTGCTCAATGGAAATGTTTGCTATTGGTATGCGAAACAGAAAGCGCAAGGGGCACACTTACTGATAAGTTTCTCACTCGTTCTTCCCGTGTTCCTCTCCTCGCTCTCTCTCTCTCTCTCTGTCTCTCGCTCGCTGAACTTACTGAAACTTAACAGCAAAACATTATGGGCTGACCACAGGCAACTAACTAAATACACTCAGACACACAACTTTTAATGAAGAAGTTGCGCATACGCTAAATTGATTACTGCAACGAAAACGGGCCCAATCAGTTTATGTACACGGCTAAGTTTGTCGAGTTGTATTGAGGCGCTTGCTAAATGTTGCCCAGTCACGAAAGCTCAACGGGCGCAACTGTAACAAACATAAACCATGCCCCACACACACAGCTCAATTATTGCACTTGTTTGTTGCTTTACCAAAAAAATATAAACAACTTAATAGCCGCAATTGGTGCAAAGTGCAGCTAGCTGTGTTTTATGTTTTGCAAATGGCAAGTTTTAGATACTTATAAGTAAAAAGCACAAACATACGCAAAAAAAGGAAAACTAAGAACGTGACGCTATGCAGTTGTTGCATGTGTAAAACTTTTGAATACGATGACTTAGTTACACGCTGCGTATACGTAGTGTTGCACGTTAAAAAGTTCCCAACACAACTGCAACACTTTCTGCCGCTTCTGGCTGCACGTTGCAAGCTGCCAAATTCGCAACCAGGTGTTAGCCTCAAGCGCAACCAATGCAACCTGGCTGGAATTAGATTGAAATGCCAATCAGGCAAAGAAAATTGTATACAATTTAAGATAAACTGAAATTCGATTTATCATTTTTGTTAGCCACACGAAATTTTAATCATGACTGCCACACATAGAGTTGTTGGATTTTGCAAACTGTTTCGGTTCCCCCCAGTAGCATTTTGTGACTCTGAGTTATTTAATCTGTGATTAAAGCCCGACCATTGCGGTTTGCAAAGAACTCAAGCTGAGTTGCAGCTGAGCCAAACAACACCTTCACTAAATTTTAGTTGAAGTTGCATACATTCACTTTCAAATTTATAACTCAACACAACTCAACCCCCCTGACTAATTGCCTTATCAGAACAGTAAAAATAAAAGTTTTCCTGCTAGTTGCAAAAGCCAGTCGAAAAAACCACAAAATAAATTGACAAAAAAATAACATAATATTTTACTAAAACCCTAAAACACTATTTTATTTGTTTTGTATTTGGTGCGATTAGTTTTTATTGTCCACAGTAAATCAAGTAGAAATTTTTTAAAATTGTTAACGCTCAGTCGTACATTCGAGTCCTGTCAAAGCCATTTGCCATTTGGGCTTAGTGTGGAAATGTCAACGGCATAAAACGGATACGGGCCAACACAGTCCACATTTAGTCTGATTTCTTCCCTTGCCTCTCTTTGCCCTCTTGTTGCTTGCCCAAAACAAAATGTGACAGTTGGCATCGCCCAATGAAAATGTTAAGGCGCAACAACATACACACATAAAAGCCATGGCCAGATTTACCCAATCTCAACATTCAGCGTTCAACATTTCAAATGCGAATTGCGGAATGGAAATGAAAATTGGGGAAATCGAGTATGCCCATCGGAATGGGAATCGATCAATGGCATTCGTTAAGCTGGCCTTTCAGCCGCAAATAAATCGAACTTATTTAGGAGACGTAAAAGACATTAAGTTGAAGCAAGGTATGATTTCTGAAATATTAGACTTAGCGATGGTCAAGCCTAAATACTCTACAAAACTTGTATAATATTTGGGCAGCACTCGTTTTCCTAAAGAATTTCTTAAGCGGAAAACTTTTTTAGTAAATTAATTATTCGATTTAACATGATTATAGCATTACAATTATTTTTTTTTATCAATTTAACTATTGGAATAGGAAAACAATTGTTCATCTAAAATGATGTTTATACGCATATAAATAAATGAAGGGAACCTCTAACAAATTTAAGTTACCCTTAACTTTAGTGCTCCATTTCTGTCGAAGCTATTCACTTGAAACTCTTAGACCTGGCATGAGCTTTTAAAAAAGATCTTTCAGTTTTGTAGATTTGTAACGAATCAAGTTTTTAAATACTCTGCACTACAGCTATTTTCTAATACAACTTACAGCTTTAAATTATTTCCATAATTGTATTTAACTTATGCTGCATTTGTATGAAGTCAAAACCTTTCAAGAGATAAACTTTTGGAGCTAATACAAATATTTTGAAGCAAGCTGCCAAAGCCTGGTACTCCAAAGAGCTTTTGCTGTAATGTATTTAAAACTTTTACTGTTAGCTAAAAGCGTACACTAAACTGTTTGACTTTGATTACGTCCGAATCCCAAAAGAAAAGCCGCCAAAATTGCCACATCCGGCACGGTACAGTAAGTTTATATGCCATTGCGACGCGACGTCAAGTCGCCGCCAGCGTGCTAAGTGTGTCTGGATGGACCTGGTGGGAATTAAGTAGACTGGACAAATAAAGAAAGATCCATTTGCTGTTGTGAGCGGTGTTCTCTCCTTGTTGTTGTATATCTTATTTTTTTTTTTTTTTTGCATTGTTTTTGCTTTATTCTGCTTTTAATAATATTTTCACTTTGATGCTGCTAGGGCCACTTTGGTCAATGTTGGTGAATACGTCCCTATTTTGTCACTCTGAGTCTGCGCCTGCGTCTGCAACTGTCTGTGTTGACTGTCTTTCTTTCTTTCAGTTTGTGTGCGTTTATACGACGCATTACGGAAGTTGACAATTTAATTTTATGTACTGAAGGCCTCGAACAGGGGTTTCGCCTTCCACCTAGTTCCCAGACTCGCACACACTTAGTATTTATTGAAGTCGTTGCCGTCGTTGCCCTTTTCTGGCCGCCTGAGGTTGACTATTCAAAGTGCTTAGTCAAGCATTCACTCTCTGTATTCGGTTTTCTATACGAACTGTGTGTTCCTGTAATCGTGTTCTAATTTGCACGTGCTTGCAATTTGCCCTCAAAATCCGATTGCAATATGTAAGTTTGTGTGTTTGTTTGAGCTGTTCAAAGTAGAGGTGTAAGCCGGTACGGAACCGAACCCCATGGAATCAGTTCTCTGGGGGTTTTTCGCTATGTGGAATCAAGCAACGTATTTTAACCATGAACCAAACCGGATCTATTTATACCCTGATCCCAATAAAAATAGAGAAAAAGAGTATAATGGTTTTGTGCAAATGTATGTAACAGGCAGAAGGAAGCATCTCCGACCCTATAAAGTATATATATTCTTGATCAGCATCAACAGCCGTGTCGATGTAGCCATGTCCGTCTGTCCGTCTGTCTGTCTGTCTGTTTGTATGTATGAACGCGTCCATCTCAGAGACTATAAGAGCTTGACCCCAGATTTGGAACTTAAGGTCGCCTAATCCCTAGGCAGTAAAAGTTTGTTCTCGATTTTCGATAACTCTTCTCGTTTCCGAAGTACAAATGGGATCGATAACAACAAAATATTGAATTTCAAAAACTATTAAACGGAATTTAAAACATTAGACAAATAATTACAATCTGTGAAATTTTTATTGAAATCGGCTTAGAAACACTGGAGATATGAGACGTTGAAGTTGTGTATGCAGTATGCAGAATGCGCGTACACACACACACATACTTGCAAGCACTGACTGTACGCGTACAGTATAGGGATCAGGGTATCGTCTAGTCGGGATTTCTCGACTAGAGCCTTCTTACTTGTTTTGTAATAGTTTGGCTAAAAAATAAATAGCTGCTTAAAATTAGCTGGATAAAAACAACTTGAGAAAATAAAGATTAAGTAAATTTAAATGTTCAAGGCAATGGATGCATATATATAAATATGTAAGCAATAAATAAATGAAAATATTCCCATTAAAAGAAAACTAATTTCTGTCATTTTAAAGCTCGACGAAACAGGATTTCCAAAATATGGTTTTGGAACCACTGCGGAATTTCGGCCAAGGGATCGGAAACCGAACCGAACCGAACCGTTGCCCTTTTTTCAATGGTTTGCAGCTCTGATTCAAAGTATAAATCTTCATTAGGCACACGGCTCTAACGCAAACGCAAAACCCAATGCGTAGGCACAGCCTGAAATGATTCACATGCCCACGCACACAGAGATTCACTCATGCCACTTGCCACATGACGCACTTAACTTATGCTCTTTTATATATATATTATATATATATATGTATATTTTTTTTTGCCTCTTTTGCTGACTTTTCCGTTTGATTTCACACACACAAATACAAACTTGCACAGCTCAACGGCTTTACAGATATAAAACCACGCTGTAGCATATTTGTACCTTATTTATTTTGCTTCGCATTATTTATTAATGTTGGCATACTTTTTGTGATTCTTCTCTTGGACCTACACTGTAATGTCGTACAAGTGGGAAGAGAATATTGCTTATAAAACGTTTAGTAGCGTTACATTTCAATTCGATTTTGTATTTTTGAATCTGTATTAATATTGCTTATGCATTGTAGCTTATTATTGCAGGAACTTCCAGCCTACTTAAAGCCAAAAGTCTGAAATAATAACTAATTAAGATTTATTAAAGTTGGATTTTTATACCTATCCAAGTCCACAAGATACATTTTGGGTATAAATATGCATGTGTATCCGAGAGTGTCACGTAGTCAAGCGCTTGAGTCTGTCGCTTGCTTATTTAGTATTGGCGTACCCAAGTTCTATATATGTATGTGCGGGTAAGTATATTTGTAAATATGTAAAGAGACTCCAACAATGTCAAGCAAAGCTCATCGCCAAGGCGTCATTTATTGACACAAAAGCGAATGATTTTGATGTCTTGTTTGGTGAAGTGGCATAAAAATCAGAACTTGATATTTGTTCCTCACACAACACCGCAAGTTACAAAAATAGCATTTGAGTGATGAGTTGCCAAAAGCAATTTGATAAGTTAATTAAGTCAGAAACACAATAATTGGGAATTGTATTGCGTTAAACTGATAACTCCTATTATTTAAAACATGAAAATAGGAAAATATAAAAAACATAACATGGCAAAATGGAGTCATATATCTGAACGCTAACAAGAAAAAGTTATTTTAAATATTTTAATTATTTATTTACTTGTCCAAAACACCTAGAAACCTGATAAAAAGCTGTGCAAAACTTATTTAAATGAATTTATGTTTTATGAAAAATAAATAGAGGGTTTTGAACCTAGGCGTATGTATAAGAACTGTGATTCAGTGCATTTTCTTGATACTAATTAAATTCGTGGACGCCTTTGAAGTGCTGCTAATTAGCCCAAAACTTGGTTTGGCCGTGCATTATTCTGCTTGCCTTTCCCAGACCTCCTTCTTGTGAGCCCATTTACAACTATGTTAATATTTGAACAGACATTTCTAAGCATTTTTGAACTATGCTAACTTTCCAAAAGCAAGTTAAAATTGGTCTGCGAATAGCAGTAGTCCATTTCTCCGCACTTTCCTAGCACAATGGCCATGTTGTGTGGGTGCAATGCTCAAAGTTGAGCACTTAGACACGCATTGAAATAAAATAAATAAAATTACTAAAATCGGGTCTTTGAGTGTTGGCTTGGGCCTACTTATTGGAGAGTGGTACTCCTACACTACAATCTGGTATTTATTTTCTTCTTGTTCTTTACATCTGCTTAGACTTGGCGCCTTTTCCTTTGCCTTTGCCAAAGACACTGCCATTTGCTCAGATAGGAAAGCCAATTTTATGATTCAACTTAAATAGGCACTTTACTTTAGTCTTAATGCCTTTTTATAGGCGCCTGCACGAAAGCAGTTAGTGGCTCCCTAGCAGTTAGAGCTGCCTGCCAGCTGTTAGTTTTCCATCCTTCATTCCTGGCAGGGAGCTTTGGGTTGGGGCAACCATTAATGATTGTTAAGAACGCAGCTTGGTGACGCTTTATTGTTAAATAAATGGCGAATAGTCGCTAGTTGCAAGTTTCACGCCACGCACTTGTCTGATTTTACACTGACACTTTAGGCCAGGGCTGGTAAAGTTAGAGCTAAAGCTGTTGCCTGACTTGACTGTTGTGTTAACGTTCAATAAAAATTATGACAGTCGCAAAGTTAAACGTTCTGGCGGCCATTTTGTTTGTACGCGCGCATATGTGTATGTGTGTGTGTGTGTGTGGAGTTGGCGTTTGCGTGCCTCAATTAAGTTTTTATACCCTGATCCCATTAAAAATGGGGAAAAAGGGTATAATGAAGTTGTGCAAAAGTATGTAACAGGCAGAAGGAAGCATCTCCGACCCTATAAAGTATATATATTCTTGATCAGCATCAACAGTCGAGTCGATATAGCCATGTCCGTCTGTCCGTCCGTCTGTCCGTCTGTCCGTCCGTATGTATGAACGCGTCGATCTCAGAGACTATAAGAGCTAGAGACTCCAGCTTTGGAACTTAAGCTCGCCTAATCCCTAGGCAGTACAAGTTTCTTTCCGATTTTCGATAACTCTTCCCGTTTCCGATATACACATGGGATCGATAACAACAAAATCTTGAATTTGGAAAACTTTGAGATGCCATTTGAATTATAAAACAGAATAATGAAAATCTGTGAAATTTTTTTTAAAATCGGTTAAGAAACACCGGAGATATGGGACATTGAAGTTGTGTATGTAGTATGCAGTATGCGCGTTGACACACACATACTTGCAAGCACTGACTGTACGCGTAAAGTATAGGGTCAGGGTATCGTCTAGTCGGGATATCTCGACTAGAGCCTTCTTACTTGTTTTATATTATTGTTGTTGCTGCTGGTCTTTGAGCCCCAGTTCATGGCCACAGGCCAGTTGACGCATTTACACAAAATTACCGCCAAGTGTCAAATGCAAACATTTTGACTTCAACAATATTTGCAATAAAAACAACAACAACCACAATAAAATCATTGTGACTTTTCCCGTGCAAAACTGCTTTTGCTGCTTTTACAGAACGGAACTTTTCTTGTTCATTATGAGCTCCAAAAACTTGGCAGAAGTCATCAAGCGTTGTCGGAACAAAAAGCGGCGAATGTCCATTTCGCTTGAAACCGAAATTTTCGAAATTTGTTGCTAAATTCTTACCAAATGCCTGACTGGACCTGCAGCAACGCAATAGTGGGACGACAGCAATGTGCGGTTCGGCTCAACTCGATTTGGTTTGAGGTGGAGCGTGACACACATACGAAAATACATATTTTTGTAGAATTTTTATATTCAGCGCACGACTAATTGATAAATATAAAGCATTTAATTAAAACTTTTCAATTTGCTGTTCAACTAAAAGTAACTTGCGGGCCATTGTTACACATTTCGTAACACCGAAATTATTTGTGTCCATTGTTTCGTGCCGTGTTTTAAAATACAGTCAAACCGCAAATTAAGTTAACAGATACAAATAAATTATGTGTGCAGCCCGCCAAGGGTATAACGAGAGGGGTGGTTTCCGCTTTGCTTTTGTTGCGTAAAATATTTATTTTGTTTTGTTATTCAGATATATACCATATTATTTCCTTTTTGCCTGTATTTTAATTAGGTCATTAATGTCTCTCTCCTACAAATTTATCTTATGCTTTAAAATAATAGAAAAATATTTATTTCGTATGACAAATGTAAATTCTCTTATGTGTTAAAAACGAATATTATTGTTATAAAAATCAAATTAAATATTTTGTTTAAGTATTTTCATCGTACATAAGTTGAACTTGTTAAATGAAAGAGTATTAAATGTACGTAAATGTATGTATTTGGGATTTAATTATGTTTTTAAAAGAAGGTTTTTAATTTAAATACGTGACAATGGAATTAGCTTGTCGGCAGAAAAATAAATAAATTTAAATAAACCAAATATACCAGCATATATTTTATTTATTGTTTAACTTAATGAAATATAAGCTTTGTATATGTGTTTGAATTAAATTTAATCTCGCAATAAGTAAATTATTTAAGCATTGTGCACATGGCAAAGTTTAATTAATGCCTGACTTAAAGGAAATGCAACTTGCGTACACACATCACAAATCATCGCTGTTCGCAGACAATGCAACAAACAAGGCGAAACTTTTGATTAAAATGTTCTGAAACGCACACGCACAAATACTCTGCTTACTTCTGTGCTTTTATTTACACGTTTTGGCGCAAACTGCAGCGGTAATAATCACATACACAAACTCTCACACACAGAAATGGAACTTGTATGTGTTGCAGAAAATGCAAATTGTTTTTTGCTTGGCGCAGAATGTTTGTGGCACTGTATGTTTTGTTTTTGCTGCGTTCTATGCTATTCTTGCGCCTCCCTGAGCTGACAATGCGCAGTGTGCTTGTAAATCCACAACGAAGAACCACATCGAGCCATAGCAGGCATCATTAGCAAAAGAAGCAGCATCAGCTACTCGTTGCGAAAAAATTCAACTACAGAATTTCCAAAATGCCCAAGCAATGCAAACTAACAAAACAAGTAAAAAAAAGTCGAAACTTCAACTGCCAATAATGATAAACACTGACATGACAACTTTAAATAAAAATAAATGTATCAAATATTTATTATTATATTTTGTGTCAACCTTATAAGCTTTTATCAACTCATTTATTTAATTTTTTATTACTATAAACCAAAGGGTGTATTATTCAAAAATAATTTTAGTTATGATAAATATTATAACTTGGTGTTTATTTATTACGAATATATGTCCGCTTCATGCGACTTGTTCTACGCGTTTCAAGCGACTGACTCTAATTTCATGTGAGGAGCTTAAACATAGACCATCGAAGAAGGTCTTGATCATAAGGAACTTACAATTACCGTTGCTCGCGGGCAACAACAGATTATGACTACAAAAGGGAATGCGAGACAAGCTGCGTTGTACAAACACAGTTATTTCCAACCATAAACTTTGTTTTTGAGTTGTTTAAGGATATCTGTATATGAGTTCATGAGTTTTGTTATATCAAATCATATCCTTTTTTAAAAGTTTATCTGCGTCTTTATCATGAAATAATAGAGAGAGATCTTGCATTTAAGCATACAATCAAACTAATAGGCGATCTCTAAAAGAATTCTTCATTATAAAACAAGTAAGAAGGCTCTAGTCGAGATATCCCGACTAGACGATACCCTGATCCCTACACTTCACGCGTACAGTCAGTGCTTGCAAGTGTGTGTGTGTGTGTATACACGCATACTGCATACTGCATACCCAACTTTAATGTCCCATATCTCCGGTGTTTCTTAACCGATTTCAATAAAATTTTCACAGATTGTCATAATTTTGTTTTATAATTCAAATGGCATCTCAAAGTTTTCAAAATTCAAGATTTTGTTGTTATCGATCCCATGTGTATATCGGAAACGAGAAGAGTTATCGAAAATCGAAAACAAACATGTACTGCCTAGGGATTAGGCGAGCCTAAGTTCCAAATCTGGAGTCTCTAGCTCTTATAGTCTATGAGATCGGTTGGCTCATACGTACAGACGGACAGACGGGCATGGCTATATCGACTCGGCTGTTGATGCTGATCAAGAATATTTTTACTTTATGGGGTCGGAGATGCTTCCTTCTGCCTGTTACATACCTTTGCACAAAACCATTATACCCTTTTCCCATTTTTAATGGGATCAGGGTATAAAAACTTTCTTAGCATAAAATAAAACAACAAAAACATTTTGAATGGCAAAATATGTGCATTGAGGCACTTAACCAATTTTCTTACCATCTAAAGCAACTTATCCAATTTTTGTAAATATAAGTCATGACTTTGTATCAAATTTAAATAATAATGTATAATATTTAGCATGTATGCTATAAGGCAGTGGTCGGCGAACCGGGGTAAAAGTGAAATTTCTGGGGGTAACGGACATGAGTCTGAAAAGGTATTTCAGCATTTTCTATCCGGGCGAGCTTTTTTTTTTTATTCATCACTGGGGTAAAGTGAACTTCCACAAGAATATTCCTGAAAAATAGTATATATTTCACATTTTCTGTTCTGCTGACCTTTTTTTTTAGGTCTTCAACTTTAAGGGGTAACGTCAAGCTTGAGAACAGAAATTTGGGGTAATGGTTCAAAAAGTTCGCCGGCCTCTGCTATAAGGGTATACAGAATTTTTTTTTAAGGGAATTTTCCAATACTTCACCACAGTCACCAAAAACACTATCACAACAACGACAACTTCTTTTAGTCAATTTTGTCTCTGTGTTATCCTAGTCACAGTGCGATTACAAAACTATGCGAACTGCAAAACTGCGAAGCAGAAAATAGCAACTGAAAAGCGTTTGCACCCGAAAATTAGTATGCAGTCACGTGCGAACGTGACAAAAATGCCACGATGATGGGGCATCATGATTTTTGGCAAAGTCCTCGCTGGGGCCTTAACCGATTGCACTGGGACAATGTTGGGCGGTGCGAGGCAAGGCGACGCGCATCAACTTGTTGTTTGTTTCTATACTTGATTATGTATGCAATTGTGTATGCTTCCATTCATATTGCACTGCTGCTTCTTATTTTGGCCAAGCTTGGAGGCAAAGGTTGAGCCACAACAATGCATATTACCGCAAATGTGATATAGTTGTGGGTTAGCATTTGAATGCAAAATGTCTGCTGTGTTATGCGAACAAGCAGAATGACAATTGATGCAGGGCTGACAATTGTGGCAACGTCAGCTGCAGCTGCATTTTAATGCATACCAATTTAAAGTATATTAAAATATTGACAATATATGTACTATATATGTATGCGTATTAAGTTCTTGCGTTAACGTTGTGTTAAAATGAAAATGTCATTTTATATTGGTTTCATATTGGTATACCAACAAAGAATTTGTTGAGCTATATTTGTTTTTGCGGCTTTAATTACTTTATATGCACTTTTAAAATCGAATAGATATTAATTGGAATTAAATTTGTTAGTATTTTTAATTAATTAATGCTCCAAATTCCCATCAAATGTTTGTCCATAAACTTCAATGGATATGCAAAACGCAGGCTAGAAAAATTTAAAGCTGCTAAACTGAATTAATAATATTTGAAAATGCCAGGCGAATTTCCATTCAGCAAAGTGTTTATTAAATAAATGAGAGTGAATTCGAAAAATTAAACGAAAATATGATTGTGACAGTCTTGTTTCGCATTATTTAATTTTGCATTAGTCGCAAAACCAATTTCAAGGTAAATCAACAAATTTCATTGTAAACACACAAACACAAGGGAATGCAAAACGATCAAGTTTGCGACTGAAGAGTAGTAATCACACGCGTGACCAATTAATGTGTAGCAATTGAGATTCGAGTTTTGATATTTTGGCCTAATTGCCGTACAGTAAATGCCAATCAAGGGCAAACACGCAAAACCGAATCTGCTTGCCAAATGCAATTATGTTAAATTGTAAAATATTCTTTGAATTACGCAAACTACAGACTACAAATTAGTTTCACCGATGCCGTAGCGTGTTATGCGGTTGAGCTAATGGAAAATGGAAACCAAACACGTTAACATCCCTCAAGGACCTCCGCTTCAAATGTTTCACAAGCATGTTGTATATTACTAAAATCAGACCACAGACTTATTAGGAAAATGTATATTCATTCTCTTTCTCTCTCTCACTCATTCATTTTGACACACTCTTAGTTTTAAAACATATTTTTGGCTGGCGCAAATAACCTTACACCTTTCAAATGGTAGAAATAGGAGTAAGGTATTTGAGCTTTTAATTCGTATGTATATCAAAATGTATATTTTGCAAGACATTTAAAACTGATTCATGTGGTGTATATAAAAATTTTGTTATGTCTTAAATGTGTTGTGGGACAACATTTCGCTGGTTTCTGGCTTTCTCGCATATGTATATAATCAGTGTAGTACTAGCTAAATTAACTTTTTCTTCTTAAAGTTACTCAACATTTTGAATTTAAACAAGAACTCCCAGTTTTTTATGTTAAAGCGCAAATTAGTTTTGCCTTTGGCTTGAAATTCGTATTATTCTTACATAATTTCCTTGTTTGTGTATTTTCGGAGCACGTGTGTCAACATTTGTCAGAGAGAAATATGTGTAATAAGCAAGAAGATATTTACATATGACAACGCCTGACATTTTTGTTATTGTTTTCGTTTTTGTTTACCTTATTGAGCGGACAGCAAATTTCACAAAAATTATGCGCAGATTTTTGAACAAATAGAGAGAGCACATATAAGGTGGGCTGTCGAAAAGCATCATAATATCCTTCTTTATAAGGGGAACCTTAATTAGCTGTGTCGTTTTATGAAAATCGGGGGATGAGGGAGGAGGAATTCTGTTTTGGGTCCACATGCCACCAACAACGATTTCAACGAATGATATAACGTATACGTAAACGCTTAGGCGCATTCAAATTAATTGACTTCACGCTGTTATTGTTTATTACACGACATGGACAACAACAGACAAAGCATATATTAACACATTTTAAAACGCTGCTCACTGTTCACTGTTCCTCTCATTGAACTCAACAGGGTATGTGACTGCACAGGCGGATGCAGGGGCAGAGACAGCGACAGTACCAACAATAAGGCCACCAACAGCGGGCAGCCCAAGTGAGGAATTACAGCGGCATATAAATCAAAATTTAATTATGTCGTCATCGCCCGGCTCGAGCTTTGCCGCCGCATCGGCGGCCGCACTGACAGCACCACAAGAACAACGCAGTTCCTCCTCTTCCGCTTCAGGCAGCAGCATAACAAGCTTCGACTCCAACGATTTGATGGATGTCAAGCGTCTGCCGCAACCGCCACACCACCAACTCGAACATCACCAGCACCAGCAGCAACAACACTCACGAATTCAGGCCAAAGATACGGCTGGGCCATATCCAATACCTGTGCAAAGTGGTGAGCCCGTAGAGAATCACCTGGAGGCGACACACGGCATCGATGGTGCAGATAATGTGTTTGGCACGCCCATGTACTTCGGAACCGAGAACTCGACGGTGGTGACGACGCAAATTGGTGCAACAGCCCACGTTCCTTGCACCGTGCATCACATTGGCGATGGTGTGGTAAGTAAATAAAACCCGTAATAATACTACTTCAACTTGTTCTCTTACTGTGTCCACAAATGAGTCAACCATTTCACCTTACTCGCATTGCAGTCAGTTTCCATTGTTTTAATATTTTATTTAAAATCAATTCATCAACTCTGCTTTGTTTGAATTGTGGCAAGCGACTGTTTCCGCGTATTTTGCATCCCTGTTGCGCATTAATTAAAAAAGTGTCATTCACAATGGCAAATAGATCGAGCTCAATTCCACTTGTCGTTTTAATAAAAAATCCAGAAGAAGAATACATGTATTTTATTCTACATTGCTTCGAGATGAGTTTCATTTAATTTTTCTTACCCGACGTTTGATATCTTCTATAGCTTTTAAGTAAGAGACAAGAAATTTGGACTGTTAATACATCTAATTTGTTTTTAAAACTTAACTTTACTTTCACATATTTAGTTTGTACTTATAACATAGTATAATAGATCTGGGACATATAAGTCAAAAAGTCTTTAAAATGTTTTGTTTTTTCTTAGGCAAAGAAAACTTTAATGTCACTCACTACTGAAAGTATTCCATGTTTATTCCTAATTTAAATTTAAATTCAGTCTACACAACCGGAGTATATTTAACTTATAGATTATTCGTTAACTGCAAAGTTGGAATTTCTTTTATCGTTGACGTGGCGCTCTTTACACCATGTTTATGTATCGGACACGTGCCACACTCTATTTTTTTCTCATTGATTATCTTTGAACTGCTGCTAAAAGCAAAGTCATAAAGCAAAACTTAAAATATTTGATAGTATACACACACACACTTGTATTAACGCACACAAACAGATGTATATGGTTTAAAAAATAGTTCTTCAAGGTAATGTGGTGTACATCAACTTCAATTAATCAAGTTGAGACACGCACCGAGACAGCAAGTGAGGATGGGCAATTAGAGTGGATAGAGGTGTGGGGGGAGATGCGGTGGTGCGTGTTAGATATTTGAGATTGTATGGCCTCAAGTGGTATTAATTTAACGCTTGTCTAGAGTTATTACTCATACGCAGCGTAAGCCGCATCACACGCTTCGTCTATTTGCTTAAGCCCCAAGCCGGAGCAGCAGCAACAGCAGTTGAGGTTATTCCCAAGCTTCAAAGTGTTTATGGATCACGTTGCTGGACACGATTACGACCCCGCCACCTCCCCCCCACCTTACCATACTTCGTCTCCAGGCCTACGTTTTGGGTAGTGAGCGTATCTGGCTTAAATTGTCGATTTCATTATTGCGCTTTGAAGTGTACCGAAGTTAATAAGCACTTCAGCGCCTCTAGGCCCCCCATAACTCAGCTGTCCGGCTTTTGGACCGCACTTACACACATTCACACCATTTACAACGGGTGTAAATACCCCGTGTGTGTAGTTGGTAAGCCAGTTGGGCCTTTGGGCAACTGACTAAAGCTGGCCCTAATAAGTCAGCAGTTAGTTAAAAGTCATTAAAATCCCTACATTCAGCTCATAACAAAATTGGTCTTCGGTTAGTCTTATTAATATATAATTCGTGGCTCAAAATGGTAGGGTGCATCTCATTCAGCGACATTAGCAAATTATGCCACATAATTGGCAAAAGACAAATTAAGTGTAACTAAAGCACAATTCTTATCAAGACACACCCACACACTCTTACATCGATGACAGTTGCCTTTCACTGAGGTTGTACTATCGACAATGGATATTAATTTTTCATCCAGCTTAGCGTTGCCATTGACACCGACATTTATTACAAGCATTTGCTTTTGCTATTTGAGAGCTCTTATATACACACACTTATACACCCATACATGCATGCCCATGGTCTCGAGTTGCCATAAATGCATTTCTCATCCGTTTACATATACACATGTCTATGTATGTTCCATACTCATTTGTCATACCTGCTGTACAGCAGCTGCCTTTGTGGAGTCCGCATTAATATTTGCAGAAACGACAGCATTAGAAGTGCACGACAGCAAAAGCAGCAAGTTCAATGAATAGGAAATACATAAATTCAAACATATGAATGTTTATATTTATGTATGAATGTGAAGTTAGTGTCTGCACAAAGAAAAAGTAGAAAAAATTTCATAGATTGTATAGCGTTTTAAGTTAAACATTTTCAATACACGTACAAGAGTGTATACTCAATACTTTTTCAATAAGTGTATATAAATCATTTTGGATAGTTTATTTTAAATTTGGCATATCAATTTTAACATATTGCGCCTTTTTGGAAAGTGCACTAAGAAAAAAACAAGTAAAAAGGCTCTAGTCGAGAGATCCCGACTAGACGATACTCTGAAAGCTATACTTGTGTAAGTGTGTGTATGTGTGTAAGAACATACTGCATACTGCATACTCAACTTCAATGTTCCATATCTCCGGTGTTTCTCAATCGGTTTTAAAAATTAAAAATTTCACAGATTATCATTATTTTGTTTAATGTTTCAAACGCTGTCTCAAAGTTTTCCAAATGCAAGATTTTGTTGTTATCGATCCCATGTGTACATCGAAAACAAGAAGAGTTATCGATAATCGAAAACAAACTTGTACTGTCTAGGGATTAGGCGAGCATATGTTCCAAATCTGGATTCTCTAGCTCTTATAGTCTCTAACATCGACGCGTAAAAAAGACAGACGGACGGACAGACGGACAGACGAACATGGCTATATCGACTCGGCTGTTGATACTTGATCAGGAATATATAAACTTTATGGGGTCGGAGATGCTTCCTTCTGGCTGTTACATACATTTGCACAATACCATTATACCGTTTTTACGCATTTTTAATGTGTTCAGGGTATAGAAACAGGGTGAGGTTGAATTATTTAATTAAAAGTAAACAGTACAGATATAACACAAAAAACTTTAAAAGAATATTAAATGTTTTGAATTATGGAAAGAATTATATGTAAAAACTTAGTAAATGAACTTGTAATAAAAATGGGAATCAAAACCCCAAGACCGAAAAAACTAAGAAGGAAAAATCACAATGAAAATCTACAAAAATAAACCTATAACAAACATTATACGTATCCTACTTCTATTACTGATGGAAACGATTATAAGAGACTTCCACCGAATTCGATTTTAGAGTAATAATATTCTTTATTTAAAATATGTAAAACGATGTGCTTCATTTGAAGGTTGATTACGAACTTAAACTTAAACTCAAAAAGTGCAACATACGCTCAACAACATATCAGCTTATTCTTTGTCTTCTTAAACATTTATGTTTTTAAAGGTGTAAATACGCTCTTTCGTGTTATGTGAGCATCAATGTATACACTCACACTGGATAAAATTTCAACAATTAGAAATGTGAACATGTGTTACATATATGTCACGTCTTCACTGAATGGATTTTAATAAAACTTTAGTGTAATATAGCTAATGTATCAGAATAACATTCACGCCATAATTATCAAAGATAGTGTGTGATGGGGTTTATCTGTGATGTTGGACTGTTCTTAGTGGAAAACGACTGACAGCACAGACAAACAGCAGGCGGAGAAGTAATTGTAATTCGTGGAAGAGACTGAAGTTAAAGTTAAAAACATAATTTAATTAATTTTCATAATAAATTTAGTTTAATAAAAAAAAATACATTTTTAGGCAAGTCATTTTCCACGCGGGCAGAGCTGCTGAAAAGTTGCTAATATTTTTATAAAATGCTCATTAAGGTTTTTAAACGAGTAATAATAGTGTGAAAACTCTTTTTTAATTCGAGTCTTACAGACCTTAGCATTTCCTTGTGTTTTGTGAAAAATAGTAAAAACATTCGAAAGATGATGGTGGTACATATTTTTTTCGAATATTTTTACCACTTTATCCAAATAATAATATTTAATGGACCGAACGAAGCCCCAAACTCTTTGTTAAAGTATATAAATAATTTCCCACTTATCGTATCAATAAAAACTTATATTAAGGGAAACTTCTAAGCATTATAAAAAAATTATTTCTCCTGAAACAATTGCTAAATTTTATATTTGTTTGTGGCCTGTAAGAAACAAAAGCTTAGCGGTGCTGTTCTTTCGGGGGCTTTCACTTTACTTAAAACAAATTACAGAAATCACTTCATTGTAGATCTCACAAATGCAAAATAAATAACTATACAAGCTTTTTTATTTATTTTTTTTCTCACGCACTTTTAACAAATAACTCTATTACTTTTACTTTATCTTTGATAAAATCTTTATTACTCTTTTTATGCAGTTCATGTTCTCTTCTAGTCGAGCACAAACTCTTTCTGTATTGTTGTCATTGTGTCTTGGGTATCACGACAGAATTTTGGCTTTTGTCTGTCGCTTGGCAAACGTTTGGTGGTTCACTGTTTTATTTGTTTGCTGCACCCTTGATGAAGATGCTCGGTAGTAGAAGACTCTGTATGTAAATGCCTTCTAGAAATACCTACTTAACATTTCCGCGCCTTTTTGATAGCCGGCTTGCCGCTGATGTTGCCATTGTCGTAAATTTTATTCAGCTTCAGACGAGAATAAAATGCAGGAAACATTTAGCAAATGAATGGCTTCCGCAAGCAGTAAGCAATTGGAAAGTGCGCCTTTGTTTTACCATTTTGCTGCAATTTTAATTTTTGTCGCTGTGCGATTCCGCAGTCTCTGCCATTTTATAGTTAACACCACAACAAAGCATCCAAGCAGCCAAGCAGCAAGGCAAATGTATAAATCATCATTGCTGTGGATCAGAAGATAGTTAGTTATTGAGAACCTGTTTCCTAGATTTTTGATAACCAAACTAAAGTCAGTTAAACTCGCACATTAATTATTCAGAACTTTCTTTTAGATAACTCAAAAAATTTATCTTTTCCATGAATTTTGTAGTCTAAAGTCTGTGTAAGGTTCCATGAATAGAATAAATCTTTGAAAGCCAAAGCAAAGACAGCAAAGGGAAAATTTCAACAAATTTAAACACACAAATCAAATTGCATACAACCAAAAAACAGCAACAAAACGAAGGACATAAGCTATAGGATTCATGCACTGCAACAACAACAACATCTGATTTGAAATTAGAGTGGAAACCCCCATTCGAAATTATAAATTACGACACATTTTGGAACAGACACACACACAACACAGTTGACATTCAAATATGTAATTTCGGAATTATTTCAGTTAAGTGTGTGTGTGTGTCAAAACTAAAGCAAATATGTGACTCGAAAGCTGTCAGCCAATTAAGTCTTGCTTAAAACTTCACTTTGTCCAATTCTATTCGATGCACTCCAACAACTCTACATACGAGTGTATAAAGCTTTAGCTAAATCAGCTGAAAACGAAAGCAAACTAATAGCTGTCCCCCAGGATGCTGCCAGAACGTCATCCTGTTGGGTATGCTGCAAGCTCGTGTGTCTGTGTGACTTGAGCACTTAATTACTTTTTAGATAAATTGTCGTTTTTAATATTTAAACTCTTAGATATATTTTCATAGAGAAAAATGGCAGTAATTAAATAAGCTCACATCACCAAAGCACATGCCAAATGTTGAAATGCTTAAAAGGAAAACTCAAGAGCAGCTTACTTCAAGCAGTTACTTACCGCAGCTAATTTATATATATAATTTTCAAGATAAGAAAAAACGAATATAATTATAAGGTACATTTTACTCCCAAACTAAGGCACACACACCCTAACAGAAAATTGCAAATACTTTCCTAGCCAAATTTGAGATAAAAATGCCTGAAATTGGTATTTTATGAAAATTAACGCTCAAGGGTATCCATGCCGACCAACCCCTCCAACGACAGAGTCAGATAAGTCGTTTAGATAAAAAAGGTTACGCAAATATTTAAGCTAACCCAGCTCTGCATACATACATGCATACATATGTATGTGTACTTACTATCTCGTATATAACTTGCCCATGTTTGCTTGTTAGAATTTTGAAGTTTTAAGATCTGATAAGAAGAGAATTGCCATTGTGCAAGGCAAAAACAGATAGAATTACAAAAAATATCTATTTTGTAATTTCCAAAAGAGCACATATATAAAAATAAAGTAGCTAAAATCGTTTGAATAAAACACATGTCCAGAATACATAACATGTTAATATTTACAGTGTTTACTAAAATCTGATTATGTCTTTTGGGCTTTCTAACTCTTTGCACTAAAGTAAGAATTTTAAAACACATTACTGTAATTTTCTTTTCAATGTTTTACCTCTGTAAAAATATTGAGAGGCACTTAGGCACTAACTAAAATTTTTTACTTTATATTTTTAAATATTAATTTTTTTGGTCGATTAAATATTTGTATACTATGTCCAAATTGAAAACGTATTGACATAAGTAAAAAAGAAAAATGTTTATTGTATATATTTAATAATATAAACAGTTTGGATATCAAGCTATGCCTACAAATATTCTATTTCAATGACCATTATCTATCATTTAGGTACTCTATCTAAAAAATAAATACAGGGTACTATGCAGCATTTAAACTTCCCCCTTTACTACTAGAACACACATGAGGGTTACTAAAATTGCTTTAAGGCATATAAGTATACGTAAAATATCCATTTATAAAACATAGAAAAACCGCCGCGTTTTTAATCAAAACAAACAAATAATTCGTGTCTCGTAATTTGTGTTTATTTTAATCAAATACAATACACTTGCTCTGCTTTTAGCACAGAACCATAAACATGGCAGTTTCCAATTGTTTTTATTTTCTTTGGCTGCTATAAGTTATCATGAATAAAATTTAATGTGTGTGGAGGCCCATGGAACGTTATATTATATAGTTTACTCGTATACTTCTATATTTTTCTTCATTTTTATTTGAAGTTTGTTTATTGTTGAACGCCGCTTTGCTATTGTTTTTATTGTAGTTGTTGTTGCCCCATTTTTATTGCTTACAGTATTGTTTCATATGAATTTATGCGAGGTTTTAAGGAAACTTGCATGCATCTCACACACATAGCTACACTAACACACAGACACACTCTGATATCAATGCAAACAAAGAACTTCTGCGCAATGTGGCCTTGAGTTCTGGTTTCTTGGGAGTCAGAGTTGTCTTCAGCGCTGCCAAAAAAACATAAAGAGTTTTAAAATATTTGTGGTGCCAGCCAATTTGATGTGGAGTGACAGTCTGTGGACTTCTATATATAATATTGTTGTTTTTGTTCTTTACAATTGTTCCCGATTTTCGGATTTTTAAATTTTAATAACTTAAATCCAATAGCTGTCTATTTGTGAGATACAGGTCTTATTATGCAAATAACTCTTTTATTAATCACTATTCGTCTGAAGATTTAAGTACACTCAAAATGCAGAATAATATGTCCACCTTAGACACCTTTAGAAAGAAGAGCTTGACCAAAGTCTCAGCTCGGTAGCTTAAAAACTGACAGAGTTTGCATAGAAACAGACGGACAAACTCAGTTGCTGATTAAGAATACATATAGTACTTTAAGGGGTCGGATGTGCCTTCTTCTATGCTTACACATTTCATGATTCTAAAAAGTAAATATAATTTCAGAAGTGAACAATGCAACTATCATATTTTTGACATTATATAGTTACTTTGTTTTTTTTATGTCATTTCACCTTGTCTCTAACATTTATCGAAGTCCGTTTAACACTTGTATTTCGTTAAAGGTAAACACACATGCACCCAAAACTAAATACTAATACATACTTTTAATGTGAAAGCTTATTTTGCATTAATTCTAAGCGCCAGCCTCTTAGCTCAGCTGGAGGGAGGGCGTGTCAAGAACAGTGCCAGACCGTAAAGTAAATTTTGCTCAAAATTGCCATTAACCTTTTTAATGAATACAAATCATTATCACTTTGTTCGCTGGCAGCCACAACCGTAAGTACACAAGTGACGAGCATAGAAGAGGTCTTGAAGCAGGCCCTGCAGCGTGTCGTCCTGCGGTCCTGTTGATGTCCTGTGTTTGTAAGCTAATAAGGCATTCCTCCTACCAGGACAACTTAATAAAGGCTTATTGCAGCCACCAGCTGGCCAAGCCGCCCGCAGTGAATGAGCTGTGTCCTTTTGTTCGTGGTCTGTCGTTGCCTGTCACAATGTTTATTAAAACAAATGCCTCACAAAGGCCAACAATTTTTTGACCCACATTTTCCTGGTGTATGCTAAATGGCTTCATAATTTCTATAAAGTTTTCTGTATTGTTTTTAACAAAAGGCGGCCCAAAAACAATTAAAAAAAACACTGCTTATTTTCTGGTAAGATTTAGCTGAGGCTAAAGGTAAAAGTTCAATGCCGAGATATAAATTATGTACAAGCCCAGTTGCAGACAAACGGCTGCTAGATACTCTGTAAAAATGTACAATCACATATGTAACCAATGTATTCCAATTAAATCTTATATGCTACGCCTTGCTGCAATTCAGTTAAATTATTTTAATTGCATTATAATTATGATGACAACAATTGCCACGCTATTAATTAAAGCCAATGGAATATGAAATATGGGAAATGAACATGTATATCATATAATGTATTTATAATAAGCAGCTTGGCTCGCACTCAAAAACACTCAAGCACTCACATTTATTTGAAAAATTCACGCCGCCTTGACAGCTTGGAAACAGGCCATGGTTATGTTTATTTCGGCCAAGTTGTATAATGTTCTTTAATTATTAAAACGTTTATTTTGGCTCTCGTGTGAATATAATGGTTTATTGTTTTCGACGCGTTTTGAATGACCTTCTCTTTATATTTAGCAGGCTGATTTGATGCGCAATTAGCAAATGCTTAATGTTTAATTATGCATTAATTGCATTAAATGCTCACTTCCGCTCCAAGAATAATATGCAAATTTCGTGCCAGCACAAAGCAACCTCTTCGCTTTCTCCTCCTACCCTTCGGTCACCCTAATTAAAGGGCTTAATGATTGTGACCCGTTTAAGATTATTTATTAATAGCCCCCGGAGCACAAACAAGTGTAAAATTGAACTTGAAACTTACGCTTAAATTAAATAAAACAAAATACCAGTAAATTTAAAAAAAAATTTAAGTAAAAACTTTATTTTTTGGCAAAGTTTTAAATTTTTTATGACTTGTTGACCCACTTTCGCCCCACAGATTGTTGTGAATGTGCGCGCTCACTTGCATGCCCATTTAAGCACTCACACACACAAATACACACAAACACCCCCACACATAAGTACAGTTGCTGAAAAATATTTGCACACGCTTGTGCAACAATGGCAATTTGGAGCTGTGTAGAAAAATTCCGCATAGAGCTGGTTGCTACTAAAAAAGTTATCAACACACACAAACACATACACACACATAAACAACAACACTGAATAGAAAGAATTTTAGTGCAAGGTTTTACAAAAATAAAAGTTCTTGTATAAATACTATAGATAGGTAGAGAGAGAGCGGACTATGTGCGTCTCTGTTTGTTGTACAAATGGCAACCAAAAAGCAGCATCTAAATTGAATTTTATTAAAATCGCTTGTTAAAAAGTTTTTGCGTGCAATAGTAAAAAGTTTTTTTTTTTCTATTTTTTGCCTCCCCGACAACTCTTCTGTTGACCCTTGTGCTTGTGGCAACGGAAATTGGTTGGACAGCGCGAAATAAAGCATGCAAAATGCTCGTCAATAACAAACAACAACTACATCAACAACCAGCAACTTCAACAAAAGCCAATTTAAAGTTTGTTGTGCGTCAACCAAATTGAACACGAAAAATACAAAAAAAAACCGAAAAAAATACAAAAAAAATAAAATACAAAAACATGCAGTAATCGGCTTTTGTATTGAGTTTTTCCCTTTTGTTTTGATTTCTACGCCACGCAATTACAAGCTTTGCATGCTCATCCCCTTCCTGCCATGCCCTCTTATACTATTGTTGCCTGAATGCCTGTCCGACTGACTGCAGTTAGACAGTTTGCATATGCGCACAGCTGTCGAAAGATCGAGCGATAAGCTGTCCTGCCACAAAAAAAAAGCCCCCACACACACAGACATTTCTAAAAAGTGCAAACAAATCGCAGCGCAAATAAGTATGCTACAATTTTTGCATTGGCAGGCGGAAAGGATTCGAGTTGTTGCCTACCTTCGCATGTTGGCAGCTCGGAAAGGACATGTAGGCAGCATAAATTTGCTATAAATTTGCTAGCAAGTGATTTGTGGCTGGGCGCCGCGCCAAGCCCCATTTCCAACACTACCCCGCCCCACTTCCTTTAGCTATAAATTAAACGCGGCTTTTTATTTTGCAGCTTTGGCATTTTATTTTTTGTTTTTGCTTCGGCGTTTATTTATTTTTTTGGTGTGCTTTTTTTAAAAATAAAAAGGTAAAATGTAAACAATTATCTGCGTTCTCGCAGCTGCAGCCCAACCAACACACGCAAGCTCACAGATACAAAAACAAATATGTATATGTAAAAGCAAAGCCAAACACAGAACCGCAGCAGCCGCCACGCACACACGTGACAGACAGCTGAGATTTATGCGCCATATACACCGCACTCCACACACATACAAAGCAAACATGACCAGTTACTCACACATGCACGCAGAGAGACACTTTGCCAAAGGAATTCGCATGCTTTTGATTAATTGCCGCAACATTTTATGTTTTTTTTTTAAATATATTTCTTCCTTTTTTTGGTGTGTGCTTTTTCCTTTTCCAGAATCAGGCAGACACATTTTTGCCAGTGATGGCGTTACTTTTGCCACTCCACTTCACCCCCTTACACACACACACACACACATTTGACCCGCTTACACATTCCGCTTTACGCTTTTTGCATCATTTGGCTTTAGCTGCATGGCTCAGGGTATTTTTGCCGACACGTAGCAGTCACAGACGCAGTCTGCAAGAACTTCAGCAATCATAAATATCATAAAAAACATATAAGGAAAGAACGAAAGAGAAGAAGAGGAATGTAGCAAAGCTAGAAAAAGAGGTAGATATATAGACGATGTTAACCCCATTTTGGTGTTCACAAGTTATGCAAATGTATACCAAATTTATACCTTACACTTTTGTGTCCTGTTCCATTACAGCTCGAATTGAATTGAGATATATTGATTGCATAACCTATTGCAGAATCTTGAAAATAATTTATTACCGAGCTGCTGTTGTTATTCTAACAATTCAATTGCAAATTTGCCAAGGCATCAAATATGCCCAGTTTAAAAAAAAACATACAAATTTTAAAATATGTACATTCAAAAAAGAAACACCAAGAAATGTGTATCATGTTTCTGGGATTCTCAGCAGCAGCTGTTGATTGGCTGATTTCTCTGAAAAGTAAAAAAGGTTGCCGCATTGCGTATACGCCATGTTCAACATTAAGACAGCAACTGTGAATGTGTGTCGGCAATTGCCGACGATCTTTAAATTTACTTCAAGCTTCAAACGTTTGTTTTTGCTCTCTTCATGTGGGAGTGTCAATGTATGCCCAAAAACTTTCTGCTTACGTTTTCTGTTTAGTACTTTGTTTTTCTTTTCATGGGGGCAATAAATAAAATTTTCTATCAATTGAAAATTGATTGATACACACGTATTTTGAAGGTTGTTTGCACTTTCAAGTTAAAAAAAAGTATATTGGGTTGTTAATGGATTGTGACATAGTTTTGTCAATCAAAGTTTTTATAATAGAACTTTCTTAAATCGAGATTTATGATTATACGAGATTGATTTAAAAAAGAAAAAACATATTTTCTTTGAACTTTTTGATTTTAAACATATCATAAGAAATGCTTACTCTTTGAGAAAAGAGAATATTGGAGTCGGTAACGTTCGTTCTGATGTGCTCCCTTTTCTTTAGTTCAATTCTCGGTTGCTTACTTTTATCAAATATATGTTATATCTGTCTGCGTTGTTAAGATGCCTGTGTGTTTGTGTGTGTAAGCTTTGGGTGTTACCTCTCTAGGAAAAAACGTAGACCATGTCGAAATCGAAATGATTAATGGTCATTTTAGATTAGCTAAAAGTCGACACACAAACACACATTGTAAGGTGAGGAAGTGGATTTTGGTGGGAAACTGAGTTGTACGCCTACGGGCCTAAGTAGGCGTATTTAGAAGGAGGCTCAAAATGTTTGTCTATTTACAGTTAAGCAGCCAATTTGAACTTGGAGCCTTGGATCAATCAATTTGTTGTTGTAGTTTTTGTTGCGTTTTTCACGTAATTGCTTTTTGATTTTGTTGGTGGACTATTTTTTTCTTTTCTACTGTATTTGGCAATGGGTCTTAAGCTGTATCTATTTGAAAAAAATGCATCATCATCATGTTGTCGTCGCCGCTTGATGGATTGACAAACATTTGTTAAGGACGCAAAACGCACGAATAGACAATACGATGATGTTGGCATATGTTAAAACATCTCTTCCCTCCTCCTCCATACAAGGACTTGTTTCGTTGCAGAATATCCATCTCTATCCCTCCCAATCCCTCTGTTTATATTGTATTTGACTAATGGCGCCTCTTTTGCTTCTTGCTTTCTCTCTTTTGCGTTGTTTGCCTATAGGTATCTTGGATACGCAAAAAGGATTATCATCTGCTTACGGTCGGCTTAACAACATACAGCAGCGATGAGCGCTTCAGCGCGACGCACTTGAAGCATTCCGAGGTGAGTGCACGACTCATTTGCATATTCGCCAGCTGGCACCGACGCGTCGTTCTGCATAGCAAGTGCCAATGACCGCTGGACATCATTGTGTATACGTGACGTGACGTGACAGAGATGCGCGCAAAAACTTACAATAACAATTATCTTTAAAGCTGCCTAAATTGCAGCTGTGCTCAAAAGAAAGTTTGTCGTTTTATTTTCGTTTTCATCTTTTTCTCCTTTCGCAGGATTGGACATTGCAAATTAAGTTTGTACAGCTGCGTGATGCTGGCGTCTACGAGTGTCAAGTTTCCACACATCCGCCCACATCCATATTTCTGCACTTGAGTGTTGTCGGTAAGTGAATAGAAAAAAGTCAGTCGTACGAAAATGAAGTAGTAGGGTGGTTAGACAACTAAAAAGGTAGCATTCTTTAATGATTAACTTATAGTTTAAGCTTTAATAACAAATCACAAGAATTCAAAAAAATGTATCTTCGAACTTGGTCTGAGCAGAAGTAAATATTATTCCGATAATGACCACAAGAAATAAAAATTAAGTTTTAGAATATTATTATTATTATTATTGGACGTAGATGTACTAACGGACAGTACATTCAAATTGCCCAACGATACCAAGCACCGGCTTGTTACCGCGCGTGCGGCTACGATGATCGAGAACATGTAGACAAATGACATAAAACATTTTAGCTTAAAAAATTTTCAAATGTACAATTCTTGAATTTATTATGAGAAGTCAAAGTCAAGTCAAGTCAAAGTTATTCCACATGATTTTATTACGAATTTTTTTTAATTGGATATGTTAATACGAAGAGGTTTTAAATCAAATTATTTCGATATTTCCGTAATATAAAATCTAAATCTAATTGGACATTTTTGATTTTACGTTGCACTTTTTTCCTTTGTATAATTTAAAAGTATCTGCTTATTTTGTATGTTTTCCAAATGCGAGCTAAATTATTTTTCTCTCTTTTGCATTCCGCTTTTTCTTGATTCTTTTTTCAGATAATTTCACGCTTTAATGGCTTTAGCCTTTTCAACTATTTACTAACTGAAGCAAAAGTAAATTGCTCAAGTAAGCTTTTAAAATCTCGGCAACTCCTTTTTTTCCTGGCACTGTCAGCTTTGGAAACCCTGGTACTGTGCACTGGGAAGCGGGCACTGGAGCAACTTGCTCGCAAAATGTACTATCCATGCTCTTATTTTACGTTGTGACTTTTTTTGTACTCAATGCGCTCATGCTGAAATTAGAAATGTCCATATGCCAGTTGTCAGAGTTGGCAAGCGAAACAGCTAAGGCAGAATACAAAAAAAAAAAACAAAGTGTTCACAAAATGAAAAGCAAAGAAATAAAACGGTATACCTGCCCAAATGGCAGCAACTCAGCAAAGTTGCCCAAAACAACGTTGCTGACGCGTCGTGCTTCGTTTCTGTTCTTGTTGTTGTTTCTTCTGCTCACTCTTCTTCATTTGGTTGTCGTTGGTGCTGTCGTATTGTTGGCCTTGACTAACGTTAACTGACACACATTATTCTGAATTTAACAAACAATTTACTTTGAATGTGCTGCGACTAATGGTGTTTTCTTCACAAAAACAAGATCCCAACACACATAAACCCTCTTACACTCGCACACACACACATTCGCTGACTGTCTGAAACTGATTCGCCAGCGCAACAAACCAAACACAAAACAAGTATGAAGACTCTAGTCGAGATATCCCGACTATACATACTTTACGCGTACAGTCAGTGCCTGCAAGTATGTGTGTGTATGTGTACGCGCATACTGCGTACACAACTTCAATGTCCCATATCTCTGGTGTTTCTAAACCGATTTCAATAAAAATTTCACAGATTGTCATTATTTTGTATAATGCTAAAAATGCACTGCGGGAAGAGTTATCGAAAATCGAAAACAAACTTGTACTGCCTATATATTATAGTCTCTGAGATCGACGCGTTCATACATACGGACAGACGGACAGACAGACGGACATGGCTATATCGACTCGGCTGTTGATGCTGATCAAGAATATATATACTTTATGGGTTCGGAGATGCTTCCTTCTGCCTGTTACATACATTTGCACAAAACCATAATCCCCTTTTTTTCCATTTTTAATGGGATCAGGGTATAAAAAATGTGTGCAAGCCATTTAGTTAAAGCCTCGTAAAAATTTGCACAGGCGACGACTTACTAAACCAGATACGTCCTTTTGACTCATGTTACTTTGCTTATACAATTAGAACGAAAGTTAAATTATGATATTTACATTCCCTTTCATATATATTTAAGAATTTTTAAAAAAAAGACCTTCCGACAATTTAGTCAAAAAACTGTAAAGTGCTAATGAGAAGAAGATTTCGATAGACTTGAAAGCAACAAAAAAAAATTAGGCCACAAAGGATCTCATGATGAAGATTTTTTAGAGGTTTTTTGGGTTGTTAATCTATTTGGCAAAAAAAGAAAAAAACTGCTGAGCTAATAAGAAAAAAAGATAATGAGTTTTTTGTTGGAACGTTTTGCAGTCAAAGTCTAAATCAGGCATAAAAATTGAGCAACCAAAAACAACAAATTTACAACTGTATGTGTAAATAAAATTGTAAGCTCACAGTCAGGCAGACCAACTGAGGGTGCAAAAGGTATACCTCAGCAAAATTGATATTTGCGCATCATATTTTCTTCACTTTTTTCGAAACTTTTACTTGCTAGATTTTTTTAAATATTTTTTTTTAAATAGGCAATCGAAATATAAATTTAACACATAAAAGTATTTTCATTTGGTATTTATTTTATTAAGAAATTATTTCTTTGAATGAAATCTTCATGTAAAATTGATATTTGTACAAAAGTTTGAAATTATTAAATATAAAAGGAATTTACGAATTTATTGAAGTTAAATTTATTAATTAAATTGAAAGTGCATTACCTTTTTGTGTTTCAACCAATTCCAATCGGCTGGGCATAGAGTTTACTAAGTTTTCTTATGTTTTCTTCTCGATAGATGCCCAGTTCTGGACAATGGCCGTTTTCAAGTCCTTTAAGGACTCAAACTGCCTTCCACCCTCAAACACCTTTTCTGACAGTATACTCCAAAGGTCCTCAACTGGACTTAAGTCCGGACTTATGGCTGGACACTGCAATAAAGGGATATTTTTATACTCTGATCCCATTAAAAATGGGAAAAAGGGTATAATGAAGTTGTGCAAAAGTATGTAACAGGTAGAAGGAAGCATCTCCGACCCTATAAAGTATATATATTCTTGATCAGCATCGAAAGCCGAGTCGATATAGCCATGTCCGTCTGTCCGTCTGTCCGTCCGTCCGTCTGTCCGTCTGTCCGTCTGTCCGTCTGTCTGTATGTATGAACGCGTCGATCTCAGAGACTATAAGAGCTAGAGACTCCAGATTTGGAACTTAAGCTCGCCTAATCCCTAGGCAGTACAAGTTTGTTTCCGATTTTCGATAACTCTTCCCGTTTCCGATATACACATGGGATCGATAACAACAAAATCTTGAATTTGGAAAACTTTGAGATGCAATTTGAATTATAAAACAAAATAATGACAATCTGTGAAAATTTTATTGAAATCGGATAACAAACACCGGAGATATGGGACATTGAAGTTTTGTATGCACTATGCAGTATGCGCGTACAAACCTACACACACATATACTTGCAAGCACTGACTGTAAGCGTAAAGTATAGGGATCAGGGTATCGTCTAGTCGGGATTTCTCGACTAGAGCCTTCTTACTTGTTGAACTTAAATAACGTCATCCTATGCATTGCAACATGTATAGGAGCGTTATCCTGTTGAAATATCCAGTCCTCATCATGAAACCTCTCCGAAAATGAAATAGGTTCGACTTTAAGCAGATCCACATACGTTTGCGTACTCATTCGTCTCTGCACATAGCAAATGGTAGACTTTCCAGCAGGGCCAAATACCGCCCGTACCACCACCATGGTTCCGCTTATGGCAAGTCTACCGGGGATGTCTTGGGTCCACCCAGTACTTCTGATTGCCGTCTGGCCCGTCTAAATTGAACTTTTTTCATCACTGAAAACCATTTTTTGAAACTCGCTGCCCACAAACTTATATTTTTAATAAAAGTAAAGTCGGGCCTTCTTATGCCGAGGCAAAAGTTTTGGTTATCTCACCTCTGCGGTGTATTGGAGGTGCAACCTTTAGGCAAATATATTGTACCCTCTGACTTTTTATTGGCTTCTTCATATTGGTTTATTTTGTGCCCAACTCATCGACTTAGCCGTTGCCATTGCTCTTTTATGTCTTTTGGTGCGCGCTTCAACTTTTGATACGGCTCCTTTTCGGTTGTTTTGAGCGTATTTTCCGCATTTTTTAAATCGTTTGCGACTTAATATCAATGCAGGTTTAATGTTTTGGCAATTTCAGTCATTTAAATGACACATTCAGCCATAGTTTTGATTTGAATCATTTCTTTTTCACTTAACTCCGGTGCGAGAGGCATTCCTTACCAAAAACAGTCCAAATATAAGAAAAAATTTACAAAACCGCAACAATATTGATAAAAACAATAAGAAAACAATTTTTTAATAAGCTCAATAACTTTTTGCAGCGAGATAACTGGTTTGTCCCACTCACATCGACATTCTATTAAAGGCATGACTTTGTCTCTTTTAAAATTGTAACGGGACTACAGATCAGAAGCAGATAGGAAACCAATGCATGGAATAACAGCACAAAACATAAGAGAAAAGATGTGTATACTCAAAAGATTAATACCGTTTTTAGAACACCTGTTACACGCACAACAAATGCATGGAATAACATCACAAAACATAAGAGAAAAGATGTGTATACTCAAAACATTAATACCGTTATTATAACTCATGTTACACGCAAAACAAATTTTGCACAAATATCAATTTTGCTGAGGTAGATAATTTTAGATACTCAGCGAAAGCATAAGTATATTTAAAGACAACGCTGCAGTCGTACAAACTCCTGAATAGATAAGCTAGATTGAAGTGTTCAAATTATAAATGTGTCAGGATATATAAACCCTGGCTCAGTAGAATTAAATCAGTATGAAACTACAACAACATATTCAACAGTATGCTTAACAGCTGATTAATATGTTTTAGTACACACATATAATATTAAAAGTAAAAATTTAAAATTTAAGAGTTGAGATAAAAAGATTTTACGTAGGTAAGCTGCTTCTAGACGGTTGAGTATGAAACACCATATTTATAGCTGTGTGACGCGTATTTACATTTGATTAAATTTTAAATCTTTCATCTCAATTGCTTTTGCACTCTCTTCAACCACGCAACCACTGCGAAATATACGCATACACATATAAACACGCGCGCGCGCTCCATACCACCAAATATCCGATTGTGGCAACGGCAATTCAATTTCCAAAATGTCATTCAATTCGGTTAGAAGCGCGCGCCGAAATATCAGGACCGCCTATACGTTATCTGACGCCAGGTTCCACGCTGCGCCTGCAATGCCGTGTGGTTCAAAATACGGAGGCATCCGAGTATATATTCTGGTATCACGACAACCGCATGATTAATTATGACATTGATCGGGGCATTAATGTGTCAACCGAACCAGGTGAGTGTGTCCATTCAACGCGCCTTTCCACTCTCCACTTCCCCCTCCTTTATCCCTTTTTTCCTGTTACTAACCAATGCACTCCTGCGCTCACCTCATTGCAGACTTTCAATCATCGGAGCTTACAATTCAGCGCACCCGTCGCGAGCACTCGGGCAATTTTACGTGTGTGGCCAGTAACACGCAGCCTGCAAGCGTTTTGGTACACATTTTTAAAGGTGAGCTTCGCATATTTTGCACTTTTGTATCATTGTATTTTATTTAAAATAAATAAATAACTTTTAATATAAAAATTCACCTCAAAATTTCTTTATACCCGATATTTGTAAACATTTTTCGAAATCAAATATTCTTCTGAATAATAATTCTGTCTTACAACATTTAATGCAATTCTAATTTAAAATATGTTTCATTGCATTATTTATTTATTATTTTTTGAAATTCAATATTTTGTTGTTATCGATCCCATGTCTATATCGGAAACGGGAAGAGTTATCGAAAATCGGAAACAAACTTGTACTGCCTAGGGATTAGGCGACCTTAAGTTCCAAATCTGGAGTCTCTAGCTCTTATAGTCTCTGAGATCGACGCGTTCATACATACGGACAGACGGACAGACAGACAGACAGACAGACAGACGGACAGACAGACAGACGGACAGACAGACGGACAGACGGACATGGCTATATCTACTCGGCTGTTGATGCTGATCAAGAATATTTTTACTTTACGGGGTCGGAGATGCTTCCTTCTGCCTGTTACATACTTTTGCACAACACCATTATACCCTTTTTCCCATTTTTAATGGGATCATGGTATAAAAAGAGAAGGTTGGCCTTTCTGTTATTTTCGGTATTATTGAAATTATATTTATTTGCTGAACTTTCAATTGCCACATTTAATTAAAGCAAGGAAGAAGTGCAATTTACAACGATAAAAAAATTGCAAAATGAAATTAAGCCTGACAATAAACCAAAAGAAAAAACCAGCGATATTTGTTGTCCTTTGAGTACAGATAAAAAAATGTATACATATATGTTCATATACGCGTGTGTCAATAGCTGTATCTATATCTTTAACTGTTGAAGTGTAGTTGAGCGTGTAGTTATATTTCAGTTCATATATCAAGTGGGAAAAAGCAACAACAACCTAAGGCGAGAACAATAAAAGTAATTTATGAAAACAACAGAGCCACAGGCATGCGGATTAAAAATGCCTGCACCACCCAGTCAGCTATTAAATGGCAGGCCAAAAGCACTAAGCCACAAACACATACTAGCAGGAGGTGAAAATGAGAGCTCATAAGTTATGGGGCCAGCATAAGTTGCAAAACAAACAAGTAAGAAGGCTCTAGTCGAGATATCCCGACTAGACGATACCCTGATCCCTATACTTTACGCGTACAGTCAGTGCTTGCAAGTATGTGTGTGTGTGTGTACGCGCATACTGCATACTGCATACAAAACTTCAATGTCCCATATCTCCGGTGTTTATTATCCGATTTCAATAAAATTTTCACAGATTATCATTATTTTGCTTTATAATTCAAATTGCATCTCAAAGTTTTCCAAATTCAAGATTTTGTTGTTATCGATCCCATGTGTATATCGGAAACGGGAAGAGTTATCGAAAATCGGAAAGAAACTTGTACTGCCTAGGGATTAGGCGAGCTTAAGTTCGAAATCTGGAGTCTCTAGCTCTTATAGTCTCTGAGATCGACGCGTTCATACATACACACAGACAGACGGACAGACAGACAGACGGACAGACGGACATGGCTATATCGACTCGACTGTTGATGCTGATCAAGAATATATATACTTTATGGGGTCGGAGATGCTTCCTTCTGCCTGTTACATACTTTTGCACAAATTCATTATACCCCTTTTTCCCATTTTTAATGGGATCAGGGTATAAAAAGGCTGGGGACACTGAAAATGCTCATTAGCATTTGTTTTTCCTCCCACCTGTGTGTAGATTGTGCTTTAAGTGTGCGTGTGTGTGAATCTTAATTAATTTGAGCACATTTACTCTCGATTCTCATATGCATTATTTCTCATGTGCTTATATCTCTTTCTTCTTTGCTTTTTCCTATGCTTGTCTATCGTGCTTTATACAGGCGATAATCCTGCGGCTATGTATCACGGACATGTGGGTGGCTCGACAAAGACGACGCAGCGTCAGCTGCATAATGTAATGGTAATCATTGCCATCGGCTATCGGATATTTCACACAAGTGTCTACATGAAGATTGTCTAAGGGGCAAACACAAATAAGCCAAGCAACGCATTTGTAACCAATTCATCAAAGCAGTAAAATTATAATTAAGTAATGCGTAAGTAAACTCAAAGCAGACATTCCAAAAATTATACAGAAAAAATACTCTCGTACAGTAATCATCAATTGAACAATTCTTAACCTAACTAAGCTCAACATGAATTAACTTGTTTTGTCAAATGATTTTTTCTCATTTAGAGCTGAATGTGTGTGTAACCAACATTTTCAGATAGGCCTTCCCGATATATTTCTAATCTAATTGAGCCTTTAATTTGCTAGCTTGCTTGTTGTTGAGGTGTGTCAAGGGGTTTTAACAAGGCTAAATAACTACAATCAAAATCAACTTTAAAACTCAAATAAAATCGAAAAAATCAAATTAAATATTAGATGTGCATTTATGAGTTGAAAATATATTTAAATGGAAAAAAAGCAACAAGACAACATTCTACTAAAAGCTGGCAGAGTTTTTACGTAAGTGATTTTAATTCAAATTTAGCATAAAATTGGTATTAGATACTAGTAATAATATAAAAAAAATTAAATACACATAAAGAAATCCAACTATTTCAAAGCAAAACTACTGCTTTTTCTTTAAAAAGTTTTTTATTTACTTAACAATTTTGTAAATACCGAAATAGTTTAATGGCTTACGAAAAATATATGAATTCCATTAAATTTGCTAATCGTTAGTTAAAAATATGCTGTAAATAAACTTTAGTTAATCAATTAAACTAGTCAAGTAAATGTTAAACATAAGTTAAAAAAAAAAAAATAAAATAAAATAATAATAGTTATAGAAAATAGAAAAAACCAATCACTGTTTTTTACAAACTTAAGAAAAATAAATTATTTAAACCAAATGAAGACTTTTGGCCATGTGTAAAAGTTGGAAATCAAAAGCAGCACCAGGAAACAGAGTAATCAAAACAAGACCTATTATATAAAGTCAAAAAAATATTAAGTATTTTTAAAAATGTCAAAATTAATTAAGTAATCAAAAAAAATAATTTCAAAAAGAGTGCCCCACATTTGCAGTGTAAATAATAATATAATTAATTTGTAAATGAACATAATAAACAAACAATTTAATGGGAAAAACAAAAAATTACAAAATGCATTGAAATACATAGAACAAGTTTTTAAGTATGTGTAGTTAAATGTAATACGAATTACAAAAACCAAACAAAAAAAAAAAAAAAAAACATAATAAAATTATGCAAAATACAAAAACACCCTTTGTTTATTTTACCTTGTGCATTTATTAAGTGTTGTAAAAGCTTATGGTTTGATTAGTTCTGCAATCTCAAGTGATCCCATCGGCATACATTCAAAGGCAAGCAAGCTTCTCTCAGCTGTGCACATTGGCTTATGCATGGCCCGACGACAATGCCTTGCCAGAATATTCCCGAACAGGAAGTGGGATGCAATGCAGATGGGTGGCAAATTGTTTGCACCGCCAAGCTTCTGTCAACAGGCAACCATCAGCATCAGCAGCATGAACAGCATCAAAAGCATGGGCATCAACTTGCAACTGGAAAAAAGGGAATAATGGTTTTGTGCAAACTTGTTGTATGTACCAGGCAGACGGAAGCATCTCCGACCCCATAAAGTATATATACTCTTGATCAGCATCAATAGCCGAGTCGATATAGCCATGTCCGTCTGTCTGTGTGTATGTATGAGCCAACCGATCTCAGAGACTACAAGATCTAGAAACTCCAGAATTGGAACTTAAGCTCGCCTAATCCCTTAGGCAGTACAAGTTTGTTTTCTATTTTTGATAACTCTTTCGGTTTCCGATATACACATGGGGTCGATAACAACAAAATCTTGAATATGCAAAACTTTGAGATGCAATTTGAATTATAAAACAAAATAATGACAATCTGTGAAATTTTTATCGAAATCGGATAATAAACACCGGAGATATGGGACATTGAAGTTGAATGTGCAGTACGCGCGTATACACACACACACACATACATGCAAGCACTGACTGTACGCGTAAAGTATAGGGATCAGGGTATCGTCTAGTGGGGATTTCTCGACTAGAGCCTTTTTACTTTTTCTCCTTGCCATTTTGTGCCGCAGCTCTGTTACTTCCTGCCTACCCCTACTCCCGTCTCGCTTCCGTTCATTGCCTCAGTTAATAAAACTAAATTGGATGCTGAGAATGATGACAGCGTGGAGACAACGAAAATGACAATGGAACAGCAGCAGGCTGGGCAACATCGACATCAGCAGCAGTATCTCACGATGACGATGCTGATTACGAGTAGCAAACCGTCAGCCAGCTTCTGTTAATACATTCTGCCTGAATACACTCAATTGAAGCCTTGAAGCTCGACTGTAAATGCAAGTTGGCAAATATTAAAGGTAATTACACTTAAGAATTCAGCCAACTACTACTACCAAAATCCCAAACACCGCAAATAGTTTTCTTTTGGTGAGTACCGAAATGTGAGTTTAATTTTAATTATTTGATTCATTTAAAAGTATGTTTAAATTAGGATGAAATGGCTGACTCCGATCCCAGGTTATTTTGCAACTGCAGAAATATATATAAATGGTCTTTTTATACCCTGAAACCATTAAAAATGTGTAAAAGGGTTAATTGGTTATTTTGCAAAAGTATGTAACAGGCAAAAGGAAGCATCTCCGACCCCATTAAGTATATATATACTTGATCAGCATCAACCGCCGAGTCAATAAACTCATGTCCGTCAGTCCGTCCGTCCGTCTGTCCGTCCGTCTGTCCGTCCGTCGGGTCCGTCTGTCCATCTGTCCGTCTGTCCATCCGTCCGTCTGTCCTTCCGACCGTCCGTCCTTCTGTCCGTCCGTCTGTTCGTCCATATGTATGTATGAACGAGTCGATCTCAGAGACTATAAGTTTGTTTTCGATTTTCGATAACTCATCCCGTTTCCGATATACACATGGGATCGATAACAGCAAAATCTTGAATTTGGAAAACTTCGGAAAACGACATTTGAAACATTAGACAAAAAAATGACAATCTGTGAAATTTTTTTTAAATCGGCTTAGAATCACCGGTGATATGGAACATTGATTTCGAGTATGCAGTATGAAGTATGAAGTAAGCGCGTACAGACACTGACTGTACGCGTAAAGTATTGGGTTCAGGGTATCGTCTTGTCGTTTTTATAAAAAGTTAACATCCAACCTTTTTTCCCCTCTTACATAACAACTAATTTTAAGTTTTTAACCATTTTTAATATGTGCGGTTTATAACTATTGAGTTTTAAATTTAGTTGCTAAAACAGGAAAATCAAAAAGCCTTACTAATATACAGCTTGAGGAAAAGTCAATAATGGCAATTGATATGCATTTTGTTCGCTAAATCTTGAGCTTAAATGAGTTGCGTCAAATGCGCTGAGCACACACAAAATGCGCATTGACAAACAAACCGCATAAAATGCTTTGCATTTGAAAACCGCGCCCCCCAAACTCCTCCCCTTAGTTTATACACCAAAAAACAAATCCCACAACAAAATGTTGCTGAAGGCCAAAAAAAGGGGTAAAAGAGAGAAAAAGCAGCAGCAGATTGTGGCAAAGTGTTTGTGATTGTGTCAATAGCCTAAAGGCAATTGCAGGCAACAAAAATATTTAACAGCTCACAAGCAAAAACAAACACACACACCCGCACATAGCATAACCAAGCTGGCAACAGTTTATGCAAACACGCACACATACACACATATGAATATGTTGCTTATATGTGCATAAGTATTTTTCAAAAGCAAAGCTCACACAAAATACTAAATACAAACACACACAGAATGCTTGTATGCGGAAGTGGGTCCTTTCCGCCAGCCAACCAGTCCTTTTCATTCAGGCAGCGAAAGTCAGTTTGAGCCATGCAAATTTGAAGCTATTGAGTGCGGTCGCATTCATTTATTGAATCTAAGCTGCAAACAAGAACTTGCCACACACTTGCCAGTTGCCGCGAGTCAATAACAAATGCAATGCAATCAAAAGCAAATTTTATGCGATGGCTTTTCGCCCTCGATGGCATCCTTTGTGCCCCAGGCACTTGTTGATTTATTTATGCGCAACCAATTAAGTCTGAATTATATATTTATGAATATCTCAAATTTAATAGCAAATAATTGCTCAATAGATTATCATACTCTTTCTTCTTTTTTTGACGCAGTTTGAAGCTAAACAATATTTTTATTTAGTTCCTATTTTTGGGCGAGGACTGACAGTTTTTTCATGGTCGACTAAGCAAGAGAGCCAACTCGGGCGTGAATTTCAGCCACGTCAACATTTAATTCATGCCAACGGGGCCTAAGGGAAATTTTACAAATGCTCAAATGCTTTTTAGTAGTGTTTATATTGCTTTGCGTGTGTGTGTGTATTGTTATGGAACTGTCGGTCAAATGCGCACACACAATGTTCTTACCGCCATTGCCCCACTCCGTTATGTTAGCATGCAGAATCCATTGTGCTGAGCTGTTTGGTGCCTTAGCTGAAAGCTGAGCTCCTTGATGCCTGTCGTAAAAATTCCAATTTAGTTTCCAATTGCTTGACTTAAAGTGCGCCATTTGCGCATTAAAATTGTCTGCGTGTGTGTCCTTGAGCTCGCCTGTAACGCTGTATGTTTGTGTGTGTGTGTGTGTGTGTGTGTGTGAAAGGCACTTCATAATCAAGTTAACGACGCACAATTATACTACAAGCTGACAGTTTGGGCGCGGCCCATACAAATGCAAAGCAAAGCAATTTACAAGACGTTGCTCATACACCATGTACGTCCGCCCAGCCCGCCCTACATCATCACTTTCTTGCTTGCTGTCTTGTTGCCACTACAGGACACTTTACATTTGTACCGGTGCTGAAAGTAATTCAACATGACAAACACGTACAACATGGAAACGGCCTGCTGAAAACGTTTTTGCCAATCGTTTTATTATGGTTGCAAATGCGCTGAAATCGATACCCGTTCGCCGATTGGCATTCCGCTGATCTTTAAGACGGATAGTTGTTCTCAAGTGGAATTCGTGGAAGAGACCGATGACAAGTCCTTTTCAGAGTATTTCTCAAAAACTATGTCATACACTGAGAAGCCATTTAATTCGAAATATGAGTAGTCTACTAGCTGACACTTAAACTTGACTTAAGAAGCATTAGATGATTAAAAACAAGTCAACGATGTGAAAACTGCGTAATACAACAAATTTATTATATTTAAAAAAAATATTTAAACTTAAATAAGAAGAAATTATTATATTTTTAATAACAACAAGTAAGAAGGCTCTAGTCGACAAATCCCGACTAGACGATACCCTGATCCCTATACTTTACGCGTACAATCAGTGCTTGCAATTATGTGTGTGTGTGTTTCTACGCACATACTACATACACAACTTCAATGTCCCATATCTCCGGTGCTTCTCAACCGATTTTAATAAAAATTTCACAGATTGTCATTATTTTGTTTTATAATTCAAATGGCATCTTAAAGTTTTCCAAATTCAAGATTTTGTTGTTATCGATCCCATGTCTATATCGGAAACGGGAAGAGATATCAAAAATCGGAAAGAAACTTGTACTGCCTAGGGATTAGGCGAGGTTAAGTTCCAAATCTGGAGTCTCTAGCTCTTATAGTCTCTGAGCTCGACGCGTTCATACATACGGACGGACAGACGGACGGACAGACGGACGGAAAGACGGACATGGCTATATCGACTCGACTGTTGATGCTGATCAAGAATATATATACTTTATGGGGTCGGAGATGCTTCCTTCTGCCTGTTACATACATTTGCACTAAACCATTATACCCTTTTTCCCATTTTTAATGGGATCAGGGTATAATTATGAACCGGAAGGTTATAAAACGTTAAGTGGCTTAATACTTTGACCAAGATTGCTAAAATGATATTATATAAAAAACAATTTATTTAACTTTCATATTTTTTAAAAATATTACATATTCAAAATCCAAAATTGCATTTTTGATAATATCAAGTTGCTTTTATACTAAGTAAGTGAGTGAGTTATTAGGAAGGTACAATTTAAGCAGCACTCAAAAGCTCTTTGTGTTTGATTCATCTGTGCATTTATGGCTTGTACCTCTTAAGCTGTGATGATATTTTATGTCAATAAAATAGTTGCAATGCCTATTTTGCCGTTGCATAGCTAAATTAAATATAAGTTAGATCTCAATTCTTACAATCACCTTAAGTGCATACATAATTTGTATTGATAAAAGCTTCTCCCAACTAACATATGTTAAGAGCAAAAATGCTGCACACAGTATAAACACCATAGACCACAGACCTTAGTGTTAAAGTGTTTGCAATTTAATTATAAAGTGCAGTTGAGTGAATTGATAGGCTTACACCAAAAGTAGAATCGACGCTTGTGCTATAATCTACCCCATTAAATAATGTCTCCTCAAACCATAGCTTCTATTGATTAATGTGTGTTAAAACTCCATACAAACGATGTCCAGTGATATCTGAAAACGTTAACAAATACACCTACACACGAATAACTCAATAATCGATTAAATTAATATCGCGTATACGTACACGTACAAAAGATTAGCGACGCATGAACTGGTGGACATACATTTTGCTTTTGTGTAAATTGATATGCTTGTCAGCTTAATACAGAATTATAGAAAAGCTATATGACATAAACAAAACTGACCAGTCAAAGTAGAGGAAGTCACCCGATTGAAATTCATTACCATTTGAGGACTCTGCGAGTCCGTAACATACTACACTGCATGTGTTTGTACTTGGAACTCCCCACGCAAAAACTCTTTGATATAATGAGCGCCAATTAGAACAGCTTAGCAGAGTGAATGCTTAGCAAATGCCCAAACCTGGACATGAGTTAAATTTTCCTTTCCTCTCTGTCTTTCTCTTTCTCTCTCCCTCTGTCTCTATCTGTGTGGGTAAGAGGTTAAGCGGCATTAGAACTGAAGCATCTGTTGCGGGCATATTGAATTGTTATTGTTATTATTGCAATTTTGTATCCAATTACTTGTGTGTCTAAGTGCTAGGGTTGGTGTGTATGTCTATGACCATATGTGTGTGCTTTTGCGTTAATAGCTGCTGTGTCTGGTACAAAAGACTCCTTTGCTTGCAATCGAGCCAAATTGTAGCCAATTATTGTGACAGGCGTTCCCTGGACTTTTGGGACTATTGCATGAACAGTTAAAGCATGCAATATACAGTTTACTTAAGGCCAACTTCTGTGAGGTGCAGAGTTCAGAGCGGGGTAATAGAGAAAACATGTGTATATTAGTTGATGCGCTCAGACGTATGCTACACATTTTGTTTCGGCCGCTCATAGAGGAAGTTGGCGAGTTGAGGGCTTTAAAAATAAATGAAATGCCATAAAACAAAAGGATTAGCTCGTCGGCGCAAGCACACTCAAACACACACACGAGAGTCAGGTTGAGGAGGCACGTCAATAAACAAAGCGTGGCAATGACAAAAAAAAACCCTAACCCTAAGCAACGCACAATAAAAAACACTTAGAGCAAACACACACACACACATGTACATGCAGTGCTTGAAATGACCTAGCTAAACATAAACAAAAACCCAAAATGGCGCAAACATGCCCCAACTCACACAATCGCACGCATACGCACACTCAGAAAGTGTAGCGCACATGAAAGATATGAACTAGAAATAAACAAATATTTTTTGTATACACCATGCATATGTGTGTGTATGCGAGTGTGAGTGTTTTCTAATGCCTGAGAAGCAGCAGCAGTAGCAGCATAGATTCGTTTCTACCATACACCCTGCCCGCTGTGAAATTAGTTGGCAATGATAAAGATAAGTAAAGTAAAATATGCGGCCTTCGCAAATGTTTCAGGCAAGCCCCATTGAATATGCCTTGCGCCATTTTGATGCTACAATTCTTTCTTTTTCCGTCCGTATTTTTTCTTTTGTTTATTTTATTTTAGTATTATTTTATTTTTTTTTTTTGCTATCTACGCTGCTGTCGCCATATTTGTTTTGTCTGGTTAGCAACAATACGGCTAGGATTTTTGGTTTAAGCACCATAGCGGAAGGAGACAACACACAATTTTATTATTCTTATTTTTGTATGCATGCATACATAAACACTTACGCCCACACACAATCTTGCACACATAGTCTCGTGTAGGCTATTTGCATAGAAAGACCATAAGCGCAACTTGAAAGTAAATACAAATATACGTAAATATTCTAAAATATTATTTATCATAAGAGCGAAACGACCAAAACAAAAATTTATATTTCCGCTTCTCTAAAATAGTTACTTTTTATACCCTGATCCCATTAAAAATGGGTAAAAAGAGTATAATGGTTTTGTGCAAATGTATGTAACAGGCAGAAGGAAGCATCTCCGACCCCATAAAGTGCATATATTCTTAATCAGTAGCGACAGCAGAGTCGATATAGCCATGTCTGTCTATCTGTCTGTCCGTCTGTCTGTCCATCCGTCTGTATGTATGAACGCGTCGATCTCAGAGACTATCAAAGCTAGAGATTCCAGATTTGGAACTTGAGCTTGTCTAATCCCTATGCTCTTCCCGTTTTCGACATGCACATGGGAACGATAACAAAAAAATCTTGAATTTGCAAAACTTCGAGACGGCATTAGAACAATATAATGGCAATATGTGAAATTTTATTGAAATTGAGCACTGACTGTACGCGTAAAGTATAGGGTTCAGAGTATTGTCTAGTCGGGATTTCTCGACTAGAGCCCTCTTACTTTTTTTTTTGTCATTGCAGGCAACTTAAAATTTCATAAATTGTTTAAATTAAACATTTCTTTCATCATCGCCCAACAAATCGAATTTATGCATATCACAGATTTCATTCGTGTTTTTGCAATCAATTTAACTGTCTAAATCCATGGCGAATCCATGGCAAAAACATACACGAACTATCAGAAATTCAAGAATAAAACATAACAAAAAATAAAAATTGATTTCTTATTCACGTATAATGCTGGGCACTCTGGCCTTAAATCAATTGCGTTGAAAATGCAGCTTCAACTGCAGCAGCTGCAGCTGTCCACTTCACATTTTGTTGTTGCAAAGCATGGAAATCGAATTTTTAGTAAAACAAATTAGAAGGCTCTTGTTGCGAAATTCTCACTAAAAGATACCCTGGACCCTACAACTTCAATGTTCCATATCTCGGGTGTTTCTAAACCGATTTCAATAAAAATTTCACAAAATGTCATTATTTCGATTAATGTTTCAAATTATTATTTGATTAGGCAAGCGTGTAATCCAAATTTGAAGTTTCGAGCTTTTATGGTCTCGATATCGATGCGCTTTACACAGACAGACGGGCAGACTGACATTGCTTTATCGACTCAGTTGTTAATGCTGATCAAGAATATATATATATTACTTTATGGGGTCGGAGATGCTACCTTCTGCATGTTTCATACTTTTGCACAACGCCATTATACCCTTCTTACCCATTTTCAATGGGTTCAGTGTATAAAAAAATATAAACATTCATAGATTTGAATGTATATGCAGATAATAATGGATAATGGATACTTGATTATTTGAGCCATGAAATAGCCACAGATATTGATAAGTCAAACACGAGTCCAAACGTTGCTAAGAAATTGCTGGCATTAATACTGTCTTTTGCAAGTTCGGCAACTCAATAAGCTTTTGTGTCATTTGAAAATCAAATGCAAATAAATTTTGCCACATTCTGTGTCCTGTTGCAGACTGACAAACTGTCAGTTGATTGCTAATTGCTCAACACTTTTCTATCGGCTGAATATTTAAAAAGGGTTTAAACGGCAAAACGTTCTGGCGATGCAAGTTATGGCCTTATTACATAGCATTCAATGTCCGCAACGAAATGCATCGATTTAGTAAATGCCTATCTGTGTTTGTGTGTGTGCAGGCTGATGGTTTGAGGCATCAATAGATTTTCCATTTGGGTTATTTGTCATGCACAGAGTGCACATACATACAAATTTGTTGTTAGTGTTATTATTGTTTTTGGTGCTGTGTTTGTGTTTCCATGTAGTCATCAACATTTACATTTGTTTTTGTTGTTGTTTTTTTTTTATTCTTGTTGTTTGTAATTAAAAGCGATGCGGCTGTGTCCTTGTGGCATGTTTCCTGTTTTGCATGTGCATTATTATGCGAGTGTTAGTTAAATTGTAATAACAAGGCAAAGCACATTTCATGCAGCTGCAAACTGGACCTGCTTTCCACGACACCAGGTTCAAGACAAATCTGTTCATTTAAGCCAAATTGTTTTATTTATATTTGTCAGAGTAAGCTGAACAGGCATTTGCCTAGACATATTTCACCCATCCGTCTCATTAGAGTCACTGTCCCTTATCCTTGGCCCATTAGGGCTATGCATTATTAACGCTTCGATGGCCTTTGGTCTTTGGGCTTGACCAAATAAAATGTCTCGTGTGTGTGTTTTGCTGAATATATACCTGTCATCTTCCACACTTTAAGCTTTTAATTACTTATGCGAGTTTTCCTTTTCACTACATTTCATGCTGAGTCGAATCAAACATCACAAATCAATTTGCTTGTAAGGTTTTTGTTTTCTCATTGCTTACATCTTAGCTTGAATTTTGTTATGTATTTGCTTTTTGGCATTTGCACTCACAAAATTTGGAAGCACTGTGCAAATACACTAAGCTTTCAGTTTCTTCATGGCACATCCAGGTACATCTCTATCACTTGATCAAAATCAAACAAGTCCAGCACGCTGCAAACCGAACTTCAGTATATTCGTAGGTATATATGTATAATTAAGATTTTTATTTTAATAAGTTAGTTTCAATATTACTATTATCATGTTAACTTTTTTTCAATCAAAACTAAGAACGACGCACTTGAAGTTTTAGTTTTATAATATAAATAGAAAAATAATGTATAAAAATAACTTTTCAACTGAAGCCGCTACATCATATGTCAGCTTATATCTATATCAATACCGCATCAACAACTGTATATGTATTTATTTTATCTTCCTTGAGTGTTTTTTTTTTTTTTTTTTTGTGAACGCCAAGAGTCTCAATTTTGAGAATGCACTTACTTTACACGGTACTGTAAGTCTGAACGTGCATTTGTACATACAAATTATACATTAAATAAAAGTTATTGATAGATATATATATATATATATAAGCTGACATATGAACTACTCAAAAAGTTATTTGAATTCAATTTAAACTTTCAATTTGTATTATTATTTTTCTGATACCTATTTCCCACTCATCGTAGAAGCTTTTTTGGCTTTCATTTTTTTTCAACTCATAACTATTAGTTGATTTGAAATTTGTTTGTTGAGCTTTTGTAAACTGTATAAGAAATACAAATATAGAATGCTGTTCTATTGAAATTGTTAGCGCTCGAACTTCCTGCATTCGAAAGTCAGCAGGGAGATGAGAATTGATATTGGGAAGGGATATGTGCGGAGCGTGTCGTTGGACAATGTGGCAGATATGGCGCACTTCATTTGAAAATCAGATGAGTTGGTAAACATACAAAGCTATTTAAGCAATAAAGTACTATTGAGAGTGTGTGGCAATAACACAGGCAATTTTTAAGGCACTTAGTACTCTCATGCTCGATGCTTAAGCCACACAAAACTTAAATACACCACAAATCCGGGACAGGCTATGATTATATGTGTGTTTAAAAGTGGAAACAAAATGCAACAACTAACAAGCAATGGTTGCGAGCGGCAAGCGAAATCTAACTGAAAGTAAAGCGCCACAACAACAAAGTGCGGGGAAACACCCAAGTACTGGTGACTCCTTGCCACAACTAGACGCAGAGTGTGCTCCAAATAGCAGCTCAAGTATTTTTAGAGACAACAGCAGCAGCAGGAAACGGATATGAAGGTCCAAGGGAGACAAGGGCCAAAGGATGCGGATTCGGATACAAAGCTGCAGCTGCAGCTGAAGCTAAAGCTCGTTGCCGTTTGCTGCAGTTGCAAGAAAATCTGCAGGGCAAAAGCATGTAGCAGGCGTTTCTCAGACCCATTCAAAGATTGAGACGCTCAAAGCAGTTCGACTTTCAGTTGAAGTTGGAGTTGCATCCGGAACAGCTGATGTACGAAACAGTGTGTGTGTGGGTATATGTGCTGCCAAAAGGCTAAATGCTTCTTTTGCCACCTTAACAATGAAAAAAGCTGCACAATAGCAAAACCAAACAAAATATTGTAACATGGGAAAAAAGCAAACAACTAAAAAAAAATGCATAAAAAGTTTTTTTTTTAGCTATGCTACATTTCAATTTTTCCATTGTTTTCGTACATAAACATGCTTGTACAACTACTGGTCATGCCATTGCATTCAATTTTTTTTAACAATACATCTATATTTACCCTGCAAATTTTATATACACAAAATGACTTTCACTTTATTTGACTTTAACCGATTAACCATTTCAGTGAAACTACTAACTTCTCAAGTTTAAAATAAATATATTGTATACTTCAAAATAAATTTAAAATAAATACTATATTGTATACTTCATTTTCCTTCATATTCAAAACTAAAATTAAACTAAAAGCTTATTTTTTTTATTTTTCCACAAAAAAAAATAAAAACTCAGAGAGTTTTTGCAAATGTATATTTTAAAAAATTATAGTTCGAAATAACCAAAAGTAGGCTATTTAAAGTATTGCGCACTGCTGTGCATCGCTGTTTACAGGGTATTGAAAAAGTAGTTGCAACTCCAAGCTTGTAAGCTTTGCGGCAAGTTTTGAAAATTACAAGTGGAAGTAACAATATTACAACATCAATTGTTAAAAATTGATAACCTCTTTGTAGGATTTTCGTTACAGTTGAACATAATGTTTATAAATAAATTGAATTGCTCGTTAAAGCTTTAATGAGCTGAAAGTCAGTAGTTAAAACAAAGCCATTTCAGTGGCAGTGGCAGGCGAAAAACCGCATGTGGCAGTTGCACGGTTAAGCGACGTTAACGTGCATAATTCTTTTTTTCGCGATTGTTTTTGTTTTGTGTTGTTTTTGAGGTCCCCGATAACTGACCGCGCTATCCACAGCTATCCACACCAAAAGCCATGATTGATAACATCTCAACATAAACATACAAACAAACACATACGAACACATAGGGTGTCGTTGCAGGACATGTGCTGTGCAGATTTTTAAACGACCAAGAAACGAAAAACGTGGCTGGTAGCTTGTTTGTTGTTGGTCTGCCTGACTGGCTGCCTGAATGGTTGCTCGGTTTGTCGTTGGCCTTATCGCACCCAGGCCAAAGCACGTGTAACTGTTGGCCACAACATCACACGACGAACAAACAAACAGTTTGGGTGGCATTTTGCCCTTTACCACCTGATTATTGGCGTTGCATGTTGTTTTTAACTGCAACATTAAGGCTCAGCTCACTGGGCACAGAGTTAAGCCTACATAAACAGCTTTGATTGGGCCACGTGACAGACAGTTAGTGCACAAAAGATTTTTTTCTGCCAACTTGCACGCTAAAGGGCCGCAAGTTAAATCGGTGAAAAAAGTCAAAAACGTAGACACAAAGCACACAAAATGTGACCAGAGTCGAGAGCTCTTAGTTGTGTTTTTTTTGCCGTTGCTGCTGTATTGGGGCATGAAAAACAATGCGGCAAGTGTAATAAAAACTAAATAGCTAAAAGCTCATAGCAAAAAGGACCTACAACATTATACGAAATTGGTGTCCTGCCAACGTCCCATGCCCACTTAACATTTTGTGTGTGGGCGAGATTCTGAATCTCTCTCACTCTTCTAAGTGAGAATGTGTCTCTAATAACCTAACGTGCCGCGCGCATTAAATATGCTAATTCTTACAGTGAATACATTTTAAGGCTGCAGGCGACATTTTGCCACAGCCCAGACACCACCATATATGGCACCTGTCGGACGATGGTCCGCCAGCCATACAATTCGCAAGGCAGGGAGGCAGCTGCGTACATATTAAGTACATCTTGTCCCTTGTACGTGTTGTATGCCGCTATGTTGCACGGCCCGCCCGTTGACATTTAGTGCGACAGCAACAACAAACACAACAATTACAGCAACAACAACAACGTTAACAAACAACCAAGCATCAAAAGTTGAATTGAGAAAAATTACTCTGCAAGAACATGGTGAAACAGTATAAAAATATTTGTGTTGTTTTTTGGTATTTGTTGTTCGTTGTTTCTTGAAATACATACATACATATATATATAAATATACTTATAATAGTCATAAAGCGTTTGGGTATCACGGTTTTATGGTTAAGTTTGCAACGCAGAAAAGTACGTGCTGCTTAAAGGTAAAGTTTGAATGCCTTGCTACCATTTTAAAATGTCTTACACTTTTCATTTTTTTTTAACTTATTGTAAAATTTAAATTCTTTGATGTAAACTTAATTTGCATCAATAATACATTAGGATTATGTTGAATTTATTTTAAAACTACATTTGAATAATCATAATTTAATTTTCTATCTATAAACCTCACCTTAAAAATGTCAAAGCTGAGCAAATGCGGAAATCAATGACTTTCAATATTATCAATCTTAAGCCACACATTTTAGGTACGCTTCAAGAGCATACTTGAATATACTTGGATTTTTAAAACATAGTCCAAATATTTTCAGCACCGAAAAATATTTGTGTTGTTATTTTGTTGTTGTCTTGTTTTAATTTTTACGTACAAAATATTCAAATTATTCTCCGGCAACTTTTGTAAGTGCCTGCCACGCCACCTACAGATTCAGTCCCTCTCCACATCACCTCGTCCATCTGGTGGGTTCCTACCTTGAACCTACCAAGGCTGTCTTCGTTGTCAGTGAATTAAAAAATGTCATAAGGGCTTATTTAAATAAATTATGAACGCGCAGACTTTTGTCAGTCGAGGCCATGTTGCGTAGGATTTTCAATAGATGAAAATAATTCGGCACACAAGTGAGCTGTGATATTACCTAAAATACCAGCGCCAAATACATGTGAGAAAAAGCAGCCGCTGTTAACCAACTCCCAAAGGAGTTCCCAAAGGAAATCACAGCAATTCACACCAGCGCAAAGTTCAAAATTTCGCTCTCTTACCAATTTGATATTTTATATTCCGTTGTTTTTATACCCTGAACCCATTAAAAATGGGTAAAAAGGGTGTAATGGTTTTGTGCAAAAGTATGTAACAGGTAGAAGGAAGCATCTCCGACCCCATAAAGTATATATATTCTTGATCAGCATCAACAGCCGAGTCGATATAGCCATGTCCGTCTGTCCGTCCGTCCGTCTGTCAGTCTGTATGTATGAACGCGTCGATCTCAGAGACTATAAGAGCTAGAGACTCTAGATTTGGAACATAAGCTCGCCTAATCCCTAGGCAGTACAAGTTTGTTTCCGATTTCCGATAACTCTTCTCGTCTCCAATATACACATGGAATTGATAGCAACAAAATCTTGAATTTGACAAACTTTGAGACAGCGTTTGAAACATTAAACAAAATAATAACAAGTAAGAAAGCTCTAGTCGAGATATCCCGACTAGACGATACCCTGATCCCTATACTTCACGCGTACAGTCAGTGCTTGCAAGTATGTGTGTGTGTGCGTACGCGCATACTGCATACTGCATACAAAACTTCAATGTCCCATATCTCCGGTGTTTATTATCCGATTTCAATAAAAATTTCACAGATTTTCATTATTTTGTTTTATAATTCAAATTGCATCTCAAAGTTTTCCAAATTCAAGATTTTTTTGTTATCGATCCCATGTGTATATCGGAAACGGGAAGAGTTATCGAAAATCGGAAACAAACTTGTACTGCCTAGGGATTAGGCGAGCTTAAGTTCCAAATCTGGAGTCTCTAGCTCTTATAGTCTCTGAGATCGACGCGTTCATACATACAGACGGACAGACGGACAGACGGACGGACGGACAGACGGACAGACGGACAGACGGACAGACGGACATGGCTATATCGACTCGGCTTTCGATGCTGATCAAGAATATATATACTTTATAGGGTCGGAGATGCTTCCTTCTGCCTGTTACATACTTTTGCACAACTTCATTATACCCTTTTTCCCATTTTTAATGGGATCAGGGTATAAAAATCAGTGAAATTTCAATTAAAATCGGTTAAGAAACACCGAAGCTATGGAACATGGAAGATTAAAGTTACACACATAATATACTATATAGGGTTGAGGGTATCGTCTAGTCGGGATTTCTCGACTAGAGCCTTCTTACTTGTTGATTATACCCTTAGTCTAACAATGAGTTATCATCTCAGAATTAGTCTTTAAAGAAAGCATGGAAGAGCTTAATGCAATAAGTTTTACCTCGATTAAACTAAGCTCGTTATCGAACTCAGAATCAATTCAAGAAAAAACACCTTAAAAGATCCCTACCTAAAGGTCAATAAATCCTCCAAAAATTGCTTTTTATTATAGGATATTGTAAAGTCTAACAATTATTCCATTTGAGTTAATTTTGACAAACTGTTCAGTTTCCATTGCCGCTTAATGAAAAGTTGCTGCACAGCACTTCTGCGCCTTTGGGTGCTGTCAAAACTTTTGTGTATTTTGTTTGCCAAAGTACTATAAGAAAATCATGAATATTGCTTTTGCCAGCAGCTCAAAAGGAATCCAAGTGTAAACGAGCAAAACAAACCATTCAATATAGTTTTGGCTTAACAAAGCCAACGCCAGAAACGAGAAACAGAAATAAAGCTCATTGCAATTCACTTTTATTTCTATTGTGGCAATTGGCAAAGAGGCTGAAGAAGGGGCAAATGGCCTGGCGAACAAAAAGTGGCAATAATCAGAGGACGAAAATGCAAAACGTGACCGGTTCAAGATGCAGGTGCACGCAGCTGTGTTAGCTGCCTGTTGCACACACTATAAGCCACCCTGAACCACACCTCTCCCATTTGGTTAAGTAGATAACATGAGCAGGCATTTTGTGCCACAGGATGCGGCAAGCTCAATATGTGAGTGCCAGCCAAAGTGTGCAAATGGGCTAAACGAAGATTCGGATACGGATAGACAAAGGATCCAGGAGGGGGTGGTTGAATATGTAATGCTGCTGGATGGCAAACAACAGCGAAAAGTGAAAGTCGCAACTGCGAAAGGGTGAAAGTAAAAGTAACGCTTCATTTTTGTTCTGGACAGCAGGCAGCTCGACCTGTAACTTGCCTTGTATTGTTTTGCTTCTGGCCCAGTACACAAACCCTTTAGATAAACTTGCTAGGGTCGATGGGGTGGTGCGATGGGTGAAGTGGTGTGGTGGCTGCTGTTGTGGTGCGGTTCCAACAACAAGAACAACAAGAGCAAGAAAGAATGGTTGCAAAGCAAAATTTACAAAAATTTGGGTCAAGTAAGCAAATTGCATTCTGTTTAGTGGCGCTCCTTATTTGTTGTTGATGTTGTTTTTTTTTTTTTTTTTTTTTGTTAGTGCAATTGCAATTGCGTCGTTTGGGGTTAAGCGCCGTGGAAATTTCCATGGGGAGCACGTTGCCTCTAAGCTTTCTACCACAATTCTCTAGCTTTCAGCTATGGGCCTTGAAAACATTTTGCTTAACTTTTTTTTTGATTCTTTGTGTCTCTCTTTCCCTCTTTCTTTCATTTAGTTAGCTTAGCTCAGATTGCATTTCACAAGTTCCCCACTCATAGCATGGGAGCCTATGCTAAAATGAAAATGTTTTGAATAAAAAAACTATATTTTTGTGTGTATAAAAAGTAAGAATGGAAAAAAAAATTTAAAGCTCCCACGCAGCTTTATTTCTTTTGTGTGTATTTTTATTTCAATAGTAATTTAAGCGAAAGTCAAAGCCATAAAAATGTAAAATGCATTCCTCAGCTGTAGTTATGGCCACAGGATTCTGTAGAATGCCTCTCACCAGATGTGTGCTGACAACTTATGCAAATTTGCATGCAATTGAATCGCACTCGCGTCACCCTTCTAAGCATTTGAGTGTGTGTGTTCACAAACGAATGCGTATGTAAAGTATTTGTAATGTTGCTCAGTTTACTTAACAAAAGTGCCGTTAAGCGACAAGAGCACGAGATAAAAGTCATAAATCGCAAAATTCGTAAATTGCTTTAAAACTGGAGATTTTCTTTGAAGCGCAATAACACAACTTACTTTGATGGTATTTCAAAAGCTGAGACATAATATATTGGAATATTGTTACTACGGACGTTTGAATAATTTGTTAAAATAATTCTATTCAATATTATATTAACTTTCTTATTTAACAAGTTTTGAAAATGTATTTATTTTCTTATTTTTTGCTGTTGTATTTATTAAAAAAAAAAATAAAGATTTTGTTTGTTGTAAAAAAAAGTACATTTCTCTAATCTTTATCTTTATTGTACCTTCACCTATTCCAAAAATAAAGTTAATACATAATGGCCAATACAAATTTTAGGGTAAATACTTTGTTAGCTTTGACCACTACAGAACTAGAGAAAATGTTTATTTAAAAGGTTTTTTCCATAACTGTATGGTATTTGTATATGTAGAATTTATATCCAGTGTGAGTGTATTAATAAAATTAATATCTTTTTGCATTTATTAATGCAATCGTGTTAAAAAGTAGTAAGATGATTCTTAATTTTAAAGATTTAATCACGTGGTTTTGTTAACGCAGTTTAATATGAAGTGTCCGATTTAAGTCTAAAACGGAAGTGAAATGTGTGTCGCTTAAACTACAGAAGGTTCTTCTCTTATACCGATGTACGATATCCGAGTATCGATATCTTTTAATCATTATAATAACGATTATGTTAACCACTCCCCCTTCAAGCCTAAGGTCGTCCTCGGCCGATCCTTTCTCAGCAATCACCTCTCTAAACCTCTGAATCGCCTTCGTATTGCATCCATTCCAGCGATGAAGGTACGAGAGACTGAGTGGGTAAAGAAACGCTGGGCGGATTGCACAAATAAGTCGGTTGTACTAAATCCTGTTGTGGATTGGGAAGCCGGCGTAACTATCGCTAATGGGCCTGAAGGTTCCTTATGTATTTCAATTTTTGCAAGTAGTGCAAATAGGCTGATGGTGGTAAAAATTGCCATCTGATGCTCTTAAAGATGGCCGGTGTGATACCCCTCGGGTATGTGAATACAGTGATCGATGCTGTTTGTGCTCACTTGCCGATGTGGTACCTACCTGTGGCATAAGAAGCGAAGTTGCTGGTCCTGGCGTAAACAGGGGTCTGCTAATGGTGCCTCAGTTGAAGTACTTGAAAAAGTGGCAACTTCCTGAAAGGCCGCCGATGGAGCCATACTAATAGTTGGTGGTGCTGAAAAGTTCCTGGATTAGAGCTTGAGAAGTGAATAGTTCTGGGGTCCGTGGCTTTGGAGGAAAGTGGGAGCCCACAGCGGTGGTGGAAATAATGGAGGGGATTAAGCAATTACATAATGTGCCCTATGAGGTGTTGGTGGACTCTTCAAGCCGAAGTGATTTTAAGTCTGCGTGATTTAGAATATTTAAGTCAACAACATTAAGTTTTAAATGAGTAATGGCAAACATTAAATTTTGCAGCTCCATTAGTAACATTGCATTCCTGGGTAGCAGCGTCTTATATTAATGTGGGGTTGTAAGCCTTTGGCTGCTTTGAGAATTTGATTGATGGTGGTAGTTATTTGGCTTATATTTATTTGCCTATTGTTCGCGTTAATAAGCTGCATTTCATTAAATCTAGTGAAAGTGTTTAGGTGCAGATAAGTCAGCACATATCTAAATCATAGCAATGATACTGAGAAAAAATAAAAAAGAAAAACCAATGATTAGGTTATTTTATGTTGTCCTTGTGGACCACCCTTCCTTTAATGAGGACCGTGGTCCCCAGGTCCGCTTCCACAGCTCTTTCCTCGCATAAAGGCGTGAGCTTGTTTCCAAGTCTTCGGTTGGTATTAACCAAGACATTTTAACCCACCTCAAAGATTCTCTTTTGCTGAGAAGCATTTTCTCTGGCTCTGAGCGCGATCTGGGCGTTTTCCACTCTATTCTGGATCTCTTCCTGCGGCTCATCTGGGTGCACTTGTACTACGTCAACTGGTCTTTTGTTGATGACCGAGTGGATTGATTTCTTGTATTCAACGGTGGCTAAAAAAATAACCTCTACAGTGTCACTTATGCCCTTGTCTATCTTTAAGCACCTGGCTAGTTCCAGCAAAGTGCTATGAAAACGCTCTACTTGCCCATTAGAAATACTGTGCATGGGTGGCGCATTTGACATGGCCGAGATCGTGTGCAAGTTCAATGATGGTTCATTGTCACAATAGATCACCCTGGCTTTTAGGAAAAAGTTCATTAGTTGAAGCAAGGCTGGCTTCAGATCCTCAATGGTTCTCGAAGCAATGGATTGGACGACAGCAAACTTGGAGAACTTGTCAATGCAAGTGAGGAAACCTTTTTTGTCCGTAGAGATCTACATGTAACATTTCCCCTGTGTGCGAGGGGATTGGAGTTAAGCCAATCTCTTGCTTTTTTGGGTGTCTATCATATTTGGCCCTTGCGCATGTTTTACAATTTTGAGCAATTTCACTAGCCAGTTTTGTCATTTTCGGAAAGTAGTAATCAGAGAGAACGTGCTTCACATTTTCTTGGGCCGATCTATGGGCTCTATTGTGTGCAAATCGCAATGAAAGGCGTTCACGCCCTTTGGTATAATTACCCCTGCAAGTTCGTCCAGTAACGATTCTTTGCTGGTGAAATTGATTGAGAGGCGCTTTTTGTTCCCACACAAAATGAAAGTGCGTTTCGATGGGGAGCGCGCCTCATCCAGGATTATCTGGTACTGATAACAATTCTAATATATAAAATAGTAAATAGATTCTCTTTTCCCGGCTTATAAAATATTCGCGCAATAGTCTCGTCTATGCGCGCTTTCCACCTTTTAATCTAAGCGTTAGGATTGGATTCCGATACCGCAAAGGCTAAGGGCTGGTCAGTAAAGATATTTATATCTTTAAACCCATACAGATAATGCCGCAGTTAAGCGAGGGCCCATACAATGGCCAAGAATTCACGCTCGTTAGTCGCGTAGTTAACATCGCTGTCCTTCAATATCCTTGATATCATTGTAATCGGTCATCCCTCTTGGGCTAAAACTGCGCCTATTCCGAAGGCTGAAGCATCTGTGTTTAGATCGAATGGCTTCTTATAATCGGGGTACTGGAGCATAACGTCTTCAGATGCCATGGTATTACGCAAATTTTGAAAAGCCTGTAGTTGTTTTTGAGATAACTGTACCGGAATTTTACGTGATTTGTACCTACTGACAGTTCCGTTATAACTCTAAAATAGGTCTTGCTATCGCAGCGAAATCTTTGATAAAACATCTATAGGAACCTGCGAGACCCAAGAACGACCTTACTTAGAATACTGATTTGGGTTCCGGAAAATCCTTTATGGCCCTTACTTTTTCTGGATCAGTTGTTGCACCGCTACTGGTAACTATAAACCCAAGGAAGTTCACGCTCTTCTTAAAGAAATTGGGTTTTTCTGAAGATATCCTCATGTTTGCTTCATATAAACTTTTAAGGACCCAGTTCACATGCTTCATGTGGGACTCCTCGTCTTCTGAAAAAACAATTACATCATCGACGTAAACATAGCAAAATTTTCCTATCTTTTCTCGCAGTATATTGTCGACAGTCCTCTGAAAAATGCGGCTAGCATTATAATGCAACTTCTATAGAAGTCTTCTAAATTCATACTTCCCTCCATTTACCGAAAAGGAAGTTTTCTCACGGTCGCGTTCTGCGAGTATGATTTGATGGTAGCCAGACTTGATGTCTAGCGTTGAAAAGTACTGGGCTTTACCTAAGTTCCCTCGGAAAAAAGAATTATTAGGCATAGGGTATTTGTCGGGTATCGTCCGTTCGTTAAGCTCACGAAAGTCAAAAACTAAACGCATGTTTCGATTACCCTCCCCGTAAGTGCATTTCTTATCTACAACCCATATGGAGTTATTGTAAGGGGAGACTGACTTTTGAATTATACCATTCTTGAGAAAATTCTGAATTTCTTTGTTAACGAAATCAGCTGCCCCCATAGGATATGGATAGAGTTTAGCATAAATAGGTTCCTCACCTGTCGTCCTGATGGTAGCCACCATCGAGGTATTGTAAAGCAAGGCTTCATTAGGGTCTGCAAAGGCCTTTTTACTGTCCCTAAGTACTTTTAGAAATGCGTCACTTACTGAAAGGGGTGCATCCGAACAGTCCACGTCAGTACAGGTGTGAAAGGAAATTTGTTCAAATTCCGTGCCCCATTTAAGTCGACCAGAAGCTAAGCATAATGATGCCCCCACCCGTTTTAATAGGTCGAGTCCGATTATTCCATCGAACATCGATAGGTTCGATAGGAGGAAGAAGGTTGATTTTACGTTGAATAAAGAAACAAAACATTTCTGAGTAAGCATCAAGTGGCTCTTCACAACGGACATCGTGTCTTATTTCTGCAGCAGCATACGCTTGTAATTCCGGGGTGACAATATGCGTTGCCGCCACCCGATCAGACAGTTCGTCGATTCCGTTGACTAATGCTTGTTCTCTCTGTTGGAACGCAACAGCTTGCTCAGCTAAGGCGCTGCTGACTATGTTTTTAATTTGGTCAGCGTCCATATTACTAGATGCGAGGGGAGCTGTGGGTATGTAAGTATGTAACAGGCAGAAGGAAGCATCTCCGACCCCATAAAGTATATATATTCTTGATCAGCATCAACAGTCGAGTCGATATAGCCATGTCCGTCTGTCCGTCCGTCTGACGGTCTGTCTGTCTGTCCGTCTGTGTGTATGTATGAACGCGTCGATCTCAGAGACTATAAGAGCTAGGGACTCCAGATTTAGAACTTAAGCTCGCCTTATCCCTAGGCAGTACAAGTTTGTTTTCGATTTTCGATAACTCATCCCGTTTTCGATTTACACATGGGATCGATAACAACAAAATCTTGAATTTGGAAAACTTTGAGATGCCATTTATTTATTAAATAAAATAATGAAAATCTTTGAAATTTTTATTGAAATCGGTTAAGAAACACCGGAGATATGGGACATTAAAGTTGTGTATGCAGTATGCAGTATGCGCGTATACACACACACATACTTGCAAGTACTGACTGTACGCGTTAAGTATAGGGATCAGGGTATCGTCTAGTCGGGATATCTCGACTTTGTTGTAAATTTATTAAAGTGTTGCAAAAAGCAATATGAAACCAGCAAAAAATATTATATATATTGTTTTTTTTTTTTAAGTTGACTTGAAAAAAGTTTAACGTGAAATGCCCATCTACATGTTTTTCGTTGATTTGAAACTTAAATGCAGTGTGGCCAAGGCCAGCAACTGCAGATTTTTGTATCACTAATGCTTCACTTAACGATTGAAGTGATACCACGTGGGTACTGCCTTGTAACTTGTCATATACCACTCGTTGGTCGCCAATTAATATCTTTTTGCATTTCTTAATGCAATCGTGTTAAAAAGTAGTAAGATGATTCTTAATATTAAAGATTTAATCTTGGTTTTCTATTTTACATGTGGTTTTGTTAACGCAGCTTAATATGAATTGTCAGATTAAAGTCTAAAACGGAAGTGAAGTGTGTGTCGCTTAAACTATACATTGATGCTCACATAATACGAAAGAGCTTATTTACAGTTATAAGAATATAAATGTAAAGAAGACAAGAAATACGCTGATATGTTTCAGAGCGTATGTCGCACATCAAGCACATTAATATTATATTTTAAATAAAAAATATTATTGCTAAAAACATTCGCTGGAAGCCTCTTATAATCTTTTACATTAGTATACATTCACATGAAATAGGTAAAAGGGTATAATAGTTTTGTGGAAATGTCTGTCCTTTTGTTTCTATGCAAACTAGTCATTCAGTTTTTGAACTTACGATCTGAAACTTGAATCAGTCTTTTTTGTTTTTGTTTTAAAAAGATTTAACTTTAAAATTAAGTAGACTTTGCACTTGTTTATTCTTGCAAAAGGCCAAAAATAGCAAACACATCAAATTTAAATTAATCTTAACGTAAAATATGTTTAAGCTGGCAATACAATACCCACATATATAAATCTACTGGCGGCTATTTTCAAACTCTTAATATATTATTCCATGATCTCTGCCTTAATAGCAAATTTAATTAGAGTTAGCCCCAAGAGCCCTTTTGAAAACAATCTGAAGTCTGTGACATCTGTAGCTGATTAAGTATTAAATGTAATGTCCGGGTGAAGCTGTTTGCTATTTTGTGTCACCACAAAAGATTCGTATCTTATTGAGTCAAAAGATTTATGCAGCTTGCGATTGAGCTTTAATTAAATATCCACTTGACGATGCCAGCTGCAATACAACAGGAACTAATGCAACAACTCCATACTCTACCAACGAGTTGCCACCTTGAATACCGCAGGGTGGTCTGGATGTCAAATCCAACAAGTAGGTCAGGTTGGCGAAACCAAAACCAATGCGAATTTACCAGCAGCAAATATTAACTTTGCCAAATTTGCAACAACAAACACAGTAACTTCGACAACTGAGAATTCAGGCAGGCAGACAAAATTATTCGACACTTACCACACGTTGTTGTAGTGCTCTTTATTTATTTTTATACCCTGATCCCATTGAAAATGGGAAGAAGGGGTATAATGGTGTTTTGCAAAAGTATGTAACAAGCAGAAGGAAGCTTTTCCGACCCTTTAAAGTATACATATTATTGACCAGTATCAATAGCCGAGTCGATATAGCCATGTCCGTCTGTCCGTCCGTCTATCCGCCCGTCCGTATGTATGAACGCGTCGATCTCACAGACTATAAGAGCTACAGACTCCAGTTTTGGAACTTAAGCTCGCCTTATCCCTAGGCAGTACAAGTTTGTTTCCGATTTTCGATAACTCTTCCCGCAGTATGCTGTACATACTTGCAAGCACTGATTGTACGCGTTAAGTATAGGGATCAGGGTATCATCTGGTCGGGATTTCACGACTAGTGCCTTCTTACTTGTATTTATATACTCTTTTAAAAGGGCTATGCATTCTAATATTAACACTTGCACTCCAAACGAGAGCTTATTTTTCCAAATTTTTCTTAAAAAAAAATTTTTTTCACTCTAACATTTTCTCAAATATAAGAGCATGCAGTTTTTAACTTACAAATAATTTCAATGCCTTTTTCATTCTTTGTGTTGAATTTGTTGTTAGCTGTCTTTGTTGCTCGTGAAGTTAAGCACAATTTTAATTGATAAATTGCCACTTGGGCCATTGCTGGAAGCTCTCTCTTGGCCATTGCTGGCGTTGCTGACACATCTGCCATTGTTGCTGCCGGCTTGTCCACGGTCCACGAGGACGCTTTGAATAATTTGCCAAGTTGGCAGCAAGTTGCTGGATTCGTGAGTTCGAGCTTTGAGGGTCCAGCTGCTGGACGTGCTCTAAGTAACGTTTACATCATCAAATGAAATAAAATGGCCGGACTCATTTAAAAAGCAATTAAATATTAAAAACACTTGTACAATTGTCGTCACGCTTACGGGGCGTGGCGGAAATGAAGGGCAATGACGGCGAGAGAGGTGGCGCCTGACTGACTTTTGGAATTTTGATTGTTTCTTTGCGTTTCATTTACAAGGCGGGGCATGGGGAATTTGCGGTTTTGTTTGAGTGATTATGCAATTAATTACAATCTCTTTGGTTGCGGTAAATGTTAAGCGGATTGCTTCAACACGAGCGGGGAAATGTAATTGAATTTTAATGCAGTGAGTGATTTGGCCCGCTACGGAAAGACCGAAGCAAAAACTTCAGAATCAGTTATTTGCAATCAAAACGCATTCTGCTACCAACAGAGCTGACAGAACAATTTCAAATGCGGCAGTCAGTTTATTTAAAGCGGTTCCGCACATGCGGCAAACAACGGCAAAAAGAGATAGCGAACAAGCAAAAACAATGCGCAAGGCGATCGCATCATGATAATAGCGCCAACAGACAATAACTCCGAGCAAAAACGTAACAACAGCTGCGTCGGCTAACTTAATACACTTCCGTAACTGGTACATAAAACACACGAATGAACACAACGATTAAACCTTATGGACCAACGACAACGAACTGCTCGTCATAAAGAGAAAGAGAGTTGTCAAGGCCTTCACTCAGGATTTCTTATTTTTAAAACAAAAAGTTATGCGTTATCGCCCTCTCCGTTTATTATACCCTGATCCCATTAAAAATGGGAAAAAGGGTTGAATGGTTTTGTGCAAAAGTATGTAACAGGCAGAAGGAAGCATCTCTGACCATACATACGGACAGACAGACGCACATACAGACATGGCTATACCAACTCGGCTGTTGATGCTGATCAAGAATATATATACTGTATGGGGTCGGAGATGCTTCCTTCTGCCTGTAACATACATTTGCACAAAACCATTATACCCCTTTTACCCATTTAACATAAAGAGAGAAAAATTTTCCAGTAATTTAATTAGACGTTGGTGGTTTAAGCTAGCCACAACCCCTTTTCGCAAGCGTGGCAAATCGAATACTAAAGGAAAAAATGGAGAAGAAGGAGGAGCAGGAGATGAGTAGTGAATGTAAACATACGGCAATATTAAGCCGCATGTCGGACACACCTCAAAGTTAAGGCGCGTGTGGCTTTATGAAGTCCCGTGTTATTAACTATGAGCCAAATGGGTAGGGAACGGGAGAAATCGGGGGAAACAGCTGGGAGCATTATGCGTCATAAGAACTTAACGCACAAATGCTCAAATTGTCAATAAGAAAGTTGGCAAGCCACGCCCATTCTCTTCATCTTTTTGGCTTTTCGGACTGTATGGACTAAGCCAGCTTATTTACTTTTTATACCTTAGTGGTACACATTAAATGTCCACGTCTTCTTCATTAGGTCGAACGCGTCAAACTGATACTGAGCCCAAACTCTGACTGAACGCTGAAAGCTGAAACTGTTTTTTCCTGGCTCCGCTTAGCAATCATTTTTTATGAAGGCACTTGGCTGGAGGAAAGCGCGCGAAGCGCATCAAAAACACATTTGGTTGCCATTAACTTGATTGAGTCGAGCCGCTGTTGCCACGAGATGTTGCCACAGTTTGTTTATGTTTTTCATATTGCTCCTTTTTTGGCAACATTTAAGTTGAAGCCGGCACATAAATGAAAATTAATCATGTGCTTTCTCTTTTCTCTTGACCACTCTTACACACATACTATACTCCACCCAAACCCCACACACAACCCCACAACTGTCTATGTTAACAACTAATATTTCAGGTTTTTTGGCTTATGCGCATTAGGGCGCATTGCCTTAATTAAACGTTTCGCTCTACGACAATCAGTCATTAAAATTATCTAGTTTCACATTTATCAACAGAGCTCCCTCTTGCAGGATATCCCACCCTTTTTGACCTTCTCACCCACCCTAGCAAGTAATTCAATGCATTCCCTTACGCGTCAAATTTGTAGTCTTCCTTTGGACAACAACACTTGAATTCGACATAGTTTTTGCCCAGCAGGTGCTTTCTGCTTTAGCAACAGCGGCACTATTCACAGCTAAGAGTATCAGCCACAATACCTGTGTCGCTATTAACTACGCCTGTTTTTGGCATTTTAAAACACACACTCTCACACTTTGCTTCATAAATCAATAAATATGCAATTCACACAAACCTTCTAGGTTATAATTTCAAATACGGATAATGAGTTAAACACAAAAAAAAAGAAATAGTGCTAGTAATAAAAAAAAGCCGGAAAAATCTTTGAATACCTCCAGAGTACCAAGCCAGCGTTGCTTAAGCCCTTGATTCTCTCATACTGAATAAAAAGAATAAAATGTTATTGAATACAAAATATTTAAGTTGGAAAGCTTTAGGTTATATAAGCATTAGAGCAGAGTCGTTGACTTGCAATAAAATATGTTCCTTTTGGCAATACTTTTATTACACAACAAGTAAGAAGGCTCTAGTCGAGATATCCCGACTAGATGATACCCTGATCCCTATACTTCACGCGTACAGTCAGTACAGTCAGTGCTTGCAAGTGTGTGTGTATTTGTTTGTGTGTACGCGCATACTGCATACTGCATACACAACTTCAATGTCCCATATCTCCAGTGTTTCTTAACCGATTTCAATAAAATTTTCACAGATTATCATTATTTTGCTTTATTATTCAAATTGCATCTCAAAGTTTTCCAAATTCAAGATTTTGATGTTATCGATCCCATGTGTATATCGGAAACGGGAAGAGTTATCGAAAATCGAAAACAAACTTGTACTGCCTAGGGATTAGGCGAGCTTAAGTTCCAAATCTGAAGTCTCTAGCTCTTATAGTCTCTGAGATCGACGCGTTCATACATACACACAGACGGACAGACAGACAGACGGACAGACAGACGGACAGACGGACATGGCTATATCGACTCGACTATTGATGCTGATCAAGAATATATATACTTTATGGGGTCGGAGATTCTTCCTTCTGCCTGTTACATACTTTTGCACAAATTCATTATACCCTTTTTTCCCATTTTTAATGGGATCAGGGTATAAAAATAACACGAAGGCTCTAGTCGAGAAATCCCGACTAGACAATACCCTTATCCCTATACTTTATGCGTACAGTCTGTGCTTGCAAGTATGTGTGTGTGTGTGTACGCGCATACTGCATACTTGACTTAACTTCAATGTTCCATATCTCCAGTGTTTCTCAACCGATCTTAATAAACATTTCATTTTCACAGTCAGCGCTTGCACTTATGTGTGTGTCTACGCGCATACATTATCTGGTGTTTCTCAATCGATTTTAATACAAATTTCACAGATTTTCATTACTTTGTTTAATAATTCAAATGCCACCTGAAAGTTTTCCAAATTCAAGACTTTGTTGTTATCGATCCCATGTGTATATCGCAAACGGGAAGAGTTATCAAAAATCGAAACGAATTTCAATGCCGGAGTCTCTAGCTCTTATAGTCTCTGAGATCAACACGATCTTACATACAGACAGACGGAAGGACAGACGGACATGGCTATATCGAATCGGCTGTTGATGCTGCTCAAGAATATATATACTTTATGGGGTCGGAGATGCTTCCTTCCTACCATTATACCCTTTTTACCCATTTTTAATGGGTTCAGGGTTAAAAAAAACATTTTTTCGTTTTTTTCCCCCTTTTTATAATATTCTAAAACGCTTGTTTAATGCTACAAAGAAAGATTTTCCACAATTAAAATCAATCCGACAAAAAAAAGTACAACTTTATTGTGTATTTATTTTACAGTCACATAGAAAACTACATTTTTTCCAGTATTTAAATGCTCTTATCAAAAAGTTATTTCAAGGATATCAAATGGTTGCTTGGCAACTGTTGCATAACAAATCGATTTCACAAATGAGAAAAAGCTCGCTTATTGCTCGAATCATTGAGTCACGTGTCAAAATAATCATTCGCATACCATTTAACTCGCCGGATCAAAGCCTCATACTGAACTAAACTGAAGGTGGCTTAACTATAGTCAGACAGTTGGCATAATAAATACGTACACTACATATAAACATATATATTTGTGTTGGTACAAAATAAATAAATGTCATTTTGCAAACATGGAATAGAAGCAGCTTTTGAGAGCGCATTAAATTGCAGTCAAATGGCAACATACAGTGCATGCCAAATATGCACACATTCACACACAGACACACATTTAGATATATGTAGACATTTTGGCCAATGAATCTACTTGCTTTTGGTTCAACTGTAAGAGTAACTTGGAGCTTGCAAGTTGGCAGTGGCATGTAGAGCATTAAATTATTCGAGCGTGTGGCAAGGCAAGCAACAGACTCCACTCGAAAAACTTTAGTATGCAACAGCGAGCACACAAACCAAATCCATACTCACCTCCGAATCTTTTTGCCAGTCGTTCCTCCCTGGGTATGAACATATGTGAGTCTGGCAACTGTCAAGCGACTTTAAGCAGCTTGCGCTGTGAAGACTGCATCAAAGTGTGTCAGCAACATCAGGGCTCATTTGCAGCAAATCAACTTCAAGAGTCAATGTTAAGCGCCATGTAAAATTCATTCGACTGAGCACATGGCTAGAGCGCCAAAAGGCAGGCAAACAACAAAAGGAACCAAAATTAGAGAAAAGCATAGATGAACAAAAAATCACAGTTGTCCTTGCATAACCTTTAACTAAATAAATACTCTTTGAAACAGAGCACATTTGAGAACCAGAGAACACAAGGTTCTGCTCAAGCTAAATGTTTCATTTAGTTTGTGTCAATAAAAAGCATTTTAATATTTAACAAAATTAAATTCAATATTATTTTTCATTATATTTTTATACCCTGATCCCATTAAAAATGGGAAAAAAGGGTATAATGGTTTTGTGCAAAAGTATGTAACAGGCAGAAGGAAGCATCTCCGACCCCATACAGTATATATATTCCTGATCAGCATCAACAGCCGAGTTGATATAGCCATGTCTGTCTGTGCGTCTGTCCGTCCGTCTGTCCGTATGTATGAACGCGTCGATCTCAGAGACTATAAGAGCTAGAGACTCCAGATTTGGAACTTAAGCTCGCCTAATTCCTAGGCAGTACAAGTTTGTTTTCAATTTTCGATAACTCTTTCCGTTTCCGATATACACATGGGATCGATAACAACACAATCTTGAATTTGGAAAACTTTGAGATGCCATTTCAATTATAAAACAAAATAATGAAAATCTGCAAATTTTTATTAAAATCGGTTAAGAAACACCGGAGATATGGGACATTGAAGTTGTGTTTGCAGTATACAGTATGCGCGTACGCACACACACACATACTTGCAAGCACTGACTGTACGCGTAAAGTATAGGGATCAGGGTATCTTCTAGTCGGGATTTCTGGACTAGAGCCTTCTAACTTGTTTATTTTTGTTTATTGTCCAACAACCTTATACTCTTTAGCAAGTTTATACAACGATGACATATTGAAAATGAAATACGCACGAACATCAAAAGATGCGTGCAAAAGAAAAAAAAAGCTTCAGAGGCCGTCAGCTGGCGTTGACATGTCATACAGGGTGGAAGCAAGTTCAACAGGCCGAGCAGCTCTTGATCTTTGTTAAGGTTGCGACCTGTACCTGAAACCGGCATGCTGTCGAGACATAATCGACAGCGTCACACGCATGTGAAATGTCTGCCTGTTGACTGAATCCGAATGCTTTGAATTCAGCTTATAGCCGACTCTATGGATTGACTTGCACACTTTTCCCATTTGTGCACATAGAGCTAGAGAGGGTGATTTTCATATGACAAACTATGATCGAGAGAAACTGAGAGATAGAGAGAAGCAGTTATATCATTACGTTAATATCTTTAGTTTGGCTTTTAAATCTTATCATCAAGGTCAAGTTTCTGATAAATTAACATTATTTAAATTCGTTTATTAAAAATGGATAAAAAGGGTATAATGAATTTGTGCAAAAGTATGTAACAGGCAGAAGGAAGTATTTTCGACCCCATATTCTTGATCAACAGCATCAACAGTCGAGTCGATGTAGCCATGTCCGTCTGTCCGTCCGTCCGTCTGTCTGTCCGTCCGTCTGTCCGGCTGTATGTATGAACGCGTCGAGCTCAGAGACTATAAGAGCTAGAGACTCTAGATTAGGAACTTAAGCTCGCATAATCCGTAGGCAGAACAAGGTTGTTTTTGATTTTCGATAACTCTTTCCGTTTCCGATATACAGATGAGATCGATAACAACATAGTCTTGAATTTGGAAAACTTTGAGACGAAAACGAAACATTAGACAAAATAATGACTATCTGTGAAATTCATTGAAATCGGTTGAGAAACACCGGAGATATGGGACATTGTAGTTGAGTGTGCAGTACGCGCTTACACACACATACTTGCAAGCACTGACTGTACGCGTAAAGTATAGGGATCAGGGTATCGTCTCGTCGGGGTTTTTCGGCTAGAGCCTTCTTAATTGTTTTATTCTTTTCAAAACATATTTAGCGCCAATCATTGCTGTGAATTTAACATTTTACCTTCGACGCCATTGCGACAATGTACATTTTTATAAAAATTTTAAATTTGTCCTTAAACCCCAAGTATGTAAGTAAGCTCATGGTTTGTAAATACTTATTAAAGACACACTAGACTTTCAAAGAATTTTCATTCCTTGAAAGTGCTTCAATATAATTGACAATTAATTTATGCCCAATAACCAAAAAATCACACAAACACACACATTTAGGCCAATTCCTCCTGGTCAAGTTAAAGCGAAGCGTTAAAGTGCAAAGGATTTATGAAATTTATTTATGTGCCTGTAAATATGACAACGAGAGGAGGGTGACCCCCTTGGGGCGTGGAGTCATGTATTTGGGCCAGGCTTACATCACATTCCCATCAACTCAACTCGGCAGCAACTCGCCTGCAATCACAATTTTTCGTTGTTGTGGCATCGTCGTAAGCGGATTTGCGACAAAACTCATTCGACTTGAACAAACGCCCTTGCAACCGCCACTTTCCGGCCCTTCCAGTCGCTGGCAGGCAAGACCAGCTGGACACTGAAAAGGGGGCAGAAACGGTTGGTGGACGGGTATCGCCTTGGAGGCTGAAGCTTGTTAGCAATGACAGCAAGGAGCATCGAGGCTAAGTCCTGTTAAAATTTAGTGCAAAATAAGATAGAATGTTGGCGCTTGTCCCTTCGGCGGTAAAGAAAGCGGCAAGAAAAAAGCAAAAGTAAATTATTTCTACACATTGTATATACAGCCATACATATTTATATAAACTTTTTATACACTGATCCCATTAAAAATGGGAAAAGGGTATAATGGTTTAGTGCAAAAGTATGTACAAGGCAGAAGGAAGCATCTCCGACCCCGTAAAGTATATATATTCTTGATCAGCATCAACAGCCGAGTCGATACAGCCATGTCTGTCTGTCCGTCCGTCTGTCTGTGCGTCCGTCTGTCTGTCCGTCCGTCTGTCTGTCCGTCCGTCCGTCTGTCCGTATGTATGAACGCGTCGAGCTCAGAGACTATAAGAGCTAGAGACTCAAGATTTGGAACTTAATCTCGGCTAATCCCTAGGCAGTACAAGTTTGTTTTCGATTTTCGATACCTCTTCCCGTTTCCGATATAGACATGGAGCGATAACAACAAAATCTTGGAAAACTTTGAGATGCCATTGATTATGGTAAGAAGGCTCCAGAAATCCCGACTAGACAATACCCTTATCCCTATACTCCACGCGTACAATCAGTGCTTGCAAGTATGTGTGTGTGTGTGCACGCGCATATTGCATACTGCATACACAACTTCAATGTCCCATATCTCCGGTGTTTCCTAACCGATTGCAATAAAAATTTCATAGATTTTCAAAATCAAGATTTTGTTGTTATCGATCCCATGTGTATATAGTCTCTGCGACCGACGCGTTCATACATACGTACGGACAGACAGACATACGGACAGACGGAAATGGCTATATCGAATCGGCTGTTGATGCTGATCAAGAATATATATACTTTATGGGGTCGGAGATGCTTCCTTCTGCCTATTACATACATTTGCACAAAACCATTATACCCTTTTTCCCATTTTTAATGGGATCAGGGTATAAAAATTCGAACGAATTTTTTGTCTACAAAGTCCCGTACCCAAAATAATGGAGCCAATTTAAACCTTAATGTGCGTAGGAAATGATGAAAAATTTTATTTAAACGGTTCGAAAAATTAGAAAATTCTCAATTTATTTAAACTTAGTAAATGAAAGCTCATAATAATAAATTAGTATTTGTGCTTATTTGTATTAGGGTTTAAACTTGATATTGTTGTTATAACTTCAAGTAAAAATTATTATTTTTTTGTTCTTAATAGTTCACTGATTTTGAACTTTTGTCTTTGCCATTGTAGGCAATCACCAAAATGAATATAATAGAAATTTGGGTTAATTTAAAGTGCTATAAATTGTGTACCAACTTTGATTGAGTCAAAACCCCTTTTTTACCGTAAACAGAGCTTTTTAGGTACAACTACTTTGACTTTAATTTGCAAGCAGCTCAAACTTTTTTATACCCATTGATCCCATTAAAAGTGGGAAAAAGGGTATAATGGTTTTGTGCAAAAGTATGTAACAGGCAGAAGGAAGCATCTCCGACCCCATAAAGTATATATATTCTTGATCAGCATCAACAGACGAGTCGATACAGCCATGTCCGTCTGTCCGTCTGTCTGTCTGTCTGTCTGTCTGTGTGTATGTATGAGCGCGTCGATCTCAGAGACTATAAAAGCTAGAGACTCCAGATTTTTTCGATTTTCGATAACTCTTCCGTTTCCGTTATACACATGGGATCGATAACAACAATTTCTTGAATTTGGATCACTTTGAGATGCCATTTCAATTATAAAACAAAATAATGACAATCTGTGAAATTTTTATTGAAATCGGATAATAAACACTGGAGACATGGGACATTGAAGTTGTGTGGGCAGTATGCAGTATGCGCGTACACACACATACTTGCAAGCACTGACTGTACGCGTGAAGTATAGGGATCAGGGTATCGTCTAGTCGGGATATCCCGACTAGAGCCTTCTTACTTGTTTTACTCTTTTTTCGTTCTTCATGCGTAGGATGTGTGTATGTAAGTGCGGAAACAAAAAGCAGATGGAATCAAAATAAAATACTCATAAATACCAGTGTATATGGCAACGCATACAAAATACCGACTTCAAAGCGAACGATGGCAGCTTTTAGTTGAAGGGGGGTTAGTTGCAATGGACACCACTTGTAGAAGTAACGGAAACGGAATTGGTGCTGCTCCTGCTACTGCTTCCAGGGTCCTAAGTCCCAGCACGTGCGGATCCTTGAACTCAGAATAGTTATTGTTGTTGTTGCGTGAAGCGTTTGGGTGGAAAAGCAATAACAAATAGTTTAAATTCCTCTTAGACTTTCATTTTATTCTTTTTACTTTTATAATACTTTTGTTTATTTTTTCATATTTCTAAGATCTTATTTCACTTTGGAGTTTTATAATGTGAACTATGCGCTTAGTGCATTAAATATTTGACCCAGCATGAGCAGAACAGAGCAAGGCGAAACGGAAATCAATGAATGCGAAGGAATATATTAGATGCACAGACTGAAGAAGCTTTGACACATCTGCACATCTTTTGCAAACCTTGACAGCTTAATGTGGCAAGCTAGAAAGCTATTTGTTCTGCCTCTCAAACTGTTAGCTGTGTCCCTACAAATACATATTGAAACCCATTAAGAATTTGCTCGGTTAGGCCGTGAGATTCTAATCCAGCAATGCTTATAAACTCAACATGACTTGAAAACCAAAGAAATTTATTTATTTGTTCCTCGCCCCAAACAACGAGTAGTTTTGCATGTTTTGAAGTCGGCACAATAAAGGGAATCATTCATGGTTTTCAGAGCATGAATCACATGCAAATCGGACAGAAGGCAAGCCAACAGCCAATGTCTAAAGTCTAACGGTCACTGTAAATAGATTCATAAATCAGCATGAAAATATTATTTTGATTTCCGTTTAACAAAAGAAACTACGAGTGCCTCTAGAAACTGTGACTTGGAGATGTTGACGGAAGCAACTAATTGGAGCATAAACAAAATTCTGTAAAAAGCAGTCAGTTTTTGTTAATGCCCTACAATTTACTCTGCAAAATCCTAAAATGCCTATCTTAAACCTGTTTGTGGCTATTTAAATTGCAGTATTTTAAAATACAAGCAGAAATAAAAAACACATTTTTTTTGTAACACAATTTAAAAAAAAAAATTTAAGTAAATGATGTTAATTAAGTATACAAACAAATTATAATAATACTAGGTTGTAAAATGTAAAATTTACAATTTAGCTTGATTTTATTTGCTTAGGCATATTAAAATTTTGCACCATATTTGTATTCATTTAATACTCTTTAGAGTATATGAAACACTCTTATATTTCGTTTGATATATGTTTACTTTAATCGCTCATCGGAAGGATGCAAAACAAAACAACGTCATGTGGCTGGTGAATAATGTGGGTTTTTTTTTTTTGAGACTAAGGCCATTGGCAGTATAACAATGAGCACTTCCGTTTGTCAGACTGTCACTCTGCTGCTTTGCCTGACCTTTTCCCAACCTCCATTTTTCTCTCTACAATTTTTGCACTGCGTGTGTGCGTGTCTCTGCCCATGGCAGTTTTGCAATCAACTCAAGCGCATTCAGAAGTATGCTTTAGTTGAGTACAAGCCGAAAAAAAAACCAACAAAAATGAAATGCACACAGAAAAAGGCAAAGGAAAGCATCGCCTTGTGCATTTGCTACATAAATGTCATGGCACAACTCATAACATATGAAATGAGTTTCATGGCTTATTGCAACGGTTGTTGTTGTTGTTCTTGTAATTTCTCTTTCGGCGCGTTACAATTGCACGTTACGGTTGATGTTGCATGCGCTGCCAGCTGGCGACTGCATCTCCAGTCTGTTTAATATTTCCGCTTGCACACTTGCTTATTTATTATTTTTTCCGCCACCATGTGGCGTACACCAAAACCCAGCAGTTTGCCTTCAAACAGCGCCAAGGAGGAGCAGGGTGTTGGACTGACTTGTGCGGGGCATTGCTCCGGCTCAAGTTACTCTTGACGCTAATATCCAGCCAACTACACTTGAAAAAAAGGAAAAACAATGCAATAAAACTTATTGCAATATTTATAAAGACTTAAGCTATTTTTTGGTTTTAAAAATTATTTATAAAATTTTCGATTAAAATTGGAAGATCCAACGAAATTATTATTAATGTTTTTATTTATTCATAAATTATTTTAGTAAACCGAAGTTGAGTTAGTTAAATTCCTTTTTCCATAAAATAATTTATTTTATCAAATTCAGACTTCCGGTCGCATATCTCTTCAGCAAAAAAAGCTTTTTGAAGAATTAAAAATAAACTCACCCACACCAAATTTTTTATGGAATTTATGACATTTTTCAGCTCCTGCTATAAGTTGTTATTTACGATGTGATGTATTGAACGGCTGATCTCAAACAAATTGTCCCTACACAAGTTTCTAGAGAACATAATAAAAACGAACAAGTAAGAAGGCTCTAGTCGAGAAAACCTGACTAGACGATCCCTATACTTCCCGCGTACAGTCACTGCTTGCAAGTATGTGTGTGTGTGTGTACGCGCATTCTGCATATTTCGTACACAACTTCAATGTCCCATATCTCCGGTGTTTCTTTAGCGATTTCAATAAAAAAAAACAATAAAAAATAAAATTTCACAAATTGTCAATTTTTGGTTTAATGTTTTAGATTCTGCCTCAAAGTTTTCAAAATTCAAGATTTTTTTACACTTTTGCACAAAACCATTATACCCCTATTTCCCATTTTTAATGGGATTAGGGTATAAAAAAGTATTGTTTCTCGGAAACAACACAACTTTTAGTTTATGGCGATTCACTTTCTGAAGAATGTGAACGGATTGAAAATAAAGGCTTTTTCAATGCTCTCAATTTGATTTTCCAAGTGTAAGCGTGTTATTTTAGTTGTTGGTATTGTTGATATTGCCCTAATGCCTTTTTTAACTTTACTTTCAGCCGCTTGTCCCATCTCTGTCCCTGGCCCTTGGTTAAGTGCCTTCATAGGATAATCTGCACATCTCAAGTCAGCGCGTAATTGTAGTCCCTCAAAGCAGTCAAGCTGTGCAGCTGAATGCATGTTTATCCCAGTGTGCCCCACCTTCTTTGGCTGCCTGCTTGTCATCTTCAGCTATGTGCTTGTTGCTGTTGGCAATCCCCATGAGCTTTGCGGGTTGTATGTTGAGCTTCCCATCAGTCCCCTTTTGAAGCCGTCGCTTTTAGTAATTACCATGTCCACGTTTCTTCTGCTGAAGTTAGTCTGGCGCTTGTCCAAGCCGTCAAATGCATCGTAAATTTAGCTACTTGCACCAGCCAGTGCACGGCGTAGTGATGGCCCAATCATCAGTTGCCGGAACAAACGAATGAATGCCACATGCAGCGAGGGTTTATTAAATAAAGTGATAAACTGTACGCCATATGTATATATTACTTATGCCGCATTTTAAATGCTGCATGTTGAGAGCTCTTCAGTCAATAGTCTTATATAATTTCCTTGCCTTACCACAATAACACCCTGTCACAAACAGATAAAATTCTTCCGTACGGCTGCAAGTTAAATAAGAATTCCAAAAATTTGGCTGGCTGAGATTGAATTTTATAAAGTAAGAGAAATATATTTAAATTATTATACGTATACTGATATTTTAAATTGTTACTCTTACAACCACTAGAAAAAAAATAACCATTTCTAGTAAAAAATGTTCAAGCGCCAACAGAAAAATGTTTTTTTTTCTTTCATTTTTGGCATAAAATTGCTTAGTTCGACAACAGTGGATAAAACTAAAAGTAAAAAAATTATTAGACACAAGATAATTTCAACTCAAAAATAAATAAACTTATAAAAACCAAAACTAACTAATTTAAGGTAATAAAATAAAAAGGATAAGATTAGGTTTCAGCGCGCTTTAACTGTTGCATAGTGTAATGAAAAGTAAATATGCATACATTTAGGTTAAATTGTCAAGCAGCAGCAAATTTACAATGTCGATTAATGCTAATTAGACGCGTGACATGAAAGCAGATTCAAAGGCCATTGAGATATAAGTATGAAATTGATTACACATGAACACAGACTATTATATTTTAAACTAATTTAGCAGCTGCTTTGATGACACCTTCAGATCAGGTGCTGCTAGGTGCTTCATATTTTTAGGGCGTAGTCAAGCAGTTCGATTATCAGTTGGCGGCACATGTTATGCCTTTTCAATTTGCTACACGAAAATAAAAAGCGTATGTGCTAGCAACGAGGATGCGCAGCAACCTGTGCAACGGCATGTTGCAAACATAAACCCTTGATGTGTGCGTACAAAGTGCTGTGCGTATCAAAAAAGCGAGCTGCTATATCAACTTCGCTTGATGTTAGCAAAGACTTTTTTAATATCCTGTAACTATGAATTGGTTGAAAAAATAATTATATTTGTGCGAAAGTTCAAATATGATGAACTTCTTTCTCGCTTGCGTATTTATCAATTTCTATAAAATCATATAACCAAGGGGCTTTTGATAATATTATATTTATTTTTTATAGGAAAAACTGTGTTGCCCTTTGGGAACGAACGAGTAAGCAAAAGTGTAGAGGGCGAAACTAGTAATATAATATTTAAAAACATAACTGTATACCATCGTATATAAATTGATTTATATTCATAGACATTTCAATTTCGTTCGAAGAATAAAAAATATAATAATTATAATTGCGTGGAACATATATAATTCAATAGGTAGTTAAATATGGCAAGATAAAAATTGCTCAATATTTTAATTTTTACTTTTATTTATTTATTGTATTATATTTTAAATTTATATATGAAAATTTGTACTGCACTTTGTACACATTTACAGACTACCTTTTAGTTGAGACATCTCTACGGCGCGTATTTCAAGTTGTTTCTTGTTGCGGTCGTTGAAGTTTAGACTGCGCAGAAAGTAAGGTGCTTACGACAACAAGCAGGTGTTTCGCAAATCAACGCCACAAGCACACGCACACGCACACACACACACACACACACAAACTAACGCACTTATATGTCGTTTGAGTGCGTATTTGTGTGTGTGTGTGTATAAAATTGTTTTTACAATTTCCCATCGAACAAGCAGCAAACTTTCATGCTATTGAAAAACGAGCATTGTGAAGAGAGAAGAAAATATCCTTAATACTAACTTTTTCAGAATATCAAATGACATTCACTACATGCTATTTGCGAGCAAATCGATGTGTGTGTGAGTGTTTGTTTGTTTGTGTGTGTGTGTGTGTGTGTGTGTGTAAGCTTTTTAAAATGGATACCTTTCATGTGTTTATTGTGTTGCTCGTTGTTGTCACATACTGCGTTGATAAAATTGTTTTTTTTTTCCTACAATTTATCTGAGTCCTGTTTTTATTGTCCTGAGTATGTATTGAATTTGAAAAAGAATTATTTACTTGAGCACAACTCGACTGCCGTCTGCCGAAGAGATTATATGTATTAGCTTGCCTTTGATGGATAAGGTGTCGTCTGTCATCTCAAAATTACTAAATTTGCTAAGCTTATCAAATATTCCAAACACAATTACGCACGAAAAGTAAATAAATAATGTTATTCCTTATTTGCAAATATTTGTATTTATGTACCTAAATATATTTAATGTACCAAAGTAATATTCAATAAAAAAGACCCTTTGCTAAAATGGTTTTATTGTTCCTATTCATAAAGGAAACAAATCTAATTTTCAGAAATTTTGAAAAATTAGTAACCTCCCATCATTAATATATTTGCAAATCTATGATTTCACTACCACTAACTTGTTGAATTCACTTCATTTGTTATAAAGAGTTTTCGAGTTAAAATGAAAAATGATGCCCTTTACACGGTAAGGCTTTCGACTCTGTTAATTACTACATTTTTATTCCATAACAATCTAATTGTTTGGATTGAAAATAACTTAATTCGTAGAACTCAGAGTATCTACTTTAAGGGCTCTGTCTCCAAGGCGGTTCAGGTCACTTCTGGTTTTTCATTTGGTTTAGGCAATTTTCAAACTTTGTACAGAGTTAGCTTATTAAATCTTAATTGCCAAAAATGTTAAGTAATATCTTTTTATAGAGGAGTGCTCTTTTTTGGTTTTTATATTCTTGAAACCACTAGATCGTATTGAATGGATTGAAGATTTTGGTATCCTAATGGACCCACAGCTAAAGATTTGCAAGCATATTATATTTAAAGCATCTGGACCTCATGGGCTCATTGAGCGCGTGTCGAAGGAATTCGAAGATCCCTACATAACAAAAGCTTTGTATATTTCCCATGTATGCCCGTTTCTTGAATATGAATCTTGTAAAGGCTATTCCAAAACAAAGAAATTTTGTACCTGTTTCTCTTCAAGCTTCTTATTCTAACTATGCTTTACACAACAAATTTCGGATCTTCCGTTGCCATCAACTTGCTCTCTTAAAAAGTTAGTGTTGTATTGCGGGAGGTAGATCGCTTTGTGCTTGAGTCCGCACGTACATTAGTACATCTAAGTTCAAATACACAAATAACAGGAGCAATATAAATATACAAAAGTCAAAATATTTAATTTATATTAATATTTAATCGCACAACGTTTAATTAATTAATTATAATTGACAACCCAATTTTGATTTTTTAATTTGATCACATGGACTTACGTCACAAGTTCCCGCATATATTTTTTCCATTTATTTGTTATGCATTTGTTGTTTCAATTTATTACGTGCTAGTAGAACACCCAATTGATATGCTTCAGCTTCATATGATTGTATGTATATATGCGATAGAATACAACTGAAAGGGGGGCGAAAGATACTTCAACACTTATTGGCCTGACACCTAGACTCACCTTTTGGCTGGCTGTTGAGTGTAATTTATGCAGGCAGGGTATGTTTCAAGGGCATGCTCATTACCCGCAACGCGAACCTGTTGTTGCCCATAATCAGCAGCCAAGGACAAAGCATTTTTCGCAACAGCTTAAGCTTGGTTTTTGCTTTATGACCAACTTATGGCCTGTTGTTGCTGTTTGCTTAGTTTGTCATGAGTCCTATGTCCTGTGTTGTGTGTCCTATATCCTGTGGCTAGGCTTTAACTCCTATGCTTAGCTATTCGAGTTTGGACGCAAAAGTTCTTTTAGTAGTTTAGCCATTGTCTGCCACAAAATCGTCAGCATGCTTCCGTTATAGTGTAGTGGGTCTGGTGATATGGCTCTGGGCTGTACCTCGCTTCATGTCATGTCTTTGGTTTGGGCATAAAGTTAATGCGCTGTGCTGCAGCGCTGTGCGCCCGTATGCCTGTCAAATCCTTGACACTTGCCGTGCCATCGTCTTAGGCAGCCTTCTCTACCTGGTTTCATTAAGTCATTAGGCATTCTTATGGCTGCTTGATTTTGCTTCTGTTCCTGAACGACAGCAACCAGGAAAACAACAACACCTGGTCAGTTGTCTGCACTTGGCTTAAGCTTTCTGTCTACCATTGTGTATGTGTGTTTGTGTAAGTCTGTGTGTAAGTGTGTCCTCTTGTTAACAGGTGAGAAATTGCTTAATTGTAATTTTAGCGCATAACAAACACTGAAGCAGAGTCTTCAACATGCGGCTTACGCCCAAAATGCAGATAAAGCAGGGGACGTAGTCTTTGGCAGTTCACGCCCAACTACACTGTTAAAAAAAATGGGACAATCTTGCCTAATTACTTACACTTAATACCACATAATTTAAATTAAATTACAATCCAAGTTGAGGATTTAAGTAAACTTAATTTGAAAATTTGTAAAAAGAAAAACTTATTATCATTAATAACTTACTGCACATGCACAACGGGAAATTGAAAACTTTTGCCTTCAGCCCTTAATTTTTTGGGGCATACAAGTTCACATTCAATTAGCAAACTATGAATAACATTGAATGTTTTTTTTATCTATTTATGTTAAGGTAATTACTTTCAATTTTGTCTAAGAGGCATTGAGCTATGTTTTCAAATGATACTTTTATTAGACACAGTTTAAGGTTAAGAAACTGATTTTATACCAAAATAGTTTACTTTGACTTCATTTGGTATCTTTATAATTATTGTGGTAACAACAATAAAAGCCTAATTCCTACATTAATAGTTTTCTGTGTAATTAGACACAAACAAACACATACGCCTGTACGTGTACAACTTGCTGTTACAAGATTATGGCTAATGACTGCTGACCTGCAGTTGCTCCTTGAGGGCAGTTCAATTCAATTAACTAACATTTGAGCAGACTCCTGTTACGTATCTTCCGCCTCCCGCCGGTCAGCTCATATTCATCTTAAATTTGTGTGCTTTAATTTGTTATTGCAGCCCTCGAGTTGTTGTTTTTGCGCTAATTAGCAAATGTCTGCAGCACAGAGTGGGGAGCTGGACTTTAACTTCAGTTTCCTAACATAGCCTAACACAACTTCATATTTCGCTCCCCATCTCTGGTATTACATGCTAATGAGCAAAACGTGAGCATTTTCTTACTTTGACGACTTACTTTGAGAGCTGTGGCCATTTTACCTTCTTCTTTTACAACCTGGCAACTTTTTCCTTGGTTGCTGCACATTTCCCCCATTTGCAATTGTTAACAAGCAGTAATAACACGCTTTGCGCTGTCAGCACTTAATTAAAGAATGTCACATCTATCCCTATACACACATACAAACAGAACCACATCATAAAACGGTTAATGCACTCGCAATTACAACCGGTTTGTTGTTGCTGTTGTAGTTGCTGTAGAATGTGATGACACATTTGTGCATTAAATATCAACAGTCAACTTGTTTGTTTGTTGTGTAAATTGTACAAAATTAAAACATAGGGACGAAAGTAGTCGCAAGCTCAAAAGATACTAACATAAAAAAATGCATTTTTGCTTTTTATGACATTTAACTGATGTTTTATTCACTGACAACAATTAATTTAAGTGTTATTTGTTGTTGTTACGTGTTTTTAATGCAAATTAATTGCTCAACCGCTAACAGCGACAGCTCACACCACTTGGGAACTACAACAGGCCAACTCATATGCAAAATTCATGATGCGCCCTGGAGGGTCTTGAATTAAGCTTGTCTGTGAACACATTTCTTGTTGTTGCCTTCACACATTTATTATTATCTGGCTGAAGTTTAGCACTATTGGTAAATTCCAAAAACATCAAAATTCTAAAATTACTTTTGCATTCAGTTTGTAAAAACAAAGCAGCACGAAAAAGATTATATCACCTTGCAAGCCAGTTGATTGCCGGATAATGTACAACAAACTCTCACATCTTTTCTACTTAGACTCGGCGATTTTATGGCAGCCATAAGATCTGGCTGACTCTAAATGTAGGAAAAATAAGAAACTCGTTAAAAAAAGAATAGGTTCTGTGTGTACCATTCCTACAATATATACATAATTTAAGAGGCTGGCGATTCTTTCTTCCTTATTATGCTCTTTTTATACCCTGATCCCATTAAAAATGGGAAGAAAGGGTATAATGGTTTTGTGCAAAAGCATGAAACAGGCAGAAGGAAGTATCTCCGACCCCATAAAGTACATAAATTCTTGATCAGCATCAACAGCCGAGTCGATATAGCCATGTCCGTCTGTCCGTCCGTCCGTCTGTCTGTCCGTCCTTCTGTCCGGCCGTATGTATGAACGCGTTGATCTCAGAGACTTTAAGAGCTAGAGACTCCAGATTTAGAACTTAAGCTCGCCTAATCCCTATGCAGTACAAGTTTGTTCTCGATTTTCGATAACTCTTCCCGTTTCCGATATACACATGGGATCGATAACAACAAAACCTTAAATTTGGAAAACTTTGAGATGGCATTTAAAACATTAGACAAAAAAATGACAATCTGTGAAATTTTTATTGAAATCGGTTATGAAACACCGGATATATGGGACATCGAAGTTGTGTATGCAGTATGCAGTATGCGCGTACAGACACACACACACATACTTGCAAGCACTGATTGTATGCGTGGAGTATAGGGATCAGGGTATCGTCTAGTCGGGATTTCTCGACTAGAGCGTTCTTACTTGTTACTTCTTTAAATGGATTCAGAGAAAATACAATTTATTTGTTTTAATATTTGTCCCCTAAGTTGTTTGGAATGCTTTGAAAGTAAAGCAATTTTGCCAAAGTCTCTTAATGTAGCAATTTCTTTAAATCACTTATAAAATAAAAGAATCAATTCATTAAATTGACTTAACTGCAGTCTGAAAGTCTTACAAAGAAATTGAGAAGCAAGCAGATTTTCGGCTAGACTTAAGATAACAAGAACACACAAAAATATACTACACCCACCAAACACGTACTTATCGCAAAAGCTAAGCCACTTTTCTGCTGGCTGCGCTTCTTGTTGTTGTGGTTGTTAGCAAAACGTTGTGTATGCGTCACCTGGCTGGCAGACAAACAACAGTGAAATAAACAAACCAAACAAGACGGTGAACATATGGCGAATGACGGCGCTATTGGCAAACGTTGTCGCCACCGAAATAACAAAAATTAGAGTTGCGTTTTGCGTTTTGTCTTATGTCACGCCAAGGAACTCGTACAATTTTATTATCATTTTGTTACGTGTGTTTTTGCAGCCAAGAGCCAACAGTGCTTTCGTTTTCTCGCCAGCTCGTCTGCTTATCTGACTGACTGGCTATATCCTTGTGTGTTTTAGGACAAGTCGTACACTGCCTATACGTGATGCGTGATTATCTTCTTGTGAAGTATTTTGTGCTGTGTTTGGATTTGTTTGTGAGAGAAGTATTTTTATTATTATTATTTTTTTTTTTCCGCTGTAAATGAAATTGAATACCTTTGACAACATTTTGCGCAAATTACGTTTTTTTTTTTTTTTTTTTTATTGAAATGCCAATCATTGTTGTTGTTCTTTGTTTGTTGTTGCTCCTCCTCTGTTGCTGTGGCTTGTTATTTCAATCAAAAGAAATGCTCCACAGATGCACATATAGAGAGAGAGAGAGCGGAAAGTTTGAAGTACATAGCACTGCGGCTTTAGGTACGATTAAAAGCCAAAGTTTTTCCATACACATGTACAAACTTTTAGTTGCTCTTAAAATGGCTCATACTCATACAACTGGTACTGGCAACAGCCCCGTCACCATGTGATAGTCAAAATGATTGCATCAAAAGTATTAAATTTTTTATCACTTTGTTGTATAAAATAAATCCTTCAGTAGTAGTAGAAGTGGTAAATCTGTGAAAAGGAAATGATGATGAGGCGTATAATTTGAAGATCACATTTATGTTATGTGTTACATAAAAACGTTAAGGTTTTCGATTAGGCTTAAGACTCTAGAAAAATTTAAGTAAATGATTTTAAAAATCTTACTGATAATATTTACGATGAACAGATGCTACTTAAGGCAATATTGAGTTTCTAAGTTTTTGTAAGTCCATCATGTGACATGAAAAAATATGTATACGAAGTTTGACAAGACATGCAAAAATTATATCAGAAAAAAATTATGTTTAAGCCGTGGTAAAAAAAAAACTAAACAGGAACCACTAGTATATGCATATGTTTCGTTGTAATATAAGTGCTTTAGCTTTAAAAACCATTTTATAGAGTAAACATCCGTCGTCCTGTGCTGTTATTTTTGAATGTGTGTTTTTCTGCTCGCTCTGTTAGTGCGGCACGTGGATGCGAGTGCTGATTATTTAAAAATTTATGAAGCCAACGAAGCGCAACTGAAAACTTTGTGCACAATACTTAACAAAACGGAAGTTAACAGAGTATCCAGCCGTCGGGCACCCCGTGTTGTTATTTTTGTATGTGAATTTTCTGCTCGCTCTGTAAGAGCGGCACGTGAATGCGTGTGCTGATTATTTAAAAATTTATGAAGCCAACGAAGCGCAACTGGAAAGTTTGTGCACAGAACTTAACACAGAACTTAACAAAACTGCAGCAGGCAGCATCATATAGCACCCAACAACGATAGCAACAACGGAGAGTAAGTAACAAACAGAAGCAACATCATAGACGACGACAACAGCAACAGCAACGCTGACAACAACAATAAAAGTAACGACGTGAGCGTGTTTTGTGGTCCTTTCGGCAACGCCAGCCAGGATAAAAGCCACCGTGACACGCCCACCACCGCGCCGCACCATTGGCCATTTCCATGCTGATAATGTGCAGCAAGGAAAACTTTCAACATAGTTTGCTATTTAACTCGAGCGTAATAATAAAAGTGCTACATCTTTGGCTGTGTTCACTTTGTAACAGCGCTGGTGGACGTGGCATTACCACAAATATTAACAGAGCCACAAAAGAAAAGCATTAAACTAAAGCTACCAACAGTCAACAACCGCTGAACGGCGAAAGGTGCACGAAAGTTAAGCAAAAGTAATCAAAACACAACTTAGCGATATCCAAAAAGATGCAACATTTTTTAATAAATCGAATAAGTGAAAAGCGAAAGCGTACTGTCTAATATATATATTTATATATATATATACACGTATATAATTATATGTATATATTCTTATTATATTGATTAAGGTTTGATAATGTTAAAAAGATAAATAAATTGGTTCATATTAAACTTAAAATTGTTGGCTTATGCGTTAAGAGCCAATCCTTTAAGTGGATAAATTAAAAAGCCATATCAATTCAGTAAGGAAATTGATTTGGTTTAAATATTGATGTGTTTTTTTTAATGATAGTTATTAAACAAGTATGAAAGGCAATCTTTGGCATATATGTGCCCGATGTAGTCGATTTTGACAAATGATTTAACTGCAACAACAAAAATAATTTGAGTAAAACTTAAGCTCGATAGCTCAAAAACTGTGGGACTTATTTTAATAGAAACAAACAGTCAGACTGAAGGACATGGCAATACCCACTAAGCTCGCGATGCTGATCAAGAATAATTACACTTTATGAGTAATATTTCGAGACAAAACAAACTTAACTTGTCTTAAAACCACAAAATAAACATTTTCCATATTCCTGTTTGAAAACCATTTTCAAAATGCAATAATAAATAAATTGATTTGGCCCCAAAACCAGTGTTATTTTAACCCATTTATATCACATCTGCAAGCTGTCTTTTAATGTGCATAAAGCGGTAACTCCCAAAAATGGGGGAAAAAAAACAATATCAGTGAAAGCGAAAACTAAGCAGCGATTTAAACGAGCAATCAATAAATTGTGTGTTGTTATTTTGGAATCCGATCAAAAACGCTGGCATGAAAACATAACAGCAAATGTAAAATTTTTATAACATCTATTCTACATATTCCGAACTGGGGTTCAAATATCACAGGTGAGGAATTGTATACAAGAAATATATTCATTTTCCTGATATACAAATGCATTTATTTTCGTGATGAGTTTCGTCGATACCGTGGATATTTGCATGGCACGTTTATTTTTTATTGCTCTCATTTTTCAATAAATTTGATTACGACGGGCTTTGTGATTATTGGCGCGTGAAAAAATACATTTAACTTTTTTTTGTTCTGGCCAGCCGTACCTAAGCTGTTCTGTCATAAAATGTTTTGGCGGCCGGACTCCAGTAATCGGAGTTGGAGCTCGTTTCGTGCCGCTCGTAAATTTTGCCAAAATAAATAATGAAGTCGCCTTTTGGTAAAAGGCAAAATTTTTTTACCATTTCTCTCTGGGATTTCTACTTTTTTTGTTTGCCGCTGTTATTTATGATTTTTACTTTGCTTTCTCTTTACACTTATTTAACACGTTTGTTTTATGATCATATTTGCAGGCATCCTGATCGCTGATTGCATCGGGAAACATGAAGGCGGCAAGATGCAATTCAATGTTGCTTAATTTTTAAATCCATTCTTATCAGGTAAAAGCACGCCTAGCTTAATACTTTATCAGTGTAAAAATGACAATCTGTTTTTTCAGTTCCCATTTTGTTGTTTGCTGCAGCTGTTTGTAAGTACATTAATGGAGCTGACGCTGGTTTTATTTCATTAAAATGGACATGACATGAATATTTAATTACCACGTATGCAACTCCTACATAAATATGGTGAGCAGTTAAAATATAAATATTTCGTGCGAGCGCCTTGCTACGAGTAATCCAGAAGATACAACTTAACCTCTCCGCCCCCTCGTTTAACCGTGTCATAATATTGCCAATTTTTATTGTACGGCTTTGGCGTTAATCCAGTTTTCATGCAAATGAAAAACTGCTCATTACCTTAATTAAATTGTGGATTATTTATGCAAAATAAACTATGCATTCACTTCAATATTGTAATTTCCGCATTATTGTGGCTTAGCTATGTAAATTGATGGCCAATATCGAACACACACTATATATATTAAAAGCATTTGCGATTTGAGCTGCGAGAATAGTTGCTCACACAATATTATAGTGTATTATATTATAATTCAGCTTAACTTAAAACAGATTCGCTAAAAAAATTGTGGTACATCTAAAATTTTTTCAACAAATTGCTTAAAATTTAAATTGATCACAATCTGTTCACATTATTGTTTGCTATTGCATACATTTGAGCGCATGAAAATAAAAGTTTTAAAGACTTACCTACAAAAGGGCGGTAAAAATGTGAATAGCAATTTGAACGCAAGTTTGCTGTAAAAAATACGCAATTTCTCACTTATTCGAAGTGAGAGCCATGCTTTATGTGTGTAACAAATAGGACAAGCCGTGTCGCATCTAAAACACAACTCGTCGAACCGATTTTTTATATATCTGGCAATAAAAATAATAAAAATTGACGGCATTATTTATGGCGCTTATTTTATCTGTGTGCAAGCAGCAGCAGCACAAGCGGCAGCAGTAGCATGCAACATCAGCAGCGGTAGAATGATTTCTCTCAGTCTGAGCATTGGCAGCAAATGTTGGCCACTCCTTTTTGTAGTTTTACCGTTGACACAGTTTCGATTTTAACGGCGGCTGTTGCTGATGAAGTTTGGGTGTGTGTAGTGGTGTGAATTGGCTTTTGAGGTTCTTGCTGCATGACACTTTTTACGATGCAAATCGAGCAATTTGCAGTTTTATCGCACAAACGGGACTTGCGCGTTTAACACTCGCGTGATTTATGTGCCAACAAGCAGTGCAAACAAGTAGAAGAAGGATGAAGGCGGTTAGAGATTAAGAGAGGGGTGCATGCTGAATTCAACTGGCATAAAGTAAGTAAATGTCAGTTAACAGTTCATTTGTCTATGTCGTTCGTAAGCCAAGTTAGAATTAGAGAACGCATAAGAATTGAACTGCACTTAAATTGGCATAATTAATACGGCTATTAGCCTGGCCCTGAGGCAGCAGCAACTGCAACGGCAGTTGTAGCAGCTGTTGGCTATTCAAATAGCGCCCTTGCAAGTTTATTGGCATTGTCAATGTGCTGGAAGCAAGTTTGTTCACTTGCAAGTAATTGAAAGTCATTCTTTATGCAATAATAAATGAGTTTATAGCACAGATGGCCAGAGAACCAGCATCAACCAACACTTAACACACTCAAAAAAAATCTGCCTGATTTGTACTATATCGCACCGAAAACCAGATTGTTTTGCAAGATTTAACAAAATGAAAAAAATTTAAAATTTACTCTATGAAATGAAAACAAGAGTTCCAAAATGAATGAAACATTTTGTGTATAAAAAAAAAACAATTAGGAAATTTAACTTTCAAAAAAATTTGGGATGAGATTCAAGTCAACATTTTTCTGTGTGCATTTAGGCACACGGCATCTTCTCGTTCTATCAATCTGCTGAACATGGCCAACAACAGCTACTATTTCAGCCTGAGCTGAGTTGAGTTGAGTTTTGAAGCGTCACTCTGATGCATGCAGCCGCAGCTGGCGCAAAAGGCCAAAGCTAAGTCCGAGTCAATGCCTGCGGATGAATTTATATCTGATGCTGTAGCTTCAGTTTAGTAGTAGTTGCTGCAGTTTTTGGTTCCTCTGTACCAGGCATAGGATACAGAACTGCCAGTCGTTTCGACGCCATTAGCCCTGTCTCCGTGTTCTCCGCTCTCAATTCAGTGTTCAGTGCTCGGTGTACAGTGTACAGTGAAGGGCCAACAAGTGAACGTAGACGTATATAGCATCTGACACATTGCCAGTTCATCACATAGAGTCCCAATGACGGATTCAGTCTCGGTTTGACCTGACACCAATGGCGTCAATGTCTGTCACAGTTTTGTCTATCTCAAACGGGATCTGCCCTTACTCTACTTGCCAGCTTCGCATGTGGCCAACAAATGTTGGCAAATCTGTGCGCAAACTTCTGCCATCAAAGTGCCTTTCATGATTTTTTCCTCGGGCGCAGCTAGCCCCAATTTCAATGCCGCTTGAAGAGCATTTGAAGTTTAAAATTTTGTTCGTTTCGTTCGGGGGCACCATCATATTTTAATTCGCTATAAATCTAATTAGTGAAATCAAAACCTAATCATGCGTTAACAATTTATGCGCTTCAGTTTCATTCCAACTAGCGAGGCGAACAGCACAAATTTTACAACATTCACCCCTCACTTACCAACTGTTCCTACAAACAGATAATCCCTTCCACTTCCAGGAATTCTTACCCCGGTCCGCACAAATTCTCGCTATTATTAAAAGCGCAATGGTTGCAGAATTGTTGACCCTCTTTCTTTCATTTTCTGTTTTTCTGCTGTGTCGAAGAGCATTCATTTCGTACGCGAAAACATTCGTAATGCGTAATTGAGTGCACTGTATTAAAATGCAATGCTATGACGACAACAACAACAACAAATGCTTTTTATACCCTGAACCCATTTAAAATTCATTGTATTTAAGTTTAAGAATTTAGTTGCTATGCACTTATGCTGCTCATTGACAGCGTAGGTATATGAAGATGTGTATTGATTTCTATAACTTCTTTATTTGCGTGGCATAATGTCTTCTAATTTTTATTCTTTTTAAATTTCGGTAAATCTGCCCACAAATAAAAGCTTGCACAATACAAATTAAACTACTCAGAAACTTAAAGGTCAACTGAATATGGCTCTGTCGAACTTCTTCTTTTGGTGCCGTTACGCAAGCTCCCACAAAGAGCACCTTCATGGAAAGCACTTAAAGCCAGGGTCATAAACGAATAAATGCCATGATTATGTCCGCTTTATGCAATATATGTATATCTACCATTTTTAATTTTTATACCCTGAACCCATTAAAACTGGGTAAAAAGGGTATAATGATTTTGTGCAAAAGTATGTAACAGACAGAAGGAAGCATCTCCGACCCCATAAAGAATATATATTCTTGATCAGCATCAACAGTCGAGTCGATATAGCCATGTCCGTCTGTCTGTCTGTCCGTCTGTGTGTTTGTATGAACGCGTCGATCTCAGAGACTATAAGAGCTACAAGAGTACAAGTTTGTTTTCGATTTTCGATAACTCTTCCCGTTTCCGATATACACATAGGATCGATAACAATAAAATCTTAAATTTAAGACATTATTAGACAAAATAATGAAAATCTGTGAAATATTTATTAAAATCGATTAAGAAACACCGGAGATATGGGACATTGAAGTTATGTATGCAGTATGGAGTATGCGCGGACACACACACACACATACTTGCAAGCTCTGACTGTACGCGTTAAGTATAGGGTTCAGGGTATCGTCTAGTCGGGGTTTTTCGACTAGAGCCTTCTTACTTGTTTTATATACTACTGTGAAATACTACTACAAATGCATCCACTGTACCAAAGTTATCTTTGCTGTTCTGTCAACCAGATTTTATAAGAATAAATGCGAATTATAAGGCGAAGTACAGCAATGTGTAGTAATCGTAATAAACGCCGGAAAGTATACAAAATAAAAGTAATAACTGTAAGAATAGCGCTGATGGCCAATATTTATGCCGATTATATATATATTTTTCTAGCACGTTGTGTTTATTTTTATGAAAGGCAGGCACGTCTAACTCCAATTGTGGATCGATTGAAAAGAATATACCCAGGAAGTTATTTAACATTAGCTTATGTTAGCGTCACCCGGGCTCTAGACCAGTTCAATTTATTTAGACCGATAAGTATTTTCTCTTTCTTTCCAAAGACTGTCGAGAGTCCCGAGAATTTGCACATTAGGTGCAAGCTTCAACAGCCGAGTCGATATAGCCGTGTCCATCTGTCCGTATGTATGAACGCGTCGATCTCAGTGACTATAAGAGCTCCAGACTTAGAACTTAAGCTCGCCTAAGCCCTGACAGTATAAGTTTGTTTTCGATTTTCGATAACACGTGGGATCAATAACAACAAAATCTTGAAACAAAACCTTGAGACGGAGTTTGAAACATGAAGCAAAATAATGACAATCTATGAAATTTTTATTGAAATCGATTGATTAACCACGGAGATATGGAGATATATACACACACATATATATACTTGCAAGTACTAGGGTATCTTCTAGTCAGGATTTCTCGACTAGAACCTTCTTACTTGTTTTTTTTGGACAGTAAGAAAAAGAAGCTTGGTGGTGGCATTACTATTTGCGCAGTTGTATATTGTATTTTTTTACGTTTAACTAATGCTTTAACTTAACATTAGTGGGTGGAATAGTTTGAAAAACATGTGTGTAAAGTATGGAACCCATGAAATGTACAGTGTATCTGTCTATTGACTAAACCTGGTTGGTAGCAATACTGATTATTGATTACTAACAAAAAAATAATTTCACTCAGAGAATTATTATATTTCTTCCCAACTTTCATCATAACTGGAATGCATACACTTTTTAAATCGATGCCTGCCTTTTATAACAGTTTTTATTTGAATGAAAAAGTGGAATAAAATGCTGTCCAGGTGAACACAATATGATAATAATTTTTATCAAATGAACGGTATAGCATGAGTATCATCAGTTATAAAAGGGAAGTGGCATGAAGTCATTTAGCATTTAAGTGTTGTTATTGTTAACGTGAATGGAGTATGCGTTTAAGTGCTCTACATATTGTGAATGCGTGAAGCGTATAACTAAAACTTTTATAGGGCCCCGGCCATAAACAACAGTCACTCACTTTGTTTCGTAGGCCATTAAAATGTTAAGCGCCATTTTATAATGATTTTGAACAATGATTTGCAAAAGGACACCAACCGATTTCAATTTAAGATTCGAATTTCGCTTAATTGAATTTGTGCCAAGGCTGCTTAATTACCTTGTGTCAAATTAAAAAGTGTTTGTGCACGCCGCCAACAAATCAATGTTGAAAAAATTAAAATAAGTTTCAAAATTGTTAATGCAATGCAAACGATGGCCCCTTATTTACATTATCAAGTAGCCGCCTAGTTGGCTCGCGTTTGCGACCCAACTTTCGACCCAACGTTGCCTGCAAATATTTGCGCAATATTTATGGCACGCGCTAGTTGCCAAAACAGGTTTCGGCATCGGATAAGGTTAAGCCTCGCCAGCAAAAAGTTGACAAACAATGCGTACAAAGGAGAGAGAGCAAAAAAAATAAAAACGTAAAATGAAAATCAGGTTAAAATTAAAATTTCGCATGAATAAAGCAGACAAAAAGCGAACGAAGAGGAAACCCAAAATGGGGGAAAAAAAAACTTGACAGCCAAGCCGGAACGATAACGAGTAGCCCACAACAAAAGTCACGTTTCATACGCAAAATTATGAAAATGCCAAAATGCGGCGCATAATTTTAACTTTTTGAGTCCAGAACCAGAACCCAAAATCTAGGAGAGTTCATTCCCAGACATTCTGCCTATCCAAAGCTGTGCGTATTAGAGACAGATGACTGCGCTGGCCAAATGAGGCGGTTTTAATTAATTCATCTGTTGAAGCGCTCAGAAATTTGAGCACCGAACTAAACTAATTCGTTTGAGTATTTTGAAACTACAGGGTATGCAAGTGTTTTAAAATTGATTTACTTTATATTCACAGCAATTAGAGGAAATAGCTAAAAATCAACATTAAGTTCATTAATGAAAGATTTTTATTCATCAGATGTGCTGTTGTTGATTTTACTAATGCCATTCATAAATATTTTGTAAATTACTTAAAATTTCGCATAATTTGAAGGCCGCTTGGCAGGCGGATTGACAGTAGCTGTCAAGGCGTTGGCTTAATTAGAAACTCGTCGCTGAAACCCGCAACTCATCAGCGAAACAGAAGACAGGAGACAACAGACAGCAGTCAGCCTCGCCTTGCATCGCCTTGTCTTTGCCAGTGCCAGTTCCAGTTGCTCTGTCAACGGCTTAATTTAGACCCTGTCCGCATGAGGGACGGAAAGCGAGAGAATATAAAGGCTGGTTAGTTGGCTGACTGGTTGGGTGTTGTATCTCTGGCATTTGTCGAATGGACGTGGGACTTATGCTTTCGCACACTCATTAAAACTCAACAAAATTGTTGCCAAATTAACTCAAACATAAGCGAGCAATAAAATTTCCATATTTTCCCTTCCACACACACACACACAGAGAGAGGAAAAGTGACACAGTGTTTTGTGTCCTTGTGGCTTTCCTTGTTCGGACCACTCCCCCCCCCCACACCCTTTACGCATTTAAGCTGTGTGCCAGCTCCTCAAAATCTTTAAATATGAGAAACCCAAACCTCAACACAGACATGAACAACTGCGCTTTGAAAATACAAATACAAATATTGAAACAACAAAAGCGGCTTAATTTAAAGTGTTAATTACGGACTGAAGCTGAAAACAAGCATACAGAAGCAAATAATACTACTTACACAGAAACCTTTCTCCATCATCATCATGGGCTGTGCGGTTTTGCACGTGTTCGATGTGATTAGTTACAATTTTAACTTCTGCAACTAAAGTTGAAGAGTTGGCCTCAAACTATATTTGCGTTCGACTGAACTTAGTTAGAAAGTGAGCAAAAAGTAAAATAAATAAATAAATAAAAAAAACCACCAAGAGCAACTATCTTCTCTGAAAAAACATATGAAACTATAGTTTTGTTTAAATATTTGCGGCCAATTACGGCAACTCCAAAGTATAATCAAAATTTCAAAATTTTGGTAGAAATAAAACACTAAAATCGATTTACATAGCAAACCTAACTAAATTTACGATTATTTTGCAAACAATTTTTTTACTTTTGTGACCTTTCCACAGATTTAAGAATTTTTTAATAAGATTAATACTTTCAATTGGAGCTGAGCTGGCCAATAAAAAGTTTTCTTTCGATTTCTCTACTTTTTTGTTTTTTGCTGGTGTCAGTGGCACAATAGAATTTCGAGCATTTTGAACAGCCTTAGGTCTTATGCCATTTCCTTGTGTAGTTGCTTTTTATATATTCTTAATTTTATTTCACTCCTTTATTTTTTGGCAAAACTTCAGAAACTACTTTTAGGGCCAGTGGCCCTATTGACGCCTGCAGAAACCGCGACTTATTGAAATGGGTGATAATTTACCATTGATTGCACTTTGTTGCTGAAGTTTTGTGCTGCTGACAACTTTGGCATCAGGCCAACTGCAATTTTGCCTCTTTCCTAGTAAGTTGCCCCAGTTAGTTGCCACCGCGGTCGGTTGGGCGGGAGGTGGTTTGCGTAATGCTTGGGTCCGCGCGCTAACAAGCCGATGCTTGGTATCGTTCGATCACTTGAATGTAATGTCTCGTTTAGTACATCTACGTCCAATAATAATACAAAAAAAACCTTTGGACACTTTCATATTCTCCATTTGGTACCTTTAAGAGCTGTTGCCATGTTCAGTTTATTCTTAAGATATTTCAGCTTAACTGCTATTAAAGGCAACTTTCTCTATTAAAGCAATTAGATGAGATTTCTTGGCTTTGGGTGCGTGTCTGAACGTGAACTAAGCTGAGCGTTTAGAAAAAACAGCAACAACATTCGATAGGAATCTGTCTTCGTCTCGAATTTTCCTTAAACATCTTGAGCAGAAAGATAGTTGGGTGATTAAATCAACAACAACAACAGTTACAAACTTGTCACTGGCAGTTGGCAGCTGCATCATTTTCGGTTAAGCTTCTGCCAAACCTGATGGTAACCGCGAAAATTATCTGTTGCCAGACTGCCAGTCAAATAAAGCACAACGTATACGTAATATGTTTTAACGTAACCAGGTCGATGTGCGCAGCGCACACACAAGTTGCAACTGGGGGAGAAAGTTTGAAAAGTTTTGTCTATAAATTTCGTTACCATTATTTGACCTGCTTGAATACAATTTCACATTCGCATACACTTAGAGAAATTCGAACTCTGAAGCGTAAAAAAATGTCATTGATTAATTGATTTTCTCAAACCACTTGTGCCTTTTTTAGAGACAGGTCATTTGTAATTTATGGGCAGTTTTTGAAGATATTTTAAAAACCTATCTAAAGAAAAAACAAGCTTTGCTTGTTGTTCATAAAATAAATATTTTCGCTAAGAAACAAAAGTATCTTTTATCTTAAGACAAATTTCGCAAAAATAGCATATTTTTTGTGAGTGTTAAAATACGCATACACAAACATGCTGGCAACTTGAGGTTAGGCCCAAGCTGAAGCGGCCTCAAGACACACATTGAGGCATTCGTGCATTGCAAGCACTTCAATTGCAACGCACCAATTACAAGCCTGTGCTTGGCACCGAAGCATAACTAATCTTTTGAGATTTCCAATTAAAACTAAAACAAGCAACAACAACAAACCAAGCTTCATTCAAGACTGCAGCAAACAGAAGTGTACAAATGAAAAAAACTTGCTAGAAGACGTTTCTTGGTCTTGGGCAGCCTAAGATTATTTCAAACACTTTACGTGCAAAGTGTCTAAAAAATTAACAAGGACGACAAAGTCAGCGAAGGGGCTTGGAAAATGGGGTCGAAGTGCATTTGGTGTTTTGTAACTTTATAATTATGTTAAGCATGTTGCAACTGTTGGGAAGTGCAACGAAAGCTAAGCCCAGCCACGGCCGTCATATTTATACATAGTTGCAAGTTCGTTGTCTTCGTTGCGAGCAGCGCAGACATATTAAAATCACAGCCTGCCCGTCCGCCTTTAGTGAATTTCATAGGCCAAACGCCCGATGCCGCCCCAGGCGCTCTATACTCGAAACCATTTTACATACATATATGCAAACACACACACTCTTAGAAAAACACATCCAGATGGCTGTAAGGCTGAGCTGAGTTTACAGTTTGGTTTTTGTGTTGTTGTTGCCGCATTAAAGTTGTTCGTGGTGGTTTTGGCTTTCACTTTTTTCTGGGCCCCAGCAATGAAAATTACTTTTACGTCAGTCATATGCACCCACTACTTGGGCACCCGGTGCGTATGAGTAACTTAATTAGAAAACTTTGCCCATAGCCGATATGCCAGCAGCAGCAGCATGCCAGGTCCATACGACCATAAGTTTTAACCAGCTCGTGCGAATAGCTGCAACAACAGCAGCGTGGCATCTAGCTTGACAGCAGCTATTTATGCCAGCTTTGAAAGCATTGGATTTTCAAGATTGCCAGCTTCGTGTCCTTGTTGTCCTTTGAGCCGTTTCAATGCAAGCATGCGCAAGCTTTACGCCCGCTTCCTTCTTCTGCCAAATGTCTTTCGACTTGCCGAGTTGCATCGATGCCACCACAGTTAATTTTAACTGGTCTCTTTTCATGCTTTAACTTTACCTAACTCCCAAGTTTAAATTCAATATAAAGGAACATTTACATAACGCACTTCCATTTCAAAAACTTAAATTCATCCTATACATACCACATATTTTTATCTTAATGTATGAGAAAATGATCTTGAATGAGAAAATGCATAGAATCATTCCGTAATTTAATTTATACTATTAAAATAAAGAAGGAAAATTAACTTTTAATAAACACGTTAACGTTTAGTCAAAAAGGGAATATTAACATCCTGCAAGATTTCTTAACACAACACAAAAGTTTAAGCACTGTTTTTTTAAGTTTAGAGAGAGACTTACAACAATTAGAAATTCACAGATTTGTTATCACTAGAAAATTCAATCAATAAACATCTCCATTAGTCAAAACAAAATTGGTTCCATTATGAAATGATTAAAAATGAGAATGATTGCTGTGCATATGAAAAAAAAAACTTAATAATCAATTAAACTTAAGCCGTTTGTCATTCACTTAGTTATTAATTATTATATAATTAAATTTATATGTTTGTTTCATTTATTATATACCGCTTAGCATATTATTCATTTATATCTTAATGCTTATTCTATTTTTATACTATTTTTATACCCTGATCCCATTAAAAATGGGAAAAAAGCGTATAATGGTTTTGTGCAAAAGTATGTAACAGGCAGAAGAAAGCATCTCCGACCCCATACAGTATATATATTCTTGATCAGCATCAACAGCCGAGTCGATATAGCCATAACCGTCTGTCTGTCTGTCAGTCTTGTGTATGTATGAACGCGTCGATCTCAGAGACTATAAGAGCTAGAGACTCCAGATTTGGAACTTAAGCTCGCCTAATCCCTAGGCAGTACAATTTTCGATTACTCTTCCCGTTTCCGATATACACATGGGATCGATAACAACAAAATCTTGAATTTGGAAAACTTTGAGATGCCATTTGAAATTTAAAACTAAATAATGAAAATCTGTGAAATTTATATTGAAATCGGTTAGGAAACATCGGAGATATGGGACATTGAAGTTGTGTATGCAGTATGCGCGTTCACACACCCACACACATACTTGCAAGCACTGACTGTACACGTGATGTATAGGGATCAGGGTATCGTCTAGTCGGGATATCTCGACTTGAGCCTTCTTACTTGTTTGTTTTGCCATTGTGAATCGTTTTGAAAGCAATACACAAAAACCTATTTGTTTTTTTTTAAGTGCTGACATTCATTAATAACAATTTGGTCTCAAATAAACGCAAGTGAAAAGGTGCTTAAATTTGTAAGCCGCTCGAACAACCACACGCACACACACACCTCTCAAGCAATCACTCTGGGAACGTATACACAAACAAACACCTATATACATATGTTCATATGTGTGTGTGGTAAAAATCACTCATGCCAAAAATAGACCATTTTGCGCTACGCTTCGTGAAATGGCGAAAACAAACAAACAAGGCTGCACAGCAATAACAACAAGAACAATAATAACTTTTAGAAAGGGGTGACGTTTAAATCAAATCGATTTCGAGACGTTTTTAAAATATCACAAATAAAAAATACACCCTCAACCAAAACGAAAAAATGGTAAAAAAAACTGAAAATCGAAAAGCAGCCAAGGCAAATCCATTGAACAAACAAATGTGGAATCAAGCAAAGCATTCAATGCTAAAACATGGTGACACACACATACACAGATAAAGGGAGAAAGGACACACCCGAAAGCTTTTAGTTTTGTTGGGGCAGCTGCTGTGTTCATTTTTTATTAGAGGGAGCATTCGGTGCGACGCTATTGGAAAATGGGGAACATATTTGTCCCTGGGCAGCAATTATTGTTATCGTTATTGGCATCGAGCAAGATTGACTGAAATTTATTTCAGTTTGAGTGCAGCGCCGAGACGATGTCCATGTCCATGTCCATATCCATGTCTATGTCCATGTCCATGTCGATGTCGATGCCCTAAAACTGAAACTGAAAACTGAAGCCGAACTCTGAATCAAAGCAAAGCAAAACAAAACAAACAAAAAATGGCTTTTAAACGCTCTTAAACTCATTTTGCTCAGCTGTCCAGTAACTGCTACGCTGAAGCCGAAAGGGTCAAACAAAAGCTCTGGATACATAACACACAACACAAACACACGCACACAACATGAATTAAAGCGGCGCTGAGACAAAGGGATACGAATTATGCCACAAACAACAATGCTTTTGTTTGTCCTATTACGGGGTCTACTCCTGAACCTGAACTCTAACTAGGCCTTATTCAAGGTGTCGCCGACTAAGTCGATTAGTTTTCCATGTCTTTCTCTGTTGCTATTGCTGAATCTAAATCTGAATCGTTGTTGCCACAAACCCAACGCATTACTGAGCGTGTCAATTTCGATACACCCACACAGGACACACACACTAAGTTTATTTTGCTTTTGTTTTTGACTTTGTGCAAGTTGCTTCCTCTTGATTGTTGATTTTTTTTGTCTCTCCTTTTTATACGCTTTTTGTTGGCTTTTGTGTGCGACCCCAAAATCATGGTCACTGTTGTTTTTGCAAATTGTGCGGTTTTGCTGTTTTTCTCGCTTTCAAAAGAAAGTCAAGCAATGGATATGCCACAGCAGTACCCGAACCCCAACCCCAATCTCAGGACTCGCCAAGCTGTGGGCGTAAGCAAAACAATGTCCCGAACGTGTTTGCCTTGCGCCTGCCACTTCCCCACTCAGATTTTCTAATCAGTTTTGTAATTGTTTCTTTTTCCCTAGTGGTTGCTTTAGTTTTTGCTCTTTGCGGGTCATTTAGTGGCATGCGTGCTTAACCTTCACTTGCCAGACGCAGACTGAAACTTTGATTTCTTTCCTTTTTTGTTATACCCTGAACCCATTAAAACGGGAAAAAGGGATATAATGGTTTTGTGAAAAAGTATTTAACAAGCAGAAGGAAGCATCTCCGACCCCATACAGTATATATAGTCTTGATCAGCATCAACAGCCGAGTCGTTATAGCCATGTCCGTCTGTCCGTCTTGAATTCGGAAAACTTTGAAATGCCATTTGAATTATAAAATAAAATAATTAAAATCTATGAAATTTTCATTGAAATTGGCTAAGAAACACTGGAGATATGGAACATTGAAGTTGCTATTACTCCCACAAGTATAGGGTTCAGGGTATCGTCTAGTCTGGATTTCTCGACTAGAGCCTTCTTACTTGTTTCTGTTTGAAGTTGTTACTTTTTTGGTCGGTTTTGTTTATATGCTGGTTAGTCAAGTCTGTTTATCAATTTGCTTCATTTTATGGTATCTGATTATTTTATTCTCAATTTTCAACGAGGCTTTTGCTTTTGTAATTAACAGTTGACTCAATGGTATAATCTTTTGGTTTATATAAGTTAATTTGACTAACCACTTAAATACATAAATGATAACTATTTTTTTAAACCACTCACTTGACTAATCGCAAATAAAATAAAATTAAGCTATTCCAGCAACATATAAAAATTATATACAATTATTTACTTTATTTAAATGAAAACAATTAAAATATGTCGTTTGTGTAATAACACTTAATTTTAATACATCGTTTTTTTGATACATACTTTAATTATGTTAAATCAATGGATGCCACAATGTAATTAATAATAACAAAGCGATTAAACAAATAAAGCAATACAGCTGCTGCTGACAAGATAATATACAAAAAAATAATTAGCTGAAATCAACATTTATTTATCTAGGCTCTTTTAATTAAGCGCTGTAACAATCAAAAATGCGCGCCTAAATAATTCCAATTAAAATCAAGTCTAGACCTGCGAAAGCACAAAAGATTTACAAAATGCTACACAAAAATCTCCCATCAAAATGCGGATATGCCAAAACAAATTAAAAAAAAAATTAAGAACAAAAATGTGGAAAATTAATATAAAAATCACGAGGCTTGTGCACAATTTTCATGTTGTCGCCGATTTTTAACCATACATAATAATAAAAGACGCTGCTAAGTCTATGGTTAATTTGCGTAATGCGCTGTAATTTTTTTATGTGCCACAAAAACGAGCAGCAAACAACAAGAAAAATAAAGAACTTAAAAAAGGGTTTGCAAATGAAGCAAAAGCACGTAAAATGCGTAAAAATTCATTGGCACAAATGTTAAAATCGGATCGAACGAAGGAAGGGCAAGGTTTCTGCAAAGCGGCTTTTTTTTCATCAGGCTGAAATAAAAATGAGTTTGGCCTTCAGTTTCGCAGTTCGCTTCAGTGACCTTTACAGCTTGTAAAATTTAATTTATTTATTTAATGTGCTTTCCTTTAAGCCAATATAAATAAATAAACCAGCACAACAAAATAAATAAGAACAAAAAAAGGGGTAAGCCGAAAGTAAAATCAGCATCAGACAGGATTGGCACAATTATATGTTCAGCCTTCGGCAATTAACCAAACTGGCGCACTCTAGTGCAGAGAGCTCGACCAGGATATACCCAGTTCCAAAACGATTTTAGAATCAAAAAATATATAAAAGTAATGTCAAGAAAGTCGGCTTACGAAATTCCTAACCGAACTAACGCTAAAAAACTATGCCTTAAAAGGCAAAGCAGCTCTTCAATAAGCTCTTTCTGCCAAACTCCCCAGCTTAAAGTAAAATACAAATTTTCAATACCTCTTTTATTGATTTCATTAAGTCGAGAGCACTTGCCATAAGCAATGCAACTAAGAACCTAAAATAGTTTTATTCTTAGATTTTTGCAATATGTTGGGGATGGAAAAATTAAAGTAAGTTTTTTAAAGTTACTAAGTTTAAAAATATCCGAGATTATCGCGTTCGTTGCCAAAAGCAATAAATAGGGGGCGAAATCGGCCATTTATTTATCAAACTGGCATGCCTCAACCACGACTTCGCTATAACACAAAGTTGACTACCCGCTGCATGTATATAAATATATATATATATAGGCCTTTTTTTGCAGTCATTTATCTCAAAGAAAGGGTTATACAAAAAGCACGCTTGGTATATTTTTTTTGACCTTAATTAAAGACGCATATTGCCCGCTATGCAGTTTTTTCATTCAATTTTTATGAACTGTGTGAACGTTTCTTTGCATTGAGCTGGTGCTCTTGCTGTGCAAGGCGGTATTTGGCAAAGAATTCGAGCTGTCAATTTTCAGTGTCTTGTTTGCCTAGTAATTTAAAAACAAAATTCAAACCATCAACTGTAGCAGAAAAAACAGCAAGTTGAACATGTAGCAAATGCTGTCTTAAGGAAATGTAATGAAGTTCACCTTGTGCTGGTAATTTGCAGGCAATGCGATTTGCAGATTTTCCAATTATGTTGGCCACTTGCAGACTGGCATAAACGATAGTCGACATTAGGTTCAATTAGGCCAGCAGCAAACTGTATAATTGAAACTAATGAAAAACGAGTCAACATTTAAGTCCCAACTGTTTAATATCATTAAAGCTGAAGGCTTAATTACACAAGCACACAAACTCGTAATAAATCAATTAAGATTTATAAATTTTTAGCCATTTTATACCTGCTTAATCACTAATAACTGAATAAAATTAATTGACTTTTGAAAATATTGTGTTTAAATAAAGTGTGTTCATAAAGCTCGGCTCTACGAAATAAGGTCACAGTAAAATAAGGAACCAAAAAAAATAACATTTTCTACGTTGAAAAATCTTTTATTGAACCTTATACTGCATACAATTAGGATTTTTTAAAAAAGGTTCTCCATATATTTTTGTCGGGATTAGTTTTTGAAAGGGGAATAGAGAAAAGCTAAAATAATGATTACACTCACCAAGAGAACAAACGAATAATGTCTTTGGACCTTAACAAGTTGCGCTTGTTGAAATTGTTCAACATGAAATCGCTGGCGCAGTTTGTCGATTTGTCTTAGATGCCTTTAGGGCCAGCAAAAACCAAGCAAAGCCGCAAAAGAGTTACGCTATTACATTTCTCTTTCGCTTTCCATTTTCTTCCTGTTTTGTACATTTTTTTTGTTTTGTTCTTTTATTTAGATCTGTTTTTTGGTGCCCAACAGCTGCCACTTCAATTACATAAAATTCACATTATTGGGCACTGCGATGGCGCGTTTTGAGGCGAGACGGCGTAAAAGAGTTTTTAAATTAAAGGCCAAAGGCTGCTATTGCCGACTGCCACTGCTGGATGATGGTACTAGGCTGCCAGGGGCACAGGTCAGATTGATGGCATGCTCTGACACCAGCCAACCAACAGTCGGAAATATTTTCTATAGCAGCGAATACCCTTCGCCAAACACACGAACAAAAAAACACAAAAACAAACACACAGATACCAACCGAGCGTTGCCAAATGAATGCCAAAGGCTAAAGCAATCGACAAAACAGAAGCAGCAACACAAAAAGAATAAATAACAGTAGTCTAATCAGGTTGGTCGCTAAAATCTCATTTCGATCTTGGATGGAACTATTTCAGGACTTTGTGCACATCTTTGGTATTTTAAAAAATTCAACGTAGAATTATTGTAAAGCTATCTTGCCGAAAAGTTTTGACACTTGTAAATTTTCTTATTAAGGTTAATATCCAGCGAAAGATAGATTAGCAATTTTACATCTAAAATAAAAAGTTTTTTTTTAAATTTTTTTAAATTAACTTTTAAACACACAAATATAACAAAAATACTAATTAAATATTTTATTAATACATTTTTAAATTAATAACAATACAAAGCATTTAACAGTCTTTGAAAACACCACATAAACGAAATGTACTTAAAGGCAAGAAGCCCTCATGTAACAGTAAACAAGTAAAAATGCTTTAGTCGTGAAATCCCGACTAGACGATACCCTTAACACCACACTTTTCAAGTAGAGTCAGTGCTTGCAAGTATTTGAACTTTATTAGACTAAACTTCAATGTTCCATATCTCCGGTGTTTCTCGACCGATTAAATGCCGTCTTAAATTCCAAATTATTAATTTTTTCAAATTCAAGATTTTGTTGTTATCGATCCCGGAAACGGGAAGAGTTATCGAAAATCGAAAACAAACTTGTACTGCCTAGGGATTAAGCGAGCTTAAGTTCCAAATCTGGAGTCTCTAGCTCCTATAGTCTCTGAGATCGACGCGCTCATACATACACACAGACAGACAGACAGACGGACATGGCTATATCGACTCGGCTTTCGATTCTGATCAAGAATATATATACTTTATGGGGTCGGAGATGCTTCTACTGCCTGTTACATATTTTTGCACAAATTCATTACACCCTTTTTTCCCATTTTTAATGGGATCAGGGTATAAAAACAAAAAAAAACGGGCATTGTACAAAGACAAAAGGGAGCTGTTTCTAATTTGCATGCCACTGTTGGTGCCGGTGGTTCGGTGCGCCCAATGGTTTGCCCAAACAATTCATTTAAAGCTATGCCGCTTTTCGCGCATTTACCATTAAAAATGAATGCCCCAACTTGGCCGATAAAGAGAGAGAGTTGCCAACTCAATTCGGTAAATAACGCAGACACAAAGCGAGCTTAGGCTGCGTTTTGGGGTCGAAGTTTTGAACTTTGGGCCTTGTGGCAACCAGGACACATTGCAGTTAGTCGCGGACACGCTTCTAGCAACAAAGGTTAAAAACAAAAACAAATGAAACAAAAAATGACAAAGAAAAAAATATCGTGGTAATTTTTTATTCGAATCGTTGGGCAAAACAATTAAATCAGAATGGCTGCTAAGCTGCAGTAGCGTTGAAAATGTTCGCCACGCTAACGTCTGACTTCGGCTGGGGTTGGGTTGGGCTTGAGCTTGGGCTTGGGCTAAAATTAAATGCGCGCCTCGAATGCCTTCACAGATTTTTGGTAATGCCTGAAAGAAAGTTTATTTGGGTGCCCCTGGCAAAAATATGCGTAGTGCCAGTTTGAACCGCAAGTAAGTTCCATTCCAGACAATTAGGCGCAATTTGCATGATAAACGTGTGTGTGTGTGTTCAGCCGTCAAACCAAGCCACAAAGAGCATGTTTAAGTGTCCCATATGTGTATGTGCGTGTGTTCGTAACGTTTAGCAAAGCTACAAGAGTTTAACAAGTCTTGGGGTTTAAATGTGGTGAAAAGAGAGAGAGAGAGAGAGAGAGAGAGAGAGAAATCTTTTTGTGTGCGCTTCCACTTAAACGCTTTCGAATGAAGTTTCACGCGTAAAAGTCATAAATAAAATGCCATCTAAGCAGCGTATGCGTGTGTCTCTTGAGTCTGTATTTATATCTGTGATTGTATATATGTGTGTGTGTGTGTGTATCTGACAAATCTGTAAAGCAACGCCCAATGCCTTAACAAAGTCAAGCACGGGACACGGACTCGTATATGAAAAGCTCATTTAACTCATAAATTATGCACTTAAAAACAAATAACTCATCATTTTTATGCGCTCGTCGAAATTCCTGAAGTGTATATACATATGTATATGTATACGTACATGTGTGTGTGTGTGTGTGTGTGACGCATGCATGCATTGTGTGTGACACATAGCGCATAAATACACTCGTGCAAAAACACAAAAGAAAGAAAACTGGATTTTCTACAGAAAGTCGTTAAGTGACAGCGAGCAAAAGTTTATGAAATCGCATTGAAAGTTGCCTAAAACAAAGTGATTTCAAAATTAAAATTGTAAATTAGAAATTATAATTATGCAAAAGTTTTAAAGCTGCTTTAAGTGTTATTAACATTTATGAACTTTAAAAATAGTTTCAATATGTTTGCAATATGAAATTAATGAAAACGCATAGCAAAATTATATCCAGTCGTTTAACATGGAAAAATATTTGTTAGGTTGTAGAAGGAAATTAAAAACACAACTTGACTGTCCAATACTTTTGCCATCTTCCATCTGCCATATTGTTAAAGCTTGTGTAATAACTTCAATTAATGACTGAACGACCCATTGTGTTGATAATGTCGCAAGACCCCGCCTCAAAAAAAAAAAACATTTAACCACAAAGCTCAAGAGCTTATAAAGTGCCTTGGGCTTTCGTTATATTATACAAAATGTTACTAAGATTTTCGAGGGGCTGTAGTCACTTGATCGGGTCTGAGAATGATAAATGTATGTGTGTGCTGCCTTACATGCGCCTATCTGACATATAAGCGCACTTGAACATGTCTTGAGGCAGCCATTTAGCAGTATTTAAAATTTATGACTTGACTATTAAGTACGTATTAACTGAATCCTTTGTGAGTGCCATACGCTTCACAGACTCCACGCAGCAATCTTTTGGCACAAAGGGGCAAAAGAGATTGCTAAGAAATTGATGTTTCAAATGGCTGAGAGAAATCAGAGCGCGGGCGAAACTTTTTTCGAAATCGCAACTTTTTCAGCACTTATAAAAATTTAAGGTGAAATAAATACAGTAGTATACAAAATTGCTTAAAAGTCAAATACCCTATACAAATATACCAAGCTAAGAGATAGATTGTCGTTGTTTACTTACTGAGTAAAAGGGTCATACTTGCCGCGATTTCATGTACATTCAAAAGTCATTTCTTCCCTAAGTGTGACTCAAATTAATAAATAAACCTTAAATTGTTTATATATCTGAAAAGAAAAAATCGCTTTGAAAACGGAAATGTTATGAAAACAGCAGTATTTTCGAACGAAAATTAAGAATTAAATGTACCAACATTTGGAACTGGATTGCTTTCTATTAAAAATCTGATTTGACAATACTTAAAAATCTTTTTCTCATACATTTTTATTAGATTTATGGTTGTTTTTGGTACCAACTTTTTTTATTGTAAATTTAATTACACTTAAAATACATTTTATTAATATTTGTTTGCTGAACAGAAAAGAATCTATAGTCCTTATTAATTAACTACACACGAGATAGAGAAAGGTAAGAGCTGTCTGACTAAGAATTACCACAAACGGCAAAGTTTCAGAAGTTGCTGCCGCCAAAAGTTGCAAAAAGTGAAGTTCCTTTGTTACCTTCTATCTTACTGTTTCGCAGTTGCCCCGGGAGCTGCCAGAGTCGTTGGCCACATCGGGATATTGAGATAATTCTTAACGAGTTTTTTACCATTTTAAATGAGTTGAGTTTTTCACTGGCAGGCACACTGTGTGGGCGGTGTGGGCGTGGCAGATAGCTACCAATTAGAGCAAAAACTGCATTAGGCTAATCAAATGTTGGAAGCAAAAGAGGCTGCAGGCGACAACGAGCACGTGACAGCAAACTGGCAGTCTGGCAACTGGTCACTTGTGCAGGACAAGAGTTTGAATGAGTCAGTGCATCGGCACACTAATAAGTCCCTTGAATCCTAATAATACGATAGCACTGTGCGATTAAGCAGCTGAGTTACACAGGCAGGAGGCTGTGCCTTTTAAGGCCGTTTGTATGTGTGTGTGTGTGAGTATGCGTATGTGTATGTATGTGTGGTCATTGTCTAATGAACTACCCACTAGTGCAGGGAACAGCATGCGCCAGGACGTTTCTTTGCTCAAACGCATTTACCGCGCCCTCCAGAAATTACGATGTTTCACAAACTGGTTGATGAAGCAACCAGCTAATGTTTGCACAAAGTGTTGCCTGCTACATTGAGTAACTCTCTGCAACTCGTTGCAGTTCAATTGAATTTAAGTGAAAAAGTTTTTGCAGTCATTACACTTGCTCTTTGGCATTCTTTTGCTTTTGTTGTGGTGCTTAAAACTTTTTTTGTTATCAAAAATTGGTTGCACGCCCCCCTATGCATGTGCTCATCGATTACTGCCGCTAGTTTGTAATTTGTTTAATGTGCATTTTCTTTGGCCTTTTAACAGATATAAATTAGAAATCATTTAATGTTTCTTTTCAAGTTGAAAAAACAACACAACCTCAATTAAATTGCAAATAGCTGCTCATTAACAGCAAGAATAACGAAAAACAAGTAAGAAGGCTCTAGTCTGGAAATCAGTCAGTGCTTGCAAGTATGTGTGTGTGTGTGTACGCGCATACTGCATACTGCATACACCACTTCAATGTCCCGTGTCTCCGGTGTTTATTGTCCGATTTCAATAAAAATTTCACACATTGTCATTACTTTTTTTTATAATGCAAATGGCATCTCAAAGTTTTTCAAATTCTAGATTTTGTTGTTATCGATCCCATGTGTATATCGGAAACGGGAAGAGTTATCGAAAATCGAACACAAACAAAATTAGGCGAGCTTAAATTCCAAATCTGGAGTCTCTAGCTCTTATAGTCTCTGAGATCGACGCGCTCATACATACACACAGACAGACAGACAGACAGACGGACATGGCTATATCGACTCGGCTGTTGATGCTGATCAAGAATATATATACTTTATGGGGTCGGAGATGCTTCCTTCTGCCTGTTACATACATTTGCACAAAACCATTATGCCCTTTTTCCCATTTTTAATGTGATCAGGGTATAAAAAGAAGAGAAAACCAGCAACTGCAGCTTGAAAATGTGATCTGAGGGTTGCAGCTGCCGAAACTCCTTGAAAAGTGAAAAGCACAATTAAACCACAGACTTCTCGTCCTCGATACGCAGGACACGCACATTACAAGCTTATTACCTTTGTAATAGAAAATTATTTCTTTAATATTTGTAAGTCCAAACAAGTAAGAAGACTCTAGTCGAGAAATCCCGACTAGACGATACCCTGATCCCTATACTTTACGCGTACAGTCAGTGCTTGCAAGTATGTGTGTGTGTGTCTACGCGCATACTGTATACTGCATACACAACTTCAATGCTCCGTAACTCCGGTGTTTCTTAACCGATTTCAATAAAAATTTCACAGATTGTCATTATTTTGTTTTATAATTTTAATAGCATCTCAAAGTTTTTCAAATTCAAGATTTTGTTCAAACGGGAAGAGTTATCGAAAATCGAAAACAAACTTGTACTGCATAGGGATTAGGCGAGCTTATGTTCCAAATCTGGATTCTCTAGCTCTTATAGTCTCTGAGATCGACGCGTTCATACATACGGACAGACAGACGGACATGGCTATATCGACTCGACTGTTGATGCTGATCAAGAATATATACACTTTATGGGGTCGGAGATGCTTCCTTCTGCCTGTTACATACGTTTGCACAAAACCATTATACCCTTTTTCCCATTTTTAATGGGATCAGGGTATAAAAAAGCATAAAGAAATGTGAACAGCAAAGGAAAAGTCGTTGCTTTCTTTTCCTGTAAATTGCAAAAAATTTTAACTTCAACTATTGCCATAAAAACACTGCAATGAGTTTCATAATAGTTTGCAGTTATTAACATAAATATTTTTACCGCGCACTTAGTTTGTATTCTTCTTGTGGGAAAAGTGATGCCGTTTGAAAGAGTAATCAATTAAATTACCAAAAGTTTTTTCCTTAACCCTCCATTCAAAGTTTCAATTTAAGATGCTTGCGTGCAAAATCAAATGACCTTGAGCTTATTAACAAACATTAAAACATTAAACATTAAATAAATAAATGAAAACTGAAAAAAATTAAAAGATACAACTAAACAAGTAAGAAGGCTCTAGTCGAGATATCCCGACTAGACGATACCCTGATCCCTATACTTTCCGCGTACAGTCAGTGCTTGCAAGTATGTGTGTGTGTGTGTACGCGCATACAGCATAGCGCATACAAAACTTCAATGTCCCATATCTCCGGTGTTTATTATCCGATTTCGATAAAATTTCACAGATTGTCATTATTTTGTTTTATAATTCAAATTGCATCTCAAAGTTTTCAAAATTCAAGATTTTTTTGTTATCGATCCCATGTGTATATCGGAAACGGGAAGAGTTATCGAAAATCGGAAAGAAACTTGTACTGCCTAGGGATTACACGAGCTTAAGTTCCAAATCTGGAGTCTCTAGCTCTTATAGTCTCTGAGATCGACGCGTTCATACATAGAGACGGACAGACGGACAGACGGACAGACGGACATGGCTATATCGACTCAGCTGTTGATGCTGATCAAGAATATATATACTTTATGGGGTCGGAGATGCTTCCTTCTGCCTGTTACATACTTTTGCACAACTTCATTATACCCTTTATTCCCATTTTTAATGGGATCAGGGTATAAAAAGCACAAGCTTACTAAGAGCATTTCTATACTTCTGAAAGCTCAATAGTTACCAAAGCTTTTTTGTTACATAGTTGTAAGCCTGGTCTTGAACCCTAGCTGAGTTTCAATCAACAAAAAAAAGCTTAAAGCTTTTAGTATAATAACTCGGTTTGTATTTTGGATTTGCAAAATTTTAGAACTGCCAAGAGCTAGGTTAGTGTTCTGGCTAAGCTTTAATTTTTAGATAAAGCTCTTTACAAAAGATTTGTCTATGTTAAAAACAAAAGTATCTAAATTAAGCAAATTGTTTGTCCTTATGCTAAACGTAAAACAAACATACACACATAAATGTATGTATATATTTATGTCGCCATACCTTAAAAATATCTCAAATTCTACCGATTACAACTGACAACTGACTTTGGAGAAGAAGGTTACCGGATTATGGTCTAAATATAAGTCTTTTCAGGAAAACATGAAAGGAAACGGCAAAAATCATCTACTTGAAAGGAGCTGAAAAGAAGCTCAACAGGTCTAATTTCTTAAACCTTTCTGCCATAAACACTAAACTTAAATTCAATACAATTAAAAAAATAAAAGCAGTCGTTTTAATTTGACATCAAGTTTATTGTTAATGTTATTAAAATATTGATAATTTTTTTAAATAACAATAATTAAAACACTTAAAAAGTTCAAGAACATCGCTGAACTTATTGACAAAATTCCTGTGTCTTATATACATTTAAGTATATAGCGCTGCGGCACATAGTACAATACATTTAATGTTGCTTAATATTTAAGACACATGTTATATTAGTATATTTATTTGTGTATAATAGATTTGGTAAGGTTAAAATATACGAATACCATAAATACATATATCATATGAAAAAGTCATATGCACAAACTTACATACTTAAATATTATTGTTAAATGCTTACATCAAGAATAGAACGAAGCACAAGTCTTTATAGTTGTTGGGAACATTTACATATTTCAATAATACATACTATATATATACAATACTAGCAATTACAAGTACTAGATAGAAATTTACAGATTTATTTTTTATTGGTAATTATACCATTTTAACACATAAAATCCAATACCTTTTACTTACAAAAGTACTGTATCTTTTCTAATGTCTATAACAATGAGATTCGCTTTCTTTGCTTAGCATCTTCGGTAGATTCTGTAGATCCACTTTAAAAATATATATATGTATAATCGTGAAGTTTGATGCCCTTCTGCCAAATCATTATCCAAAAAACACATACATGAAATCACAAGTTCTAGTTATTTACTTTTTAAGTAACAGTAGTAATTTTGTCAGCTTAATGCTTATCTTTTCTATAGAACAAAGATTGTCAAATGTCCATATGACTTTTATTTTGCAATTTGTTGTTTTTAATTTATTTTTATACTACTTGTATGCATGCCTTCTTTAAAGAATTTAAACTTTTAGTATTTTTGTCATAAGTTTCTAACAATTTGCCTCTTATTTATATGTTACCTTTCTAGGTATCATCCAATTACATTTATGTTGCAATATTAGTATCATTACTGAGCATCGATACATTTTTAAAACAGTTTAATTTTATTCATTTTATACATCTTTATCTTTTTTCTTGTTTACCATTTAAAATATATTCGAATAGATTATATGTTTGTTGTTTCTATGTATTTTTCTTTGTACCATTGAGATATGAGATTATGTAATCTGACTGATTTCTGGGGTATTTGCATATTGAACAATGTTCATGCATTTATTTAACTTTCAACAACAAAACATATATACATTAAATTCCTGTAGTTGACAATAACATTCAGATAAAGTGACAATATTTATTTCTTTTGCAATAAACAGTTCATATTTTGTGTATTGATATACACTTTGCCAATACAATGTTTACACAAAGTGTGGAAGTTTTTTTTCTATTTTTTTTTTTTTTTTGTAAGTAATTCAGTTAATTATCTCTTAAGCTTATTTAAAAAAAAACTTAAAAAATATAAACATTAACAAAGAACAAATACTAAATGTTAACACACTTCCTTTTTATACCCTGATCCCATTAAAAATGGGAAAAAAAAGGTATAATGTTTTTGTGCAAATGTAACAGGTAGAAGGAAGCATCTCCGACCCCATAAAGTATATATATTCTTGATCAGCATCAACAGCCGAGTCGATATAGCCATGTCCGTCTGTGTGTCCGTTCGTTTGTATGAACACGTCGATCTCAGAGACTATAAGAGCTAGGGACTCCAGATTTGGAACTTAAGCTCGCCTAATCCCTAGCCAGTAAAAGTTTGTTTTCGACTTTCAATAACTCTTCCCGTTTCCGATATACACATGGGATCGATAACAATAAAATCTAGAATTCGGAACACTTTGAGAGGCCATTAAAAACATTGGAATAAAAAATATTGACAATCTGTGAAATTTTTATTGAAATCGGATAATAAACACCGGAGATATGGGACATTGAAGTTGACTGTGCAGTACGCGCGTAGACACACACACACATTCTCGCAAACACTGACTGTGCGCGTAAAGTATAGGGATCAGGGTATCGTCTAGTCGGGATTTCTCGACTCGAGCCTTCTTACTTGTTTGGTTTGATGTCGTTGTGAATTACATATTTACAGTTACTTATCTAAAAAATAAAAATGCGCAGCGGTTGGTGATGCAGTTTTCTGAGAAATTTTATAATTTAAATATATAAAATCTATATCTATAATCGGGAGAGTTTTAACAATTCAAATGCCAGGCTAGCGGTTACCTTCCGACATGATCCAGTTGGCTTATTGCAATTCTGCCTTTTGGAAATCGGCCTCAGAGATTGCAAAAATGTTAGCTATTAGCAAGAAAACTGTTTACAATGTTTTTGCCCGGGTTAAAATCGAGAGAAGGATGGTGGGAAGCTTATAACGGGGCATTCGCGCGCAATAGCTCCGAGGGCAGAGCGAATTATGGTCAGAAAGATCATTGAAAATCCAATCATTCCAATACTTTTTTTGTCCATATTGCTTGCCAATGAGATGATGCGCGTTTTTATTTAATTAAAAGTAACTGTAAGTACGAATTTCACAACGAAAATACACCAAAATCGGAAGTGTGCAAACATTTAGTTGGCAGTTGAATTTAGTGCCTTTGTAAGTATTTTTTATTGTTCTTTGTTAATGTAAATATTTTTTAAGTTTTGTTTAATAGGTTTAAGAGATAATTGATTCAATTACTTATAAAAAAATAAAATAAAATTAAAAACAACAACCAGTGTGAAAGTGAAAATATCAAAATTTTTCATCTTGTGTAAAGATTTTATTGGCAAAGTGAACATATGTATATATATATATATGTGTGTGTGTGTGTGTGTATGTATACAAATATATATAAAAGTATATTTTATATTTTGTATATGTGTGTGTATGTGTGTGTTGCATAAATGCATTGCAAGTACTCTTGCTTTCTGCATAATAAAATATACCTACACATTCAATATTATTTTTACTTTATTATACTTTTGGTTTGAACGTCTCATTGACAGCCTTACAATGCGTGATTTGCAAAGTTTGATTTATTATTTTGCTTTAAGTCTTACAAAAAATATGTTATGTTCATAGACAATAATCTGATATGCTAGAAATAAATTTGCTTTGTTTTCTTAATTATTTTGCTCACTTGACCATTTTATTTTTACAAATAAGACTCAAGATGAAATGACGCTAGCTGGAAGTGTAACTAGATCTTTGGATTATCTTAATTAGGCAAATATATATTAGATATTAGCTTTGTTAAACTAAAGAAAGAAACCCAACTTCACAACTGTAACGCAATTAAACTAGACTCACAAGCTTTAATATGCTTTCAAAAAATAATGTGCCTATGGTACTAGTTTTTATTTAGTGTTGTTTAATCTATAAAAAGTATTCTGGGAAGCCAATTAAAGTATTAATAAGCTTTATTAAATCTTGTGAATGCAATACTTATACAAAAACTTGAACAAAGCACAATAAACGTATTCAGTTAATTTATGTTTGCTGTTTTTTTAAATTAATTAGTTGCCCCCTGCACGAAATCGAACCAATCAAACACAACTTAACAGCAATAAATTAATAAACTGCAAGTAAGTAACTGTATCAATACATATCTTAAAGTACAAGCGTCTTCGCGTTTCAATATTGATTAGGAAATAAATCACTCAGAAGTCGGCATGCATGTAAAGAAATCCACACACACAAAAATCTGCCCTCGGTTTTGGCAACCTTGAGCCACAGACCACCCCACCCCATCTTAATTTAAACTCTTCTACCCCCGCCACACCTACTTTCCGTTGGGATCGCGCAATGAGCGCGTTGAAGGCAATCCACGCATACCCTTCTCCAATTTGTCCGCATCGCCAGCGGAAAAACGGAAATTCATTGTCTGCTGACTTGCCCCACTGTGCACACCCAACAAAAACCGACCACCCAAATCGGGCATGGTAAGGGTGCTACGTGAACCACGACGAGGACCCAACAGTTCCACGCTTTCCTCCTCATCCTGACCGTAGCTGACAATGTTTGCAGCTGCCACGGTTACGGGTGTCTTGGCGGGGGGAGAGTACTGTGCATTGGCCTCGGACAAACGACGATATTCGCCGCTACGTGAATGCTGCAGCTTCCAAGAGGCGCGTCGTGTATTTGCCACACAGTGACTGCTATTGCTGCAGTGAACTGAAGCGTTCGTTGTGTTGGTGGTAGTGTTTAGGTTACCTGTGCTCTGGGAGACCAGACAATTGTTGGAGCTGGAACTACTGCTGGATAGACTGGAGTTGCTTCCTCCACTGCCAGTGCGACGAATGCTACGTTTACTGCGATGTTGCACTTGCGGCACTTGCTCTTGTGCAGTTGGCTGTTCCTCCGAAGTTAACAAGGCATCAGTACTCTTACAACAGCTTTGATGACTCGCCGAGTGCTTCAAGGTCCAGCGAAAATCATTGGAGTTCTCATCGTCAAGCGGGGGATAGATGCGTCCAGCTGAATGTATTTGATTGCCCAACAAAGGTTCCTTGGAGCCAGCCAAGTTGGAATCTGTTGCTAGTGGAGATACAATTTCATCTATAGTATTAAGTGGTGAGATTTGCAACGTTTGTTTCTGTTGCAGCAGCTCCATTTCATTTTTGATAGCTGGCTCAATTCCCAGCAGACCCAGGACTAGACGTGGATTCGCCAAAACGAAGCGTTCAAAGGTGGGAAAATCGATGCGATAGAAGTCGGTTTGAGAGCTACGACTAACCTTTGTTGGAACCTCCACGCTAGCTGGCGACTCTGCTTTTGAGCTGGGTGACGTTATCTTCGTAGGCAGCTGTATCTCCCTACCCCATACCTCAGGCGGATGCGAGGAACAGCGCTGCATGGCCGCTGTCTCCGTGCCATTGCCCAAGGACATTGTGCCCATGCCTATGAGCTGAGCATCACCTCCAGTTAAGCCCAGTCCCAACCCAACTCGTGCTGCTGCCACTCCGCTGATGTTTGGGATGGAACGTGCTGGGGGGAGCTTGAGGGAGCCGTGCAAGTTCATAGCACCTGATGAATAAGTCATTTCCTGTAGCGCGCTTATGGCATTGCGCACCTCTACGCCCAGTTGTGCCACATCCTGATGCAATGTGGACACCTGTGAGTCGAGGCGTTCTAGCGATGGACGCTTACCGCCTGCATCCCCCTCGTCAATGGCTGGATCGACCTCCTCAAAGGAATTGCGGTCCAGACTGCTGGCCATGTTAAGGGGTCGTTGTCGCTTGTTTCTATCCCGCAGCGTAATCAAGGAACTCCCACGCTGATGCAATCGCTGATGCCTGGGACTACTCATGCCCAGCAGTGGGGACCGTGTGATGCTGTGAAGTGGCGATGGGGTTGCTGATAGAGCAGCGCCTGGTACACCAGCATTTCCATTCTGTTCTTTCTCATGCTCACCACCCGCTTCGGCTTCCTCTCGATTTTCATCATCCTCACTAATACTCGGCAGGGGAAACGATGGCCCAATATCCGAATCCTGATTCTCATATCCCTCGCGCAAATTGCATGTCAGATCGTGCTGTATGTCATTTGCAAACTGCTGCTGGTATTCCGGATATAAACGCAACACCTCCACCAGACCGCCCATGTGTATGCACTTCAAATCGCAGTAGGTAAGCGCCTACAAAAAAAACATCCAAAAATGTTATTTTAAATGATTATGCACTACACTTGCTGAAGAAGGCAGCCCAATAAATATATGTGCTTTATAGGCAAGGACAGAATCCATGAAAAATAAACACAACTTTGTCCATAAGCTCAGTCATGCTAAATACGTGCCACTTGTTATACCCTGAACCCATTAAAAATGGGTAAAAAGGGTATAATGGTTTTGTGCAAAAGTATGTAACAGGCAGAATGAAGCATCTCCGACCCCATAAAGTATATATTTTCTTGATCAGCATCAAGAGCCGAGTCGATATAGCTACGTCCGTCTGTCTGTCCGTCTGTCAGTCCGTATGTATGAACGCGTCGATCTCAGAGACTATAAGAGCTAGAGACTCCAGATTTGGAACATAAGCTCACCTAATCCCTAGGCAGTACAAATTTGTTTTCGATTGTTGATAACTTTCTCCGTTTCCGATATACACAAGGGATCGATAACAACAAAATACTGAATTTGGAAAAACTTTGAGACGGTGTTTCAAACATTAAATAATAAATAATGACAATCTGTGAAACTTTTATTGAAATCGGCTGAGAAGCACCGGAGATATGAAATATTGAAATCAAGTAAAGTAAGTAAAGTAGTGGAGTATATGCAAGTGTATGTGTGTGTACGCGCATACTGCATACTACCAACACAACTTCAATGTCCCATATCTCCGGTGTTTCTTAACCGATTTCAATAAAAGTTTCACAGATTGTCATTATTTATTATTTAATGTTTGAAACACCGTCTCAAAGTTTTTCCAAATTCAGTATTTTGTTGTTATCGATCCCTTGTGTATATCGGAAACGGAGAAAGTTATCAACAATCGAAAACAAATTTGTACTGCCTAGGGATTAGGAAATTGTCATTGTTTTGTTTAATTTTTCAAAGTTTTCCAAATTCAAGATTTTGATGTTATCGTTTATATCGGAAACGGGAAATGTTATCGAATATCAAACAACAACTTGTACTGCCTACGGATGAGGCGAGCTTAAGTTCCAAATCTGGAGTCTCTAGCTCTTTTAGTCTATGAGATCGACGCGTTCATACATACGGACGGACGGACGGACAGACGGAGGGACGGACGGACGGACAGACGGACATTGCTATATCGACTCGGCTGTTGATGCTGATCAAGAATATATATACTTTATGGGGTCGGTGATGCTTTATTCTGCCTCTTACATACTTTTGCACAAAACCATTATACCCTTTTTACCCATTTTTAATGGGATCAGGGTATGATAAACATGCATTCAAAACGAATTTTTAAAACTAAAAAAATTCCTAATTCAATTACTATGAAGAATATGCAATGCAAAAAATGTGGTTCTTAGAGCATCACCTAATCTACTCGAATCTATGTGCCATTTGTTGATGTTGACGGCATGGTGTCTTCTTTATACTCAAATGCACCATCTAGGCAGACACCCGCACACGGTTTCCCCCCAAAAACACACATACATTACTCTTAAGTATCACTCACATGGGCCGCTGTCGTTGTTGTTCTTGTTGGCTGCCACTTGTGCCGTACCTAAAGTGGCGCCTCAGAACGCATGCTGCGGCAGCTGCTGCCTGTGAGTAAGTAAAGATTGTATGCAAAGTGTCTGCGCTTTATTTGGCTAGAAGGCAGACAGTCAAATGAACTGGGCACAAGCAAAAGCTTAGTGAATGACTGTAAAAACGTGGGAAGAAAAGCCGGTAACGATTTAACATCTTTTTCATGAATTTTTCACTAATTAAGTAATGATATTTCCGTTTAAATTATAATTGTTTATGCTCCTGCGGTCGTTTAATGTATTGAGAGCACAAACAGCCGACGTGAATATGTTGAATATATTATCTGACAGCGATGTAAGCCACACATAATCCAAACAAAATAATGAAATTTTTCTCGTTGCAGTCAAGTGGAAATAAAGCCCTCGTTGGCAGATGCTTAAAAATACTTGAAGCATCGTTTGCCTGCACTCAACGTGATAAACTTCACAACAGGCGAACAAACAAACAAACAACAAATGAACAAATGAGCAGGAAAAAATGGCTTGAACTTTTCAGCTTCAGCTTTAAAGAAGACGTTTCGATAAAAGTATAATTAAAGCAAAGCATACAAAACAAGTAAGAAGGCTCTAGTCGAGATATCCCGACTAGATGAATACCCTGATCCCTATACTTTACGCCTTCAGTCAGTGCTTGTAAGTATGTAATTGTGTGTACGCGCATACTGCATTCTGCATACAAAACTTCAATGTTCCATATCTCCGGTGTTTATTATCCGATTTCATTAAAAATTTCACAGATTGTCATTATTTTATTTTATAATTCAATTGGCATCTCAAAGTTTTCCAAATTCAAGATTTTGTTGTTATCGATCCCATGTGTATATCGAAAACGGCAAGAGTTATCGAAAATCGAAAAGAAACTTGTACTGCCTAGAGATTGGGCGAGCTTAAGTTCCAAATCTGGAGACTCTAGCTCTTATAGTCTCTGAGACCGACACGTCCGACAGACGGACGGACGGACGGACGGACAGACGGAAATTTTTTTTATTTTTATTTTTTTGGCTGGGCAAATGCTGGAGAGGGGAAACACTTTACGTGCCGTAGGTGGTTTGCCAAAATCCACCCGTGTGTCGGGCTCCTGTGCCTTAACGGCAAGTATACCGACTAAAACCCCACTCCCCGTTCTTCTATCGTCGACCCACTCGACTGACCCTGGACATTTGCCTGGAACCGTTTACCACATTACTTCGGGCAAGGTCCATCGTAAGGCCCTATTGGCCTTCTACTTCGTTCTGTCTTTCAACGTCCCCCTGTGTTCGGTCCATCTCTAGCTTCTTGTCTCTAAGGATATTTTGCACGTATTGTGCTACCCGTCCCCAGATGTTCTCCTCTAGAAGCATAGCCCTCACTATGTTGTCGGGATTGATGTCCGTCTCTATTTCTCGGTTAAGCGTCGACCGCTTCCCCCACCATTTGCTACAGCTAAAAAACGTGTGTTCGGCGTTGTCCTCGCAGCCGGGACAATAGACACAATCGGGCGATGTTGCCTTTCCCATGCGGTGAAGGAATTTGCGAAAATAGCCGTGTCCCGAAAGAAACTGTGTCAGGTAGTAATCTATATTACTTGTCCATGCTTTCTTTCGGTCCACAGCTTCACGTCTGTTATGAGGCGCGCAGTCCATCTCCCCCTACTTTCCTCCTCCCAGAGGCTCTGCCATGCATTTAATGTCCTGGCTCTCTCTTCAAGGTATACATTTTCCCCTTCACCTGCGTTTCTCCTCAGAAAAACCGCCCGCCGCTCTTTAGCTAGAAGTATTATGGGTGTGACCCCCGCAATCACCAGAGCTGCCGGTTCAGAAACCGTGCGGTATGCGGAAGCCACCCTTAAAGCCCCCTCCTTTGGACTTGCGCCAGCCTCTTCCGGTATTTTTCTACGTTTAGAGAGTCGGCCCAAATCTCCGCTCCGTAGAGCAGTACCGACTGAACCGTGCTCATCAGAAGGCGGCGTCTACTAGGGGATGGGCCTCCAACGTTAGCCATAAGTCTGCTGAGCGCAGTCACTCCACCTGCCGCCTTGTCTGCCGTCTGTTTGATCTGTTGGAAAAAATTCAGCTTGGAATCTATCATAATGCCCAGGTATCTGACCGCCGGTTTCGACGTCACCATGGCTTCTCCAACTCTCACCGTGATGATTGTTGGTATTCTTTTTTTGGTCAGGACTACCACTTCTGTTTTTTCTAGCGCCAGTGATAGCCCATGTTCCGTCATCCAGCTGCTGACCGTCCTCATCACCTGGTTGAGCTTGAGCTGTGCCCTTGGTATGTCCCGTGCTGCCACTAGTGCAGCTACGTCATCCGCATACCCAACTAGGTACGTTTCTTCTGGCATTTCCAATCTTAGCAGACCATCATAAGTGGCGTTCCACAGATCCGGGCCTAGGATGGATCCCTGCGCCGCCCCTGCCGTCACGGCTATTCTGCGGGAGCCTTCTTTGGTTTCGTAGACAAGTCCACGATCCGAGAGGTAGGCATCGATTACGCGGAGTAGGTAGGCCGGAACCTTGAATTTTTGCTCCAGAGCCTCCATCATGTCTGTCCATCTCGCCGAGTTGAACGCATTCTTCACGTCGAGTGTCACCAAGAGTACCACTCTTTTCGAGTACTTGGTGTGGTTCTCGGCTTTTTCCACCGCTGCCATTACATCGAGGACGGCGTCTCTAGTGGATCGGCCGGCCCTGAACCCGTACTGCCTCGGTGAGAGTCCACCTGCGTTACAAACTGCTTCTGTTAGTCTGGCTCTGATCAGTTTCTCCATGACCTTTCCCGCTGTGTCCAGCATGCACAGTGGTCGGTAGGCCGAAGGAGATTCCGGATCGCCCTTTCCCTTGCTGATGAGCACTAACCTTGCCGTTTTCCAGCGTGAGAAGAAGACACCCTCTTCTAGGCATGCATTGTACATACGCAGCAGTATTTCGGGTTTTTGGTGATAGACCAACTTCAGCGCCTCGCTCGGTATCCCATCCGGGCCAGGCGTTTTTTTGTTTTTCATCGAGAGAACTGCCTTTTCTAGTTCTCCCTGGGTGAAGGGTGGGGTTGTTTCTCTCGTTTCCCACACCCTTGTCGGTCTGGTTGGTTGCTGTGGGAATAGCGCATTGACTATCCTCCTCATCGTTACAGCTTCCATGGTTTCTACCGATTTCAAGGCTCCCAGTTTCCTGTTTACTAGTTTGTAGCCTAGTCCCCAGGGATCCCTTTCTACGTCCTCCACCAGCTCCCTCCAGCAGCAGGCCTTGCTCTTGTTTATTAATCTTCGCAGTTCTTTCTTCGCGGCCTTATGTTCCGCCGCCTTTTCACCGACTTCTACTCTATTTCTAGCGCGCTGCGCAGCCCGACGCAGCCTATGGCATTTCCTTCTCAGGAGCTCTATATCCTTGTTCCACCAGTAGACCGGCCTTTTCCCGTGGCGGGGCCTACTGCGGGGCATAGAAACCTCACACGCCGCACTGATAACGTTCATGGTTGAGGTTACCAATGTTCCTGCTTCTAAGTCTGTAATTTGACCGAAATTTTCGAGCCCTGCGGCGCCCCTTGCTAGACGGACATGGCTATATCGACTCGGCTGTTGATGCTGATCAAGAATATATATTCTTTATGTGGTCGGAGATGCTTCCTTCTGCCTGTTACATACTTTTGCACAAATTTTTTGTTTTGCACAAAAACATTATACCCTTTTTTTCCCAATTTTAATGGGATCAGGGTATAAAAATAAATAAATAAAGGGGGAAAATGTCAAGTAGACATAAAAATAAGTTCTTTTTAATTACGAAACAACGAAAGCTGACTAAAACACGACAGGCGGTAAACAGGAAACGCCTTCAAGATGCCTTTGGACTATAACCATTAAGTTTTCTCCGCATTTGAATACGAAGCGAAAGCTTGAATTAAATAAAACAAGCTAAAAATTAAACTTTAGATTGTTTAAGCTGTGTGACTGACTAATGGAATGTATAAGATAGTTTTTTAACTATATAACAATGATTTTAATAAAGTAAAGCTTTATTTTCTTCTTATATTTGTTAACAAGCTTTGAAAACTCCTGCACATAATTCGATGCAAGGTTTAACTTAGATAAGTTTGTTCAACTTTCAACGCTATTCAAAAATGTTATTTCAAAAAACAATTATTAAGTAAAATAAAACTGACTGACAACAATTTTACGTAGCCACATTAATTGATATTTTAAACAGGTTTCAGTATCAAGACTTACCTTTATGTCGCTGCTGCTACGCACAACAACATCTTGGCCAGCGCTATTGGTGGTAGCTGTCATTTGCCCGTTACTCGTACCGACCAGATGCACATTTATGTCAGAGCCAACGAGATCGCCCTTTCCTTTAAACGTAGGTGTAGGTGTTGTTAAGTTAAAGAGAGAAAAACCGAACAAAAGGTCAATCGCTAAGTAAGAATCAATAAGCATAAAAATAGCAGCTATTTGTCTAGGCAACGTTGTGAATGAATAAATAAGCAGATGACTTGGCTAAAATACAAATGGAAAAGATGCCAAGAGCGAAGCGAAGGAACTTTTGAGTTCAATAACCGTCTTTGACAAAATAAACAAAATGAAAACATAGCCATTTAAGTAAACGCGACTTGAAAACATAAAGTACTCAAACTTCACACAACTAAAATGAGTTAACGTTTCTTGAACATACCCAGGATGGCAACAACCATATCGTCCTTGATGACCTCCATGGAGCCGTTGCAAAGATAATATATATAGTTTAGTGCATCGCCTTTGTGTATTAGATACTCGCCGGGGGCACAAAAGTTCGTCTTTATGTGCAGTGACAACAATTTCAGGCAACCCTGGAATTGAATTGATAAACAAAATAACAAACACAATATAGCACAGCGACAAATTCGCTTAAATAAGATTTTGTTTAGAGTCAACGCCTTCACATTGAAGTTGGTCAAGAGGCGGTCAAACATCCTGAACTTTGTGGAAAACTTCCGTGACTACCGCTAATTGTAGTTGAAGTTGCCAAGAAAACCGGCTTAAAGAGTGCTATTGCCGTTGAGTGGTTTTTGTTTGCCATCTCTGCAAAGCTTTTATTAATATTTACTCTTTTCGTATTATCGTTCTTGTGTTCCATTGTCTTTGACTATTTTACTCTCAAGTTGCAATTGCTTATGTTGATTTTATGTGCCTTAAACTTTACCAGCTAAGAAATTGTCCAAGGTCAAGTAACAGTATGCGCCTAGATGTACTTCAGTTATTTAACTAAGCTTTTAGAGCTTAGTGTTCTGTGTTCACAAGATAATTGCTCCGTAAAAAATAAAAAAAAACAAACTGTTTATGAATTGAAGTGGCTCCTCAGAGGAGGGCATCGTATCGCTTTGAACAGCTTGAAGGATAGAAGGATGAGTTTTTATATACATAGTATAAGCCAATAAAGTTGACATAAATAAGGTTTTTTATACCCTGATTCCATTAAAAATGGGAAAAGAGGGTATAATGTTTTTGTGCAAAAGTATGTAACAAGCAGAAGGAAGCATCTCCGACCCCATAAAGTATATAAATTCTTGATCAGCATCAACAGTCGAGTCGATATAGCGATGTCCGACTGTCAGTCCGTCCGTGATTCCGTCCGTATGTATGAGCGCGTCGATCTCAGAGACTATAAGAGCTAGAGACTCCAGATATGGAACTTAAGCTCGCCTATCCCTAGGCAGTACAAGTTTCTTTTCGATTTTCTTTCACTTTTCCCGTTTTCGATACACACATGGGTTCGATAACAAAAAAGTGTTGAACTTGGAAAATTTGAGATGCCATTTATTTAACAAAATAAATTATTAAACAAAATAATGAAAATCTGTGAAATTTTAATTGAAATCGTTTAAGAAACACCGGAGATATGGGACGTTGAAGTTGTATATGCAGTATGCAGTATGCGGGTAGACACACACACACATACTTGCAAGCACTGACTGTAGGCGTAAATTAATAGGTGTACCGGTTAATTCGCGTGGTTTTACAAAAGATGGCGTTACTTGATTATTATTTCGGGGAATCCCCTTTCCCAATATTCGTTGGAAAGCCACTGTCATATAGTTTGAGAATCATTATGTGTCATTGAGTTGAAGCGTCAACAACAATACTTTTTAATTAACTGAATATGTCCAGTTTCGTGCCAAATATAGTGTTTTTGCGGGGAGTTTTACTTCATTATTTCAATATGAAGAAAAAAGCAGCCGAAAGTCATCGCATTTTAGTGGAAGTTTATGGTGACCATGCTCTAGCTGAGGGAACGTGTCAGAAGTGGTTTGCACGGTTTAAAAGTGGTAATTTTGACTTGGAAGACAAAGAACGTCCCGGACAGTCAAAAAAGTTTGAAGATGAAGAATTGGAGGCATTGCTCGATGAAGACCCGTTACAAACGCAAAAAGAACTTGCGAATACACTTGGAGTCGCTCAGCAAACCATTTCCGATCGTTTAAAAGCAATGGGAATGATCCGAAAGGTAGGACATTGGGTGCCATATAAATTGAAGCCAAGAGACGTCGAACGCCGTTTTTCCACGTGCGAAAAACTGCTCCAACGGCACAACAAAAAAAGGCCACATGTTGCACAGCCGGTCAAAACATACTTAGAAACGCTGAAATGGGAAGTTCTACCCCACCCGCTGTATAGCCCAGACATTGCCCCGTCGGATTACTATCTCTTCCGATCGATGCAACACGGCCTGGCTGACCAGCACTTCTCCAATTATGATGAAGTCCAAAATTGGATCGATTCGTGGATTGGCGCCAAACCGGTTGACTTTTTTCGAGATGGTATCCGTCAATTGCCAGAAAGATGGGAAAAAGTTGTGGTCAACGATGGGCAATACTTTGAATATTAAATTTGTAATCATTTTTTCGCAATAAAGCATTGATTTTCGAAAAAAAAACCACGAGAATTAACCGGTACACCTAATAGTAAATTACCTTACTAGTTTCTTAACAAATAATTTACTTTCAATTTTATGTGAGCTTTCACCTTTTTTCGGTTATGCTGAAAAGCTTTGACTTTAATTACAGCTGGCTAAGTGTCGAATTAAAATTGATGCCCAGCTCCAAAAGCATCAATAAATTTGTCTTATCTCTGCGTACAGACAGCAGATGAAACTTTGCAAGAGATTCAAGAATGGACAAAGAAAACTTCCATCTTTTTTTTCATAAGTAAACCTGTGCGATAATGCAATAGAAGCTTAATTGGAAAATCAATTACTTCAGCGGCACGCAGAGCTGCTTCAATTCTAAGCACCATTTGCCAAAATGCTTGACTCTTAAGTACTATGTGTATATTTGTATGTGTGGACCTGTGTGTGTATGCCCTGAATTTAAACATAGCCGAATGACAAGGGTATTGCCATTATCGACGACAATCATCACAACTCGCACTGTTGCATTTGCTTTTACTTTCTGCTTTCACTATGTAAACGTGTTAATGTGTGAGTGTATGTGTGTGTGTGAATGTGTGGGTGTTTGTGATTGTGGCCAAAATTTTTGCCTAAAACCTTTTTCATGCTTCAGTTGTTGTTGCCCGTGTCTATAAGTTGGCCAAAAGGCAAACACACTCAATTTATTCAGTATAGTAAAACTAAAAGTTTCACCTGAGTGTGTGTGCGATAGGTTTCTGAGCGTAATGGGTGTGTATGCATAAGTCTGTGTGCGTGTGCGTATGCGGGCATGTGTGCCAAACAAAATGTCTGTCAAGCCAGCAGTTGACTTTTGGCTGCTATGGCAAGTTCGCTGCCGATTATTTTAACACTACCAACAGTATCAGCAAACAGCATAATAAGACCACTTGTTTAAGGGTCTATGTGGCATTTAGAGAGTCTCCGACCTTTGGCAATAACACAAAAAGCGCAGGCAAAACAACACATCCAGATATGTACAGCTTCGAAATTGAAAATAGCACCGCGAAACTACTCTTACAGACCAAAAAAACAAAAACAAAAAAATAAAAACAAATAAGAAGGCTCTAGTCGAGATATCCCGACTATACGATACCCTAATCCCTATACTTCACGCGTACAGTCAGTGCTTGCAAGTATGTGTGTGTGTGTGTACGCGCATACTGCATACTGCATACACAACTTCAATGTCCCATATCTCCGGTGTTTATTAGCCGATTTTAATAATCTCACAGTTTGTCATTATTTTGTTTTATAATTCAAATGGCATCTGAAGGTTTTCCGAAGTCAAGATTTTGTTGTTATCGATCCCATGTGTATATCGAAAACGGGAAGAGTTATCGAAAATCGAAAACAAACTTGTACTGCCTAGGGATTAGGCGAGCTTAAGTTCCAAATCTGGAGTCTCTAGCTCTTATAGTCTCTGAGATCGACGCGTTCATACATATTTTCATACATTTTTTTATTTTTGCATGTTTTTAAATTTAAGTCAGATTTGATGTTGATGTGATTTATTTCAATAAAGGTCTGCACTGGATGGCAGTACAAAAAGAAGTGTGTAACTACAAACTAACAAAAAGAGAGAGAATTCATTGCTCTCGAACGGTGTTGCCACATCGATAAATTTATTGCTTGCATACTATCAAATATGAACCAAATTAATATTTCAACAGATAGTTCTTAAAACCAAATGCCCTTTAGAAGAAGTTTTGTCATCATTTCATTTAAAATTTATTTTAGCTAGGCTAATTGTCGTTGTATTTAAACAATTTAAAAAGTAATAAGTCAAAGTACATTTTAAAATTCAAAAATGTAAAAGTTTTGGTTAATATGTTGCTGGTTGAGATGACCATTTCTGTATATATTTATGCACTCACCTGTGAGGCTGCCTCGAATATCGGAAGCTGTAATATTTCACGATGTAAATGCATTGAGACATCTCCACGCAGCTCCTCCGGAAATTCGCGCAGCGTCTGTAAACAAACATAAGAATAAAAGAAGACAAGTATGAAACGGCAGTCAGTGATAAAAGGGTAAAAAGTGTATTTTTAGGGATAAGTGGAGCGGTAAACACGAGCGACAAGTGCCAGAGCTCAAAACTTACATATCCTTCTAAGGAACAACACATTGTACACGCATAAACATACACACACTCACACACAGACTGGTGCAAAATAGAATTGAAAGATATTGTAAGCATATATTTTTTTCCTTGCAATTTTTTCGCCTTTATCTGTACATATACAGTTTATTTTGCATGCGCAATATGTAAAATAAATATCTTTGTCCTGCGATTTTTTTATTTCTTTTGTTTTTGATTATGTCTCGGTCCCCGAGGTGGTCGCAAGTGTATTGGATGATATTGTTGAGAGGATTAATATCAAAATTGAAAAGCTTTTGCATTTTGTTTGTTTACATTTTCCTTTTGCGGTTACTTTCGCTGCGTTACCTGAATTCTTTGCTTAGATACAAGGAAGTATTTAACCTCCAGGGGAACTTAACACGAATTTATATTTTAGCATATACCAAATTTATTTATATACGTGTGAGACTATCCTTTGCCTTTATAAAATGAATATTGCTCAAAACTTGGGCGTTTACGTTAATTTCAAGTAATTTGTTTGACAAAAAAGCATAAGCCAAATGCGTAAGTAAATATTGTTTCTTGGTTCATGAATATTTTATTGAGTACTTGGTACTTAACGTAGACTTTATACTTTAACAAACAAAGAGTTTAAAGCCTATTTCGGCTAGATTATACCATTTAACTAATAAGCAAAATTTCTCTAAATATGAACAGCTTATGAAACGACTTTTAAACTACAAATATTAGCAAGATAACTTAATGAAAATATTTATTTTAAACTTGCATTCATACGACAAAATAAAAGCCAAAAGCCCATACATTAATCGTTAATACGAGAGGTTTACACAAGTTTTAATTCATATTGAATTTGAAACCAATTTTTGGCCACAAAACTAGCACGCAATGACTGAATTTCTGAAATTTTGTGGAAATTGCTTTTGTGTTTTCGACGATTATTCACTTTGACATGGGACAAAAAATTTAAATACAAACCAAATACAAACAACAACTTAAAACTAAATATATTTCAGAAGCTTTCACCCTTTGTGCGTTTGTATTTGAACATGTTTACTTATTTAATGGAACATTTTCCCGAAGGCCAACTTGGAATTGTTATTTATGAGAGCATTCTCAACCACAAAATACAAAGAAGTGTAAAATATTTTACACTTATTGCATGCAGTGGCCAAAAAGTTTGCTAAAAACTTGACTATCAACATTAAGAGGCGAATGTCAGCAAGCCTAACGCAGGGCATTTTATGTGTCTGCCAAACATTTTAGCTTGAGTTTCTGCGACACGATGGGAAGGCCACACAATTTCTGACACAACGAACGCACGTTTTGTGGACCGGCTGGCAAAGAGGAATCCATGAGGGCCAACAAGCAGCCCTTTGACGTTCTGCTAGTTAATTTTCATGCGCAATAAATTAACAATTTAATTTAATGCCCCCCTAACTGGCGTCACATTTTGTGCTCCATTTATAAAAACATATATTTTGTGCGACTGAAAGTGAGAGGATGCATTATTCATGTTTTCTTATTGTAATTAATTTTGTTTAAACATATTTCTTTTTGTTAAACCCGACCATAAATCACTTAACAATTTATAAATGATATTTATTAGGTCAATTTTATTTTTATAAAATTTCATAATATATTTGAAAAGTTGATAACTAATAAAATCAAATCATTTTTAATGATTCATTCTTGTAAGAAATTCAACATAATATGTAATAAAAACGACTGAACTCGAGAAAATGTGAGGAAGGCTGCAAAAAATTAAAAATTAAGCTGGTGTTGGTGAAGCACTGCGAGTTACCTTAATAACTGTTGGAAAAGCGTGTTTGTTGAAAATGTTTACAATATCTTTTTTTTAGAAAGCCGATACCATAAGTAAAGTTTGTTATATTTAAATGTGCTAATAAATACATAAACATTTATTAATTAGTAAATGTAAATATATTTTTAAAGCATTTTCGCGAGGCTTAAGTTTTCAAATTGTTGTCAACTAACTACCAAACTGTTGACATTTATGTCTTGTTTATAAAAACCTTACACCGCGTATAACTTATGCAAAGCATTCAGCATTCTTCTTGCATATATATGAAACAAATTTTTTAAGGCAGTTAAGACATTTTCTTAGTTGTAAAATACTTCTTAGTTCTCAAATTTCATTTTAAAAAGGCAACTGTATTAAATTGGTTGCAAGCCGAAATTAATTACACAAGTTTCAAACCAAAGCAACAAATCACTGAAAGTCTGGCCAGAATATTTGAAGGGTGTTCCTGTCAGACGTGGAAGGGAGTTTGCTCTGCCGACTGGCAACAGTAGCATGAGTAGCTGTCAAGTACTCTGTTGGGCAACATCAAAGGCAGGAGCAGTTGGGCATTTGATGTGTTGAGAGGCAGCCAGACAAATGCGCTAGTCTATTTGCATCCCATTGCATCAAAATTGAAAAAAAAAAACAAGTAAGAAGGCTCTATTCGAGAAACCGCGACTAGACGATACCCTGATCCCTATACTTTATGCGTACCGTCAGTGCTTGCAAGTATGTGTATGTGAATATACGCGCATACTGCATACTGCATACCCAACTTCAATGTCCCATTTCTCCGGTGTTTCTTAACCGATTTTAATAAAAATTTCACAGATTTTCATTATTTTGTTTAAAATTTCAAATGGCATCTCAAAGTTTTCCAAATTCAAGAATTTGTTGTGATCGATCCCATGTGTATATCGGAAACGGGAAGAGTTATCGAAAACCGAAGGGACGGCTGAGTCGATATAGCCATGTCCGTCTGTCCGTCCGTCTCTCCGTATGTATGAACGTTTTCTCTTATAGAGATCGACGCGCTCATACATACACACAGTCAGACAGACAGACGGACAGATGGACATGGCTATATCGACTCGGCTTTCGATGCTGATCAAGAATATACATACTTTATGGGGTCGGAGATGCTTCCTTCTGCCTGTTTGCACTAAACCATTATACCCTTTTTTCCCATTTTGAATGGGATCAGGGTATAAAAATGGCGATTTTTTTCAATCGGTTTAGAGATACCGGAGATATGGAACAATGAAGTTGAGTATGCAGTATGCAGTACGTTCGTACATACACACACACATACTTGCAAGCACTGACTGTGCGCTTAAAGTATAGGGTTTAGGGTATCGTCTAGTCGGGATTTCTCGACTAGAGCTTTCTTAATTGTTTTGTTTGACTTTTGCTTTTATAATGCTGTGTGCCAATTTATACCGTCCACAGTTGAAAGAACCGCAACAGAGTGAGACAAATTTTCCCTCAACTGGCACACATTTTCCATGCTGTGTGAGTTGGGGCGAAGTTTTAACCGAATCCAAACTTTAAATTGCAACTAAAACTGAAAAGATTGAAACCTGTCAGGGCAGATTTAGTGAAGCAATCAAATATTATTATTATTGCATTCAATTATAATTGATTGATAAGATATTTTTTCCAAAATTATGTCAACTTAAACAATCTTTAAATTGCAACAGATCAATTAAGCTGCCTACGAATAAAAGCCAATTCAGCAGTTTAAAAATAAGTGCAGTCAATGGTCATATTCATACTTATACAACTCGCTATTTAATTTATCAGTCAGCCAAGAACTGCTGTTGACTGTGGCAGCGAGAGTTCCTCCAAAATCTGTTGAAATAAATCGTTTTACAAAATTATTTAAAATTATTCCATACTAAATAAAAAAATTGCATTAATAAGATTTTTAACAACAAGCACTTTTTTTTATAAATCATACAAAAATTTTTAAATTTAAAAAAAAAAAAATGTATACAATTTTATACTTAATTATATCAATTTTTTTTTTTTGCTTTCTATAAAAATATTATAAAAATTCATATGATTTTAAACCATAATCACGAAAAAAAATATAAATATATGCTGATTGCAATTATAAATAATTGGACTAAATTGAATTCAATATTAAATACTTCTGATACCAACCCCGGTGCCATGGGCTTCCAACATATGTATTCTACCTACTAGCTGACATATAATCAAAGGGGATTCAAGCTTTTTGCCATTTAACCCAATGCCAATCAATAAGGCACATAAGAGGCCTTATATACACACATGCCCACACACAAACATACACTCAAATTATATTTGGCATACCCCTTCAGTATATACTAGAAAAAATATATGTATTTATACGAGACTCAACAGGCATTTGCTTAATTAAAGGCACTGAGATATCAAAATGCCAATGAAGCCACAGTGCTTGCTTGCCCAGTGTGCTAAAGATTTTGCGCAGTAGCAGCAACATTTATGTGGCAAGCAAACACATGTAAATGTTTTACAAATAAACAAATTTATAAAGTACTCGTACTTGCCCACATACTTTACCTCATAGATATCAATGCCATGGCTGAGCGACCATGATGTTTGAAAGTAATCTTCAATGCGCTGTTTGAGCTCCTTTGGCATCTGAAAGTTAACAAAGAATATAATTTTATAACTAAAAATAATTTATAATTAAACTTGCTCTTATCTTAACATTAATTAATGGAATCATATTTTCTTTATTTGCTCTGTTTGCTTAACACCTGCTTATATATTGTTTTTGTATTTTACTCGCTCTTTTAAAGTCTCTGTGAGTGCTCTCTGTGCATAAATCTGTTTCTTTACGCTCTTGTACTCTTACGCGCTCTCTTTTGTTGATGTTGTTTGCGGTCATTCAAATTTTTGTCTTCTTATTTCTTTTCTATATCTTTTATTTCATTTTTTCAATGAATTACAAATTAATAAAATGTCCTTCTGCTGCTTCTTAGACTGCCAAGCAACAATACTAAAATCGGTTTTATTGGCTGCTGGATGTCTAACAAGTAAGAAGACTCTAGTCGAGATATCCCGACACACACTTATACTTGCAAGCACTGACTGTACCCGTAATTATAGGGATCAGGGTATCGTCTAGTCAGGATTTCTCGACAAGTGCCTTCTTACTTGTTTTCAATAACATTTACTACTGAATTGAAGATTTTTTATTCCGTTAGCTCATTTGCATGATTTTAAGCATCCAAACACGTAATAAGCACAAATGCACTTAATTACAAATTCAGCGCGTGAATGCTGCCTAATGGAGCAGCCAGCATACGCAGAATCAACAGGTTGCATTTGGTACGGTCACGTCTTGCAACTAAATATGGCAAACTTTCCTAGCATATTCAGGCTAAGTCTGTTGCATGCTTGCTTATCCACCCCTTCCCTATCCCATTATAAACCTAATGTTGCGTGGCATATGGCAAAAGTGTGCTGCATTCCAATGAAACTGGGCGAAAAAAGCACTATGAGCATGAGCTGTATTCGTAAAACGTATGTCGCCCAGTTGGCAGCCAACCACTAGGGTAAGGGTTTTCCAATCGACTATCGACATGTTAACGAGTCAGTCCATAAGGCTCAAGTATTAGTTAGGTGCTCTTCGATATTCTAGCACAAAATAGCAAAATACAATTCAAGTCAAACATTCGAGTCAAACAAAGTTGGCTTGAACTCAAATATAACTCTTATTATACTCAAAAATGGAAGTCAAACAGGGTGAGCTGTAAAATGAAATGAAATTAAATTTGTTCCATTCTTTTGTGATTGCGAATCCCTTCATGCTCCATAAGTCTGTCAAAATTATTAGTCGTTAAACTTTTTTTATTTTGATCAATGTATGCATCTGAACTCGCAACTAGAGAACTTAACTTCGTTTTTTTCTTACCACAAAAAACAGACATCTTTGGTATAAAAACATTTGTCAAAATTAATTTATATTTTTATTTTTTTTCCGAAAAACAAATCCTTTTTGTACATAAGAATTCAAACGTGTTACTCAACTGATAAATACTTACATTATGCAGTGCCACGAAATCCTTTAGGTCTCGCCATTTGCTTTCGTAGAGAGAACGACGTGAGTACATACGTTGTATTATGGCTGTCACATTACCAAAGACCACAGCGTGCATTAAAGCTGAGAGTAGATAAAGAGTTTTGAGAGAGAGTTGACTAACGCATGAAATAAGAATAAAATATGGTTTCACATTTCCCGAATCGAATGGAGATGCGTGAATCCCAACCGGATGAGGTGGCTGTTGATTACCTACCGCCAATGAGCATCATTATAATGGTGAAAACCTTTTCGGCCGTTGTATTTGCCGATACATTGCCAAAGCCCACTGAAGTTAGACTAGTGAATGTAAAATACAACGCTGTCGAGTATGTTTCAGCTGTTGTCAGTATGGCAACGGACGCGTTTTTTCTCTCCGCAAGCAGCTGCAGCCAACCTGTGAACAATACTTGATGATTTTAATGGCACAAATAGCACGAAAGAGAAAGAAAAAATATAAAACAAACTTTGTTTAGTAAATCAGGCTTTGTCAGGATGGCCCATGTGGACCAGATGTACAATATAGTATTTGTCATTCAGCCGCTTATTAAACTGACAATGACTTGGCCCAAAAACAAAACTTTCTCGACATGGAGCTGTTGCTGTCCATCAAAGTATTCAGTCGAAGTCAAACTAAGCTGTCAGAGAGCGCACGAATGGACATTCAGACAGACGGATGGACGGATAACATATATAGAGCGTGTCAAATCCGGCCTAAATGGCAAAGGAAACGCCCAATTGCAAATGCTAAATGGCAGTTTGTAAAATGTTTTGCCACCAGTTTCTTAACTCGCTACAACTGTGTGAATGTGTTTGCGAGCATCTAATGCGTATCATGTTCATTATATTAGATATGTGTCGGTATTTTTATGCAGAAAGTAACGTGCAAGTTGTTGCTTTTATATGTGATTTTCTCTGGGTTGTCAGTTTATCAGTGAAGTGAATATTAAAGTTTAGCAAGTGAATACATATGGTATAATCCAAAAATAAATGCTTATCTGAAAATGTTGAAATGGAAATACGATTGATTTATTTTATTTTTATTTTATTTTCTTCAAAATTCGAATTTTAAAAACTCAGTATAGTATGTTAAAGTTACATACCCTACACATATACTTCACACAAACGGATAACAATTACAAAAATTTTAACACTTGTGTGACCGAATTTAATTATTATATTTGACTGTAAATGATCTAACTGCCAGAAAAGAATATCTTAAACAAAGTTTCAGATAGCTCATAAACTGAGGGACTAGTTAGCATAGACAGACGAAAAGGGCTATATGGGTCAACTCGCACGGCACGGCCAAAAGCAAGCAAAGGAGGCCAAAATTATAAAGGATAAAGAGAAAAAAATCTCTCTAGAGCGAGTTTTCTCGGCTGTAGAAATTAAGTAGTCTTTGGTCTTTGCCGAAAATAATTCTCCTTTCAGTTTCACTCAAGAGAGAGTTGCCTCGTCTTAAGAGTCAACTTGCCTTCAACTGTAACTCTGTTTATATCGGTTCCTATATTGGCCTCCTAAACCACTTCACTTGCGTCTGCTATGAAGATCATTAAGTAAACTGCGCGCATTGCACCATCACATGGTTTGCGTCCTCACTATGAGCATTCATCGTGGCTCCCGTGTCCGAACCGCTTCAAGTTGCTTTGGAAACATCCATGACCAAATATAAGCTGCGTTAGGTAGAAGTTTTATTCGCCGTGCTTACGGTGGAGCCAGGGATCAAGATGAGCTTGCCACCTCACAATTGTGCTTGATCTCGCTGCTAACCGAACCATGCGCGCTGTTTAAACGGTTGTTGCCGAGTCGATATCTAGTTCTTTTAGGTTTTTATGCCCACAATGACACGGGCAGCCTCATCGGAGACCGTCCTGAACGCGCTGCAGTCCCGGATGGGTTAAGCTTTGTACCTGAACGACTTTATACCAGACCAGCGCGGACCATGTTCATTTGTAGTCAGCGGAGCTCCTGGAGTCCCTTTTTGACTGCAGAATAATCGATACCGCCTCAAAGTTGTGCGCAGGCCTGGGTAAGCCAGTCCTGCACACGAGCAATGCAGCTCAGCGTATTTCAGAACCCTGCGTACGATTATGAAAGCAACATCGTCGGCAAAGTCAATGATGTGTGCCTCATCCGGGAGTTCTAACCTAAAGACGCTGCTGTACATTATTTAACAGAAACAGCATGTACTTTTGTGCCTTCAGTGGTCTGGTAGCTAAGCACCCGTCGAAAAAGCTCCTTATGGTGTTCGGCAGAAATCAAGCGACCTGCAATAACGCCAAAGCGTTGCGAATAATAGAGTTTACGCATCCTTGATATCCAGCGTGACAGCTGCCATCCAGAGCCTTGAATAATGCTGATTGCTATGTTGACATTGCTCCGGGCATCGATGGTTGACTTCGCTTTACGAAACCCAAACTGATTTGGGAACAGCCCACCTTCTTTGTCTATTGCATGGCTAAGTCTTGTACATTACATATGGGTCTATAAGAAGATGGATTAACTGTCTTCGAAAGTAGCAGACGATTCTGCACTTTTCAGATTAACGAAAAGGTTCTTTCGCGTAGGCATGCAGTCAAAAGCACAGCAAATTGGTCAGCATATAGCGTCAGCACTCGGTTGGGGATACCGTCAGGACCGGAGACTTTGGTTGATACGATACTCCTGGCAATATCTAGTACAACCTTCGGTGAAATAGCATCCGGTACATTTTCCCGCTTGGAAACAGACACACCACAGCAACTTGCGCCATTGAAGAGTAGTGTTGTAGCTTTTGCACTGTTTTATAGACTTTGTCCCAAAGATCTGAGCAAACTCGCACAACTACGTGTAGCATTCTCGCTTACTCGCCTGGGTAGCCTTCTTAGCGTTCTTCCTACCCCTCTTTAGCGCGTTGTCATAGCCTTCTGGCTCTTTGGCGTGCTCTTTTGCGCCTACTTCTTAGGCTTCACTTTAGACCAGGTCGTTTAATGTGCCGCTTGTGATGCCGCTTGAGACGGCTTAACAGTGCCTTGCTTGGTCTTCTTGGGCGGCGTAATGCGTTGCTCTGACACCTTCGTGCAGGGTTCGCTGCAAGGCGGAGCGCCGCTCAATAGCCTCTATGGCATCAATTGGGTTCCGTGGTAACAAAGGCTACCAGGCAGTCGCTGGGTGGCCATAAGTTTCCCATTCGCTTAACAGGTGGGAGACTTTTCGGTTTTGCGGTGAACTCCATGCAGTCGCTCGGTGAACAAAGGTTTCTCTAAGGTAATAAGCCAGTGTGGGCTATAACGCCCGAATTGGCCACAAGAGCCCCACGGAGCACAGCAACGACAGAGGGGGTGGGGGTTTTTTGTCCGTGGCTTTTAGCACAATAAGTGCGTGCCTTTGGGATATGAAACACTAATCACCGAACCTTTCGTATATGCAACGATATTTTGTTAGCGCGTTCAGCCGGTACACAAACCAACCACAGCTGAGACACCATCAGTGAGTGTCTGCGCCACCTGCAATAAAGCAGGAGACCCCGCGCTCGCTTGGCAATGCTACAGATAACTACTAGCCCTGGGATTCTGGCAGCGTGGTCATGGACAAAAAACAGCGCACACCAAGGAGTATGTTGAGATTGGGGAGGCTATACAAAAGAATGGTTGGTAGTGGTTACCAAACGTAGTGAGATATTTTAGCACAAATTTGGCACTGCTGAGAATCACCAGGACGGAGCGACTGGAAAAACACGACCGCACTTGAAAAACACACACATTGCATCGCGCTGGGTGTGGCTGCGGGCAAATGCAACATTTTCATTTTACGTGCCAAGGCAAACACAATCACCGCTAGCGGCAAACTAACCAAATTACTGTCCAACTAACAAACACAATGAAAGTACACACACAATACACACACCCACACACACACACATATGTAAAGAAATTTGTGTGGGTAGGTGTTAGATGACCTTGGCTTTAAGCTAGTCCATATACTCACCAATGTTGCTCTCGGGAAACCACTCATACTCCTTTACTGCAATGACATACCAGATGCAGGCGAGCCAGTGAGCCGCCACCGTAAATGAAAACATCAGCAGCGTCAGAATCATGGCCGTGTGCTGTGAATATCGATCAATTTTTTGCAAGAGCCTAGCCAGGCGCAACAAGCGCGTCAATTTCACAAGATGGATGTGTGATTCCTGTGTATAGACGTAGAAAGACAGAGAGAATGAGAAAGTGAACAAAACGAAACAAGATACAATGTTAAGCGTTAGAGGACATAAGGATGCCTAGCTGCAGTTTTGTGACGAACAATAGCAACAAGCTCATGAATGAAGAACAATAGAATGGTGTAAGCTTAATTACCCAAAACATCAGATAAATATCACAAACATTCAACCAAACAATCAGAGGACAACCAATTAGCAAAATGTACATAGATTAACTTACTATCATCCACACTTTAGTAAAATAAATTAACTTAAGATATTAAGAAGCTTTTTCCGCCCAAGTAGAATCTTTGTGATATTGTAAGTAGGTACACAAAAATATGATCGTAAAACATGGGTGTAAATAAAGCTTTAAAGTTCCGTTACAAAATAAAATAAAAAGGTTTTACATGCCTAACTTAAATGCACAAATAAGTTTTTGACAGCAGCAAATGCCATTTGGCTGTAATGTTATTTTAACCCATTGTAGTTAACTCTAATTGTGTGTCTAGCGCGTACATCTGATTAGAGCACACACACAAATAGACACACAATAAGAACACACACGCACACAGCTCCAAAATTATGACACACGCCTATTTATTAGCTAGAAGTATTTCCTGCCTTAACTGGGTTATAACTTTCGTCCCTACTCAGCAAAAGAAAGGAAGCAAAAAATGAAAAGGGATAGTTAAATAAAAAATCAAAAGGGCTGTCATCAAAAAGCCGAAATGTAAACACAACAAACAAGCCTACAACCCACCCAGAAGAGAAACCCAGGCAGTTGACTAAATTAAAGGTTAACGGCGTTAACTTTATGTCGTTTTCATTTAACCTTAAAGTTAGCTTTTTATATATAGATATTTTTTTATGATAAAAGTTAGTTAAAATAGAAGTAAGAAGAACATTTTCAGTAGCTGATGAGCCATCATTTTTAAAATGGACACTGTTTGGTGCCTGCTTTATAAATTGAGCAAGAGCAAAAACTGAGATCTAAGCATTAAAGTCCGTACAAAAAAACCTTGCAAGAAATGCGACGCAAAGAAAAATTGCACGGTGCTGTCAAGCAGCAATGCGAAAGGCATTTATAATAACAATTTTACAAAAAAAAATTATTTAAACAATAACATACCCTGGAACAATCCGTTAGTTATAAATTGCTTCAATGTTAATTAGAAATCAGATTGTTTACCGTGAACTTAAAATATTTGTAAACGAAAAGTTCAATTTTTTAATATTATTTCGTTAGTCAGGTAAGAGTTGAGTTTATCGTACCCCATTTAAACATTCTCTTGTACGGGGTATGCAACAAATAATAATACACAACGACAGCAAAACATGCCGAGGCGATGTAGCCTTAAAAATGTTCGCATAATAACAGCTTTTGTTTCGTTCTGTAAGGCTTTACGCTTTCAAACGCTTCATTGCTTCTAAGTCTGTGTGTGGGTATGCGTTTTTGTGTAGCGTTGCCATCTTGGATTGAAATTCATGTTGCAATTTACGCTGCGCTTTCGCTTTTACTTTTACTTTCCTTTTCCTCTATTTTTATTTCTATTAAATTTTGGCTGCCTTTTGAAAAAGTTGCGCGAAGTCGTCTCGCAGTTTGCTTACTTTGTCGCGGAGAGCAAAAGCAACAAAAAAGACAACACACAGAGAAATGAGTCTCAAGTTAACTGTCATGGAAACTTCCGTTTCCATTGGTCAGTTTTTGTTGCCGAGTTTTTGGGTCTCAAAGATAATTAAAACTTTTAAATCATCTGAATATGCAAAGTTTCTAGTGCATTAGCCTGCATTTTTTAGCGCAAACAGCAAGAACAACTTCAACAAGCACAAGATTTTAAGACCACTCCAAACTGAGAAGATGAAGCTGAAGAAAATGTCATAAGAAAATAAATATTTAAAAAATCCAAAGCAAAATCAGACCTCAACTCGTATTTACATGTTTTTAAAACACTTCAATTAAGAATTTACATTAATTCATTTTTTTCTACTGAAGTACTGTCGCATTTTAAAACAAAAACATAAAGAGACCACAGTTTTTGCAATTAAAACACATTAAAGTTTTATAAATATTAACTTTCAACAGCACCAAAAACGAAACAAACAGCTAAAGCAACCATGAATATTTTTTCTTTCTTGTTGGCCTTCGAAATTTATTTTAAGTAACTTCGTATGTATATGTACAAACAGACGGATGAAGTTTTTTTTTAATTTTTTTGGTTTTAAAAAGCACACCATATTTAAATCGACTTAAGCAACTCCATTAGCTTACTTTTTACTTCCACCTCTAAGCGAAAGGTCTGATATAAGAACCTTACTTAGGACGAGCCTTGAATACCCCGAGTAAATCATGCTTGTAATCAAATACTTCATCGCTTTCTCCTTGAGCTGAAATGTATTTGATTTGATCAAAATCACAGCTAAGCAGCAATTTGGTAGTTGTAATGAGACCCAAAAAACAGAACAAAAACTTTGGTCGAGATCGCAATCAAAATGAAAATCATGACAATGCATAAATCAATAGAAAGGCAGCCTGAAAATTAAATGTCCATAATGGTTGCCGCAAGCACATTTGACTTTACCATAGTTATTTTCCATACCCTACTTTAAACACGTAAAAAGGCGCTAGTCGAAAAATCCCGACTAGACGATACCCTGAACCCTATACTTTATATTAGTGCTTGCAAGTATAAGTGTGTGTGTGTACGCGCATACTGCATACTCGAACTCAACTTCACTGTTCCATATCTCCGGAGTTTCTCTACCGATTTCAAAACCATTATACCCTTTTTACCCATTTATAATGGGTTCAGGGTATAAAAACAAATTGGGTACATGGGGCTTATTAATATATAAATTTTAAAATATGTTTTAGATATACGTCAAAACAAGGCGTAACAAAACGAAATATTTAATAAGACAGAAGCTTAAAACTTTCGTCACTACGTATTTAAAAGTTTGCAATGGTATCAGCAAAAAATTTCTTGCTACAACTGTCTAAGCATTCATAGAATCCAAAACAGAGCATTTGATATGCAAACGGCTGGCGGTTTTAAAGTCGTCCTTTGATTTGTAATGCTTCAGGACTAATAAACAACGCTTAGAACACTTCAACTTCCGCTGACTTCGCTGGAAAACTTAAAACAATAACCAACCGCGCTACAAGCTTACAATGCAATACAAGTCATGGTCAATACCTGGAATCGTATCGCAAACGTAAGATTTGAATACTACAATTGGTAGCATACTTTTTTGGGTAAAGTTCACTTGGCGCATACTTATGTTGGAATAACGCAATGATACCGCACCGCATTTACCTACTCCGTGACGAAGTCGACGCGAGGACACGATTTTAATCCGCTTGATGAGCGAAAAGTGCACTTAAATGGATTTCATTTGCAGAGGAGAATAGAAAAGCGGCTGAGGAGCGTCGCATAGCAAAAATAAATATTAAAACTATGCGCAGTGCTTATTATATCTTACTATGAAATACGCACTTGAATATTAATTACAGGCAGTGAAGCACTTTTATTTGCATAGCTTTTAGGCTAAAAAAATCAATTACATCTGTATGTAAACAAGTCGACGTAAACATAAACAAAACTCAAAGAAAAGGTGCATTATATATGCGAAAAACGGGTTTATGCAAATCTCTTTAATGCTATTTACCACTAAGCTTCAAAAAAAAATATTGAAATTGCCAATGCAGGGAAACTAATCTAGTGAAGGTGGAGGGAAGTTTGTTTATGTAGTTGTTTAGGAAGACACTAAAAAGCAATGTTCGTTCCTAATCCAAGTGCAATTTTGGATGAACTTTACTCGAAGAGCTACAGAAGCATAAATGGGGAATCACATACACACACACGCACACATTTCTTGACTTGAGTTTTGAACCAATTAGTATGTTTAGCCAGGCAACTGCGTCTTAGGACAATTAAATATGCTCAGTCAGCCAAATTGCAAGCAAAACCAATTAGGTGTCATCAGAATGTGCAACATGGTCTTACATTAATAATAATAATAGTCGAGGTGAACTTAATGAGCGTGTAAATTATTGATTTATGTTCTTATCTAAGTACAAGGATAACTTAATTAACTTTATTTTAAATGATAATGGACAATAATAAGATTCTAAATGCAACAACAAAAACAAGTAAGCAACAGTAAACGACTGCAATTAATGTAAATTATATGTGAACGAATAAAACTTAGCTCTTTAATATAATAAATCGCTTCAAAATTTTACTTTTTCTGATAAGTAATCGTTATTACTCTTAATAAAGACAATTTTCGGGGAAAGACAGGACGGGAAATTGTATTTAAGAGCAATTAAGCCTGAAATTAGTTGTTTAACTGAGTTGCCAATTTATTTTAATGTATACCTTATTTGTCGTGAATGTATATATATTCATAGAACACAGCCCTAAGAGCTTTGTTACTCAATGTTCTTCCTTTTGAAATGCAACAGTATGTTTTTTCCCACTACTTTCCTTCAACACACACATACAAACGACCACTTTCCTTTTCGCACCTCAGGAAATTCACACAATAACTAAAACACATGCCAAGCAATATTCCGGTGTATGCAAATAGCGTAGACATATTTGAAAAGTGCAACAATAAAAAATATATATGTTTATATCGTCTACATATGTGAATGGGGTTAAAGCAATTTAAAGACAATTCAAAGAAGATTACTCACCTCACCGTCGTACAAATCGGAGGCATATAGATGATCAAAGGGCAAGGCGGCCAATAAATCCAGAGCAAACCAGCCACGAAAATAATGTATGGCAATCTGTTTTGAATTGGATACGACCTCACCTTTGCGCGAGACAAAGGTTGTGCGAAAATTCAATAAAATATCTGCAATAAAAGAGCAATCAAATAAAAGGTAAGAGCCAACATGAAAACGTTAGCGAGTCGCAAGAGAATACAACTAAAACCCCCTATGGAGCTTTGACTCAAATTAAATTTTCAGTCAAGAGCAGGAAAGGATAATGGGAATATGAGTGAGCCAAATGTAACAAAGACTTAACTAGGCAGCAGAATGACCTAATTGGACAACAAATCATCATCATAATCCTCATCGTCATCTTCATCAACATAATGGCAAAGTACTCACCGACAATAAACAACGCTTCCACAATGACATCAGAGACCATGGTCTGACGATCTGCTTTGGCAAATGCGGCATTGTATGGCACCATCAATGCTACATAAAAGGTGGCCACCAGAATGACCCAATCCCAGATGCCTTTGAATACTCCGTAATGGGGTAGGATCAAGCGTGACTTCTTTATCGATTGCGTTTTGTATTCGGGAAACGGAGCCTCGGTTGAATGCATAAAATTCTACAAAAAAGTAAACATCAAAAGTGAATTTCAATTAAATATGAAAAAAATTATGTGAAATGCACAGATTGACGCATTTGGGCGTAAAAACGTTTAAGCAAAACTGGATAATTCAATTTACTATGAAAGTTAATCGGATGGAAATTAAACAATTTACAAAAATTATCACTATCAAATTTTTTAAGTGCAATAAATTGATGTAAATTGATGTATCTGTAGCTTATACTTTCTGAACTTTTAATTTAATAATTTTTAAGAGGTATCCAAATAATATTTATTATGTATTTTACAGCCCTTATTCATTTAACAAATCGACTTTGAAATGAACACACATTAAAGTGAATTTGTTTCGCGATAGCGTTAGAGGTGTTGGTGTTATTTTTGATGTTGTGGTCTTTGGGAGATACTTACATTGCCTAGTTTTAATTTAGTCTTGACGCCGCCCTTTTCAGGCTTGTAATGACCGGATAGCTGATATAGAACCGCACGACTGCGACGTCGTCCCATATTACAGCCGGCAGGTATATCCAAATTGTTGCCCTCGCCAGCCTCCGCATCGCTGCCATCGCCTGGCGGCGGTCCGCCCAGGCCGGGTAGGCCGCCCAAGCCCAGCATGCCGGCATTGGAGCCGGCACGGAATCTTGCGCCCAGAAGTGCAGCTGTAAGGGCAAAAACTTACAGATTCACAACACACAAATTTCACACATTGATGCAGCATACAAGCGTTGTACGAGTTGAGAAACGTATTAGATAATTATATTTAGGATTAGGATTTTGTAAAATTTTAGGATATTATTTTTTTCAATTAGTTTTTATTATTATTTGTTTTTGGTTATTTTGTGACGGTTTAATTACAATGATGATGCCGTTTAGAGTAAGAAAAAAGAGAAAATATACAGAAATTGTAATACAAATACAATTTTAGTCTATCATTTCTTTACATATTGAGCTTAAGTATTTTTTCGTTTAGATTTTATTTATGAATAAGCATCAAAGGTTAACAACAATCAAACATTAACAACTTAGCACTTATGCGACACAAAGTACAAGCTGAGTGTGTGTTTTATATTGTTATGTTTTTGTTAGTTGACTTTGTATTATTTGTTACTTTTAATGGAAGTAACTTTAGTGCTCAAATGTTTCCTACACAACATGCATGCAAAACAAATTCTGTTTAATGAACTATTTTGTTATTATTTTTTTTTCAACAATCTTTTATGAGCTCAAAAATGCGTACTATTTTGCGAGCATTCATATACATAGGTTAACTGTTGCTCTTTAAGTTTCTGAGATAAAATATCGAAAATAAATATCAAATATTTTGTTGAACAAAAGCTGAATTCTTGCACAAAAACCACACAAAAACAAAAACGAAATTCTTTTAATTTGAATTTAGATCAAAAATGTCATTTCCATGCATTCTGAGCATGTTATTTCTAAGCCTTTATTGAAATTATTTCATTCGCATAAAGTCAAAATAAAACGTACCAACATAATCAAGCCGAACAAAACAAACATAAAACAATATATCAAAATGACGGCGCTATTAACACCAAATTCTTACGGCACATTTGCTTTGGCCTGTAAGCAAGTCTGGTAAGCATTGTAATATACCTGGATAAATGTTAATCGCAATCTCAGCCACACTAAGTACCGAGAAACAACCTCAAACAGTCTCATTAAATTGAACTTAATTCAAAGCCGGCGCGTGCTGCTATAAATTACAATTAGCTTGATTGTGAAAAATTCGACCAAAAAAAAAAATGAAACCAAAAATGAAAAGCAAAAGCAAAGCAGCATTCAAATTATAAGGATCTAATTTTCGATGTCGTGTAAAAATAGGCTGTGTCCGCTTTATTACGCAAATTATCTGTTTTTACACTATTTTTTTTAAATGCGTAACGCAATCTTAGTCATTCGGCTCATCTGGTTGTTTTAAAGAAACTTAAAGAAAATGAAACTCAGTTGGAGAATATTTCAGTTTCAATTTGCAATGCTGCAGAACTTATATTTATTATAATATGTACAGGTTCTTTAGACCGATTGCATTTTCAAGGGTATTTAATGGTCAACGCACATCCATCTATTCGTTCAGTATCATCTACCAGGGTCTGGAACAAGCGCAACGAATTTGATTTCAATTTTGAGCCTGAGACGTAGCCCAAACCTAACGCTGTCATATCAAAATGCCAATTAAGCTGACAGGCACCTCAATGATCCACGCCCGTGGGCCAACAACATTTTTTGGAAGTGTCCCCAACTCCTCAAACTTCAACATCACGTAGCGTATACGCAAAACGCATACACAAAACGCAAAAATAGACAGAATTATCGGAAGACAAAAAAAAGTGTGGAAGGAACTTCAAAATGTGCGCGATTCAGTCGAGTGTTGAAAATGTTGGAACAAAAAGTGTCGCACATGTTGCATAGTCGAAAAAAATTGTTAACAGAACTGTCCGCATTACACTGACAGGCCTAATGATGCATGAAATGATAGTCATTTTGAGTTCCACAGCCGCGTTCACACAGCAAGTATAAATTGCATATAATATCAAGGCTTATGACAAAAGAAATGAAAAGTTTACGCAATATATCTAGCAATTATTTGCTTATTATTGATATTTAGGGAAATTCATTTAAATTTGGTTTTGAAATCAGTTATATGTACAATGAAATACCTTAATTAAATCCTTTAAATCCAATCCAATAAAAAAAGGTTTTTGTCTTTTTGAAGTGTCAGTTTAGGCTGAGTGCAGGTTACGAGTCAGTCCGTTATATTTGACGTTTAAATCAATTCAATAAAATTACAGAACAAAATCTAAATGTATTTTATTCAGCTTCTCTAACTTGCCAAAATTAGTTTAAATAGAACGAATGAAAAGCAATACAATTTGCAGATTTTATATTTACTATATGAATATGTCATAGAGCAGACAAGTGCTGTCAACCGCAAATGCCTGTTGAGCAGCTTCAAAACGTAACCACGTGTAAGCGGCATAGCAAGTATTGTTGCAAACGTGTACATCCGACATGCAACAGTTTGTGAAACAATTGAGAGAACATTATACAGTTATTAAATGTCATTTGGAATATTTGTGCATGCCAAAATGATGACAACAGCACGACACAATTTCAAGCCACAAAGCCCCAGCATCTTCTGTTGCTGTGCGCTTTTATTTTGTTTGTGGGACTGATGTCATCCTTTTCGAGGACTTGCACGACTGCAAATCCAAAAAACTACACAAAACCGTCAAGTCAAGAGCAGTGACAACAATGACAACGACTAGCAAATAATGATGGTAATAAAACTGCAAATGAAACCTGCCAGAAAATGCAGCAACCATCCAACTTAGCAATGTTACATTCCCCTTCAACCCCGCTGTCACACTCACTACACGCCACTTGCTTGCCACTCCAAAAATTTAGCTCAGTCTGCTCACTAATCCGCATTAGTTGAATGCGCAATGACCTACGCGAATAAATTCACTTCATGCGCACGAGCTAAACAGTTCTTCTGGCATTTATTCGTCCTTTTTTTTGCAATTGCTTGGGAGCTTCCATTTGGAGTTGTCTCCCTGCACATCAATATTTAAGCATACGATTTATTTTCTTTTGTTTCAACGTTTTTCTGTCCCCGGGGGAATTGTGCAGACATTTTCTGCAGACCAATTCAACAAGCTCTCTTGTAAGTATTTACAGTGGAATGAAAAGAAGCTAAGCCCGGCTGCGTTTTGAGCATTTTTAAAGTTGTAAGCCCAATTAGTATAGTCTAACTATTTATTGAATTGCATTCAAAATCAAATTGAATTTAAATATGATTTATATGTAAATGCAATTGAATTCGAATTTAAGTCCCCTTAGTTGCCAATTTTTTATTTTTTTTTTGCATAGCCAACTTTTTTTTGTATGAGTTTCTTCATAAAGAGAAAAAAACAAACAAACAACACCAATAATTGATTTATTTTTTTATTTGTTGTTAAAACAGAAAAAATAAGAGCGAATATTTAATTTTCTCAAATATTAACACAAAAACAAAGTGGATTTCTTGGATGTTTTGTGAATAAAAACAAGTAAGAAGGCTCTAGTCGAGAAATCCCGAATAGACGATACCCTGATCCCTATTTTTTACGCGTACAGTCAGTGCTTGCAAGTATGTGTGTACGCGCATACTCATTGTCATTATTTTGTCTAATGTTTTAAATGCCGTCTCAAAGTTTTGCAAATTCAAGATTTTGTTGTTATCGATCACATGTGTGTATCGGAAACGGGAAGAGTTATCGAAAATCGAAAAAAAAAACTTGTACTGCCTAGGGATTAGGCGAGCTTAAGTTACAAATCTGGAGTCTCTAGCTCCTATAGTCTCTTAGATCGGCGCGCTCATACATACGGACGGACGGACAGACGGACATGGCTATATCGACCCGGCTGTTGATGCTGATCATATAGATATGATAGATATATATACTTTATGGGGTCGGAGATGCTTCCTTCTGCCTGTGACATACTTTTGCACAAAACCATTATAACCCTTTTTTTTCATTTTTCCCTTTTTTTAATGGGATCAGGGTATAAAAAAAAGGCGTACAAAATTTGCGATGGCAAGGAAAGCTGAACTTTAGAACTAGAGGATTAAAACTTGCACTCAAATCAATGTTGCTGTTGCATTCCAATAGATCGAATTTTAGACAAACAAAATTCAAAACACAATTTTAAAAAAATGGTATAATCAAATAAATCACAAAAAGTCAAAGATGAGATAACGGATATTAAAATAACTCATTTTGAGCACGAATATTTAAATATTAATGTTCAACTGACAGATACATGCGAAAGCTGGTTTACAAAAACGATAGCAAACGAAATGTGTCATAAAAACACCTACAAATGTGACAGGATCACATAGTAAAAAGTAATAAAAATTCGTGCTTGCAAACAGTTAAATCCGCTGACACGTCGTAGATTCGCACATGTGTAAATATCATAAAATATTACCTTGACATGGCGTCAGGTTAATATTTACTTTACAAACACCTGCATTTCTTAAACTTATGTTTAATTTAACCCATTTTGCCCAAGATTTGGTATTTTTGTGGGCAGGCGTGTGCATAACAGTGTATACTTAAGGTTGTTGAAGTGTCAATTGGTAATTGTTGCTTGATGCTTGTTACTTGTAACTTTGTGCGCAAAAGTGCATTAATTTATGTGAATTGTTTTTTCTCTCTGCTTACACTTTTCCCTTTACTTTCTAACTGACCCGTTTTAGCCTACTTACCGCTATCACATTCCTCGTTGACATTCATCTCCAGCATTTTGGTGTGTGTGATGTCCTTGTGGGAGGCAAGAAACAACACAACATCACGCTTCTCATTCTTAATGGGCACAATATCAAAAAGACACCAAAAAGGAGCACCTGAAAAGACAGAAAAAAAATTTATAAACTTTTTATTTCTGACGAAGAATCGAAAGAAACCGTAAGCTATCTATTGTAAATAACACCTATCTACAAATATTAACAAACAAGTAAGAAGGTACTAGTCGAGAAAGCCGACTAGCCCTGAACCCTATACGTGTAGAGCATTCTTTAGTCAATTTCAATGTTTCATATCTGCGATGTTTTTCAACTGATTTCAATAATAATTCCACAGATTGCAAACCTATAATGCTACTGGATTAGGCGAGCAAGTGTGCCAAATCGGCAGTACTTAGCTTCTATAGTCTCTGAGATCGACGCGTTCAAACATACACACAGACGGACACGGCTATATCGACTGGGCTGTTGGTGTAAATCATATGTTTATGAGGCCGGAGATGCTTCCTCATGCCTGTTACATCCTTTTGTACAAAACCCTAATACCCTCTTTACACACTTTCAATGGGTTCAGGGTATACAAAAATTTTACAAATTATACTTCAAATAACATTCCCACTAACGTATAAAATAAATGTTACAAATTATACTTCAAATAATATTACCACTAAAACCATTTGAAGTTTAACTCTCATCTGTAGTCAACTTGTTCCTTTAAGTATTTTTATACCCTGATCCCATTAAAAATGGGAAAAAAAAGTATAATGGTTTTGTGCAAATGTATGTATCAGGCACAAGAAAGCATCTCCGACCCCATAAAGTATATATATTCTTGATCAGCATCAACAGTCGAGTCGATATAGCCATGTCCGTCTGTCCGTCCGTCCGTCTGTCCGTCCGTCCGTCCGTCCGTCCGTCCGTATGTATGAACGCGTCGATCTCAGAGACTATAAGAGCTAGAGACTCCAGATTTGGAACTTAAGCTCGCCTAATCCCTAGGCAGTACAAGTTTCTTTCCGATTTTCGATAACTCTTCCCGTTTCCGATATACACATGGGATCGATAACAAAAAAATCTTGAATTTGGAAAACTTTGAGATGCAATTTGAATTATAAAGCAAAATAATGATAATCTGTGAAAATTTTATTGAAATCGGTTAATAAACACCGGAGATATGGGACATTGAAGTTGTGTATGCAGTAAGTGTATGCGCGTACACAGACACACACACACTTGCAAGCACTGACTGTACGCGTAAAGTATAGGGATCAGGGTATCGTCTAGTCGGGATATCTCGACTAGAGCCTTCTTACTTGTTATACCCTGATCCCATTAAAAATGGGAAAAAAGAGTATAATGGTTTTGTGCAAATGTATGTATCAGGCACAAGGAAGCATCTCCGACCCCATAAAGTATATATATTCTTGATCAGCATCAACAGCCAAGTCGATATAGCCATGTCCGTCTGTCCATCCGTGTTTTTGATTTTCGATAACTCTTCCCGTTTCCGATATACACATGGGATCGATAACATCAAAATCTTGAGTTTGGAAAACTTTGAGACGGCGTTTGAAAAATTAAACAAAACAATGACAATTTTTATTGAAATCGGTCAAGAAACACCGGAGATATGGGACATTGAAGTTGTGTATGCATAATGCAGTAGACACACACACACACACACATATTTGCAAGCACTGACTGTACGCGTAAAGTATAGGGATCAGGGTATCGTCTAGCCGGGATTTCTCGACTAGAGCCTTCTTACTTGTTTACTTAGCTTAATGTCATTGACTTCCCCTTTCGATTGACCACTTGCAGGGGATACATATCGATTTGCATTTGTCTCGTGTTCAAGCGTCAAAAGAATAAGCAGTTATGATTTCTTTACAGGCATTGGCATCCTTCGAAGCGTTCTAAGCTAATTAGCTTCTAATGGTATGCAAAAGACCATTGAATGCAAACTTAATTAGACCACAATTATAATGCCGCCATTTTAATTATCGGTATTAATTGTATACGTCGCTCGAGGTGACACTAAGCTAATACATAAATAATATAAATAATTCAGCAAAACCATCTAACACTTAAAAGTTTAACGCAGTCCTAATTAGAAAACTTCTAGACAAGTTAATAGCCATAACATCTAGCTAAACACTTCAAGATAGGTAGTTCTGGCCTGCTGACTAATCGTGACCCCATTAAAGCATATCATACAAATATACGTGTGTAAATGCTTTCAACAACTTTAGTATTGTTTTTGGGGCTCCAAACAGTATGTGTGCCATCCACAGAAAAGTAGTTCAAGGCAAAAAAGCTTCTAACCCAATATAAAAGCCAGCTGCTGCGAGCCAAGGAGCGGATAATTGATGTGGCATCAATGTTAGAAACAGAAGCCAGTATCTTAAATTAAAAGTCAATACGAAGATAGTTAAAGCTTTGACTGAGTTCCGGTGACAAGGCTGAAGCCATTGCCTAGTGGCATACAAGCCAGCCAGCCAGCCAGCCAGCTAGCAAACAACAAAGTTTATGTGCAACCAGCGCACGTGGATGTGTGCCACAATTGACTTACATCTTTTTACTCAATACTCATGTTGTTCTTGCGGTTATTGTTGTTGGATTTTGTTTTTATTCGGTCCGCAATAGTTATAATCTCTAACAGCTGGTTCCGAAAACTCAACACAATATTCTCCACAGCTTTTCAGTTGTGTTGCAACAAAAAAACAAGTAAGAAGGCTCTAGTCGAGCCATCCCGACTAGGAGTTACCCTGAACCCGATACTTCACGCGTACAGTCAGTGCTTGCCAGTAGTGTGTGTGTGTGTGTATGCATATACTGCATACTGCATACACAACTTCAATGTCCCATATCTCCGGTGTTTCTCAACCGATTTCAATAAAATTTGTACAGATTGTCATTATTATTAATATTATAATTCAAATGGCATCTCAAAGTTTTGAAAATTCAAGATTTTGTTGTTATCGATCCCATGTGTATATCGGAAACGGGAAGAGTTATCGAAAATCGAAACCAAACTTGTACTGCCTAGGGATAAGACGAGCTTAAGTTCCAAATCTGGAATCTAATGAATTTGTGCAGAAGGAAGCATCTCCGACCCCATAAAGTGTATATAATCTTGATCAGCATCAACAGTCGAGTCGATATAGCCATGTCCGTCTGTCAGTCCGTCCGTCCGTCCGTCCGTATGTATGAACGCGTCGATCTCAGAGACTATAAGAGCTAAAGACTCCAGATTTCGAACTTAAGCTTGCCTAATCTCTAGGCAGTACAAGTTTGTTTCCGATTTTCGATAACTCTTCCCGTTGCAGATATACACATGGGATCGATAACAACAAAATCTTGAATTTGAAAAACTTTGAGAAGGCATTTAAAGCCATAAGCAAAATAATGACAATCCGTGAAATTCTTATTGAAATCGGTTAAGAAACACCGGACATATGGGACATTGAAGTTGTGTATGCAGTATGCAGTATATGCATACATGCACACACACATACTTGCAAGCACTGACTGTACGCATAAAGTATAGGGATCAGGGTATCGTCTAGTCGGGGTTTTTCGACTAGAGCCTGCTTACTTGTTATTTTTAGATCTCTTAATTCATTTGCAATGCAACTACAAATCTCCATAACATAAGGCTTAGAATCTATTTTTACTCTTTTCTGCGTTATTGACTGGTTTTAATAATCGACCATTGCTTAGTTAGAGGTTTGGATTAAACTCAAAATGTCTATTAAAAAAAATGTCTTAAAACTCCTAGCTGATTTCTTTGCTTTAAACAAAGGCTCTAAGATCTTAATTTTTGTTTGTTACATTTGCTCATTTTTCTGACTTATTTTTTTACAAACCATTTTTGTTAATCTTTGCATGACGGTAAACATCATGCGGTTATTATTCTAATTCCTGAATGTGGTCAGCATTTACAACAATTTCCCCTATCTTGCCTGTTGAAGCCACAAGTAACTTGGCATGTAATTTCCTCTTTTTCGAGCACAAATTACCTCAAATGCTAAATGAAGCTTAGGCAAAAAATGTTTTTAATTAAAAATGAAAGCAATTTTCAAAACAATTTCTCACGCAATTTATGCTCTTTTGTTTTTTTCTTCTTTTTTTGTGTGTCTTACCGTCCTTTTTGTAGAAAATAACTTCCAATTTTAGTTCCATCTTATTTAAAAGACTTTTCTCAATTTGCTGCTTGTGCTCCTCCTTTGTATCCGGCCCGTAAAGGAAATGACATGAGCAGCCTGTTTTGTATTCGTTGTTGTTGTTGATGTTGTGTTCATTCATTTTCGCATTTTTGTTCGTAGTCATCATCGTTGTTGTTTTTGTTTAGCATTGTGACGGGTTGTGCGTTGGCAAACAATTGAATAAAATGTACAAATACATTTAAATGAGTATTGAAGTGTAGAGCTATCCGCCCCGTCAACTTCTCTGTCCGTCCGTTCCGTTTGTCCGTTTGTTACTATGTCCGTCTCACCCACTGTCTGAGCCATCGCCTTACCCTTTTGCATAATTTGCGCGCGTGAATATCCTGTCAAATCCACGAACCCATCCGAGCAATAAACAATTGGATTCCCATTTGCCTGCGCATTTCCGAGCACAAAGTTCGAGTCTGTGAAGAAAGAAATGAATTAGAACCCTTTGGGTATTAAGTTTACATAGTTGTTTTTTTTTTTTCTTTCTTTGTAAAACTTTCTTTGGACTTCACGCTGATTCAATTGACCAACCCAAGTCCATAAACTATACTTATACATCAAGGCGCAAAAGAGTTTAACCTGCGAATCGCAATAAAAATGAGGCCTAGATTGCTTATAGTGCACGTAGCTTCATTTTGAAAGTTAACTGAACTGGGATTTTAGAAAGTATATGTTATATGAAGGGTCAAGAGCCTATGGAAGACAATTAATTTTTGGTCTTGCTTTGTTATTTTCATAGGTACTTAGATAGATTTTGACAAACCCTTAATTTGAAACTTAATTTTAAAATTATATCAAAGTTACCTGCAAAACTGTAAGCCAACCTTCAAATGTAATTTTTAAACAAAAGACTTAATTCGTGTTACCTTTATAACTGCGGGATCGCTATTCGCAGTCTTTGAGCAAATAAAAGTTTTTAGCAAACAACCAACATTAATAAATTTTCAGCTACGCTAAATTCACGTTTCTCTCTCAACCGATTGTTGTCGGGGACAGATAAACATATACACTTAACCAAATTATTATGGGTTATGCTTGGCTGAGCCATTGCATTTCAAGAAAACAATTATCTCTTTGCGCGAATTAAGTTTTATTATCGTTTGTTGTTAATAATTTTAAAACCATACGCCTGAATAGATTCAAGTTAAAAGTGCTCTATCGCTTAGATGCGTATTAGTAATTCTTTTAACCACTTGGAAAGGGGTAGCCTGAAACATAATGAAACCGCTACCAAGGTAGGGTGGGTGAAGAATAAGGTCTCAATGGTTTGATGTCCGACATTTTTGCGAAATTATATGCCAATACTTTTGTATTTTCTTTCTTGTAGCTTATCTGATAGTGCACTTAAACTTTATTCTTTAATTAAGTTTTTATAGAGGGGAAAGGAGGAACCCACACCAAATCCGGCGAGCTAAGATCAGAGCATAGCTAAAAACAAGTAAGAAGGCTCTAGTCGAGAAATCCCGACTAGACGATACCCTGATCCCTATACTTTTTGCGTACAGTCAGTGCTTGCAAGTATGTGTGTTTGTATGTACGCGCATACTGCATATTGCATACACAACTCAAAGTCCCATATCTCCGGTGTTTATTATCCGATTTCAATAAAAATGTTCAATATAAAAAAATTACATTACATCATTATTTTGTTGATTTATTCAATTGTCATCTCAAAGTTTTTCAAATTCAAGGGTCAGGGTATCGTCAAGAGCCTTCTTACTTGTTATATTCTAACTTACTGAGGTGCTGACTGGTCAAAATTTAAGATGCTATATATACAATTATATGTACTTGTATTTATGTGAAACATACGTACATAAAATATATGTCACTAGCACACAATTTGTCAACGCATTAAACTTTTGCAACAACAATTATACGCCACGTGCGCCTAGCAGAAAAATCAATTACAGGCATTGCTACCCAAAATTATTGCCTGACATCTGTTTGTTTCGTAATATACACACATGAACTAAGTATTAAAATCTGTTGGCATAACATATCTTCGGTGTTTCTTAACAGACAAAAAAAAATTTCGCAGGTTGTCATTATTTAGCTAATGTTTGAAATGCCATCTCAAAGTTTTCCAAATTCAAGATTTTGTTGTTATCGATCACATATGTATATCGGAAACGGGAAGAGTTATCGAGAAAATCGAAAACAAACGTGTATTTCCTAGGGATTAGGCGAGCTTAAGTTCCAAATTTGGAGTCTCTAGCTCCTAAAGTCTCTGAGATTGACGCGCTCATACATATGGACGGACAGACGGACATTGCTATATCGACTCGTTGATGCTGATCAAGAATATATATACTTTATGGGATCGGAGATGCTTCCTTCTGCCTGTGACATACTTTTGCACAGAACAATTATACCCTTTTCCCATTTTTAATGGGATCAGGGTATAAAATCGCAAAATAAATTCGATAGCTATATTGATGAAGAATGAAAGGGAATATGTAAAGAAAGAAGTTAAGCTATAAATGAGCCAGATAGAGACAGACGAAGAGAAGGAAACATAAGAAAGACAGAGTTATTAGTTGTTAATGTCAAAATAAAAGTAATCAGAATGATTATAAGAAAGTTCAAAAGAAACTTTTTCCATATTTATAAAACTTGATATGAATTGTATTGTACACTTCTTGGACAAAATTAAATAGTATAAGAAGCTTGTAAATATTTTAATTAAAGTTGTTGAGAGTCTGAAAAAGCGGTGTTAAGGCTTAATGGCCTTTATGACTCCTCAAAAAACGGGTGTAAAAAACTGTCTGTGTTCAGCGTATAAATATTTCTGCATAGCCTTATTGTTACATTGAAAAGTCAAAAGTAATTCCAAAATAAACTAATTTATGGTAAAATGTGAAAACTTGCTTTGTCTGTCTTTTCTACCTGTTAGATCGAATTTGACAGCTTAAAAACGATAACAAATAAGGAAACTGTAAACTACTCAAAACGAGGAATAATGTGTATTCGCATCCTGGAAATGTCAAATGTTGCAGTGTGTGACGCACTTACAACAAAATGCTGCTGGCAATTAGTAACAAAAAGGTCAAAGGAAAGAAACAAAAGCTTATGACAAATGGAAAACATTTTATAAACTTTGTGAGAAAGTAATTAAACGGCTAGTACAGATAAGTTCTTAAACTTCCAGTTTTGGATCAGCTTTTGAACGTCGGCTAAAGCTACGTTTATTGTGAATCTTACTTGTGCTGAAATAACATAAGCTTAAAAAGAAAACTAGTAAGAAGGCTCTAGTCGAGAAATCCCGACTGGATGATACCCTGAACCCTTCTACTTTATACTGCATACTGCATACTCAACTTCAATGTTCCATATCTCCGGTGTTTCTCAACCGATTTTAATAAAAATTTCACTGATTTTCATTTTTATATGATCCCATTTAAAATGGGAAAAGGGTATAATGGTTTTGTGCAAAAGTATGTAACAGGTAGAAGGAAGCATCTCCGACCCTATAAAGTATATATATTCTTGATCAGCATCAACAGTCGATTCGATATAGCCATGTCCGTCTGTCCGTCTGTCTGTCTGTCTGCCCGTCTGTCTGTCCGTCTGTCTGTCCGTCCGTATGTATGAACGCGTCGATCTCAGAGACTATAAGAGCTAGAGACTCCAGATTTGGAACTTAAGCTCGCCTAATCCCTAGGCAGTACAAGTTTGTTTCCGATTTTCGATAACTCTTCCCGTTTCCGATATACACATGGGATCGATAACATCAAAATCTTGAATTTGGAAAACTTTGAGATGAATTACAAAACAAAATAATGACAATCTGTGAAATTTTCATTGAAATCGGATAATTAACACTGGAGATATGGGACATTGAAGTTGTGTATGCAGTATGCAGTATGCGCGTAGACACACACACACACATACTTGCAAGCACTGACTGAACGCGTGAAGTATAGGGATCAGGGTATCGTCTAGTCGGGATATCTCGACTAGAGCCTTCTTACTTGTTATAACTGTAAAAACGGTCTTTCGCACTAGTTGAGCATCATTGGATATAAGTTCAACACACTGTATTTAATTAACTTCTGACAAATAAAAGCGCAAGGACTCATTGTGCATGATCATTTTTCTGCATCAAAGACAAGTTTTGTTGTGCAAATTAATCAAAGAACCGCCTGTTTGTTTCCTGTTTGCTAGCCGAGGTACGATCTCAAACAGTTTGGAATCGAGATTCGAACCCGAAGCTTAGACCAAAACAGCTTGTCCATTACATTTTCCTCATGGCGTGAGGCTCCTTTGTGTATTGCCCTCCCGGGCAACATGACACAATTCAAATACAGAAGCATAAGCAAATACATATGTTGTATTAATTTGCCAGTGTAGAATTCTGTAGGGACACGCGTTATCCTTGCCATTGTCCTGCCTTCCTGCCAGTATGATGTATGCTATATGCTGTGCTTTGTGTACATAGCAATGAAAAAAACTTAAAGGCTTTGCATGATTTTTTTTTTATATGCATGCAACCGTATATTCTGTGATATTTTTTATGACTTGCCCAAATGCCATTCTGGCTTATGCATATCTACATAAAGCCGTGCCCGTTATGTTCCAGTGGCCGCTCAATAAAAGTCCCATAAATAATACATTGCAAATTATATAACGCTGAACGACTATGTAAATATCATGAGTATCGTTTAAGTTTGGCATTTTATGCTTGCGAATTTCCTGACGGAAGCATTTCCGTTACAATAAAGTATTAATCAGTTCAACGTAGCCATCTATCTATACATATGTGTATGTATGTGTGTGTCCTCCAAGGAATGTTAACTTTTTAAAAGTTTTCACAGTTGCTACTTTTTTGCAATCGACGATAAGAGACATTTATTTTTTTTTTTCTATTAAATTTTTTGTTTTGTATTTTTAAGTATTTTGCGTTCATTTATTTATTATAAGTATACACTCTTCGGCCAAATATCGTTGACTCCCAACATCTACAGATCGCCCAAATTATTTTATTAACTAGTGTCACTGTCCATTGCTACCATTAAGCAATATAATTACAACATCCACAAGGAAAACATTTTTTTTCTTTTTCCTTTTAGATATGTATCTCCTATATTTAATATGGGTACAATGTTTTCTCTTTACTTACGCGTGCCATCAAACCGTGTGGCAATTGTGTCCAGGAATGTGTTCTGGGGCGCTAACAGCCCCTTGCGGGCTGGCATAGGAATGGTTACGGCCGGTGCGCCTACAAGCGCTGCTTCTTACTGGGCAGAACTGCAAAAAGATACAAATTTGAGATGCTTTATTAAATTAACAAGCTAATTGTCGCTATTTATCAGTTGTAGCACATTTCACAGTTGCAAATGTTTCGTTTGATTTTATTATGCTAAGCTTTTATTAACACATTTACTTGTAGTTTATGAAATATGAATACTAGGATTTTAAAAAGTGCACTTTAATTATTTTAAGTACCCAACCACATTAACAACAATTTAGTTTTTCCAGAACCACAATATCCACTTTGGCATTCACTTAGTGCCTTATAGCGTGTTGCCACGGTGTAATTATTATTATTTGTACTGCTTATTTGCGATGCAAATCAGATTTGTGCAAAAACCTACAAAAACGTGTTTAAGGCATTACAAATGCTGTATATACGCGCTGAAAATGTCACCAACAACACAATGGACGGCCGTCATTATGGATCGCAAAAATATTGGTGATGTTTTCAATATTTTTTTTTTTTTTGATTAAATTTGTTTATTCTTGTCAGTCAGCTACCTGGCTATTAACTAATGCCAGTGCCTGTAAATTTGTATGTAACTTATTATCAGCTGTAAAAAGAAAGACCTGCTAGTTTAATTAGATAAATTAGATAATAGCAATTGGGTCGCACAGCACGCCCAAAATTCAGCCAAGCGATAAGAGCTCATGGATGTAAGTATGTTCTGTGTGGCATGCGTGTTTGGCACTGATAGCTGACGCAGGCGCTGCCTGCCTGCCACAGCGCTAAAAATGCCTATCGTAATTGCTTTTGCCTGGCAGTCAAGCGTCATGTTCCATGTGATGCAGTCAGGTGCAAATTATGCACAAAACTTTTCAAATATGGTTAGAGTGCAAATGCAATTTTAATTAATATGCCAAACTTAAATTCCCTGTCGTGTTTCCTGTACCCCATTTCGACCAACCTCTCTTCCAGTTATGATTAACCACAAAAAGTCAATATGCAACACATCCACTGTGTGTTGATCAGTGGACCATGTCCCAGACAGCGCAAACATATGGATGTTTGAATCTGGTTAACCTAGACACACACATGATCTTACACACAAATAGCTAGTTTAACTGACAGGCTGTGTTGCCTTGTACGTGTGTACAATTTCCGTTTTTGCTTTATTCCACATGGTTAGGCTGATGATATGAGTACTCTCCGGCACCTGCTTCCCATGTGTACTTGTGAGCTTAAGTGGAGGACGCCGTGCAGGATGCTTCACTTTGCTTGTACGTTGAAATTCTTGTTGGTCAAAACTTTGCCATGGCAACGGCAACACACGAGAAGCAACAAAAACAAGAACGTTTGAATCTGTTGCAAAAATGCCATAAGCGCAAATTGCAAATTTTGTACCGTGTTACAACATCTAAAAATATATTTTTGACTTAAACTCTATGCAGTTTACACAAAAAAAGACCAGCACTAATAGAGAATATTATTTTTAACCTTTTATATTTCTTAAGTTAACTTAAAGATACCGAGCATTTAAATAAAATCCATCACTTAAGTTAATAAAAGCTTCTCTCAAATTGACTATAAACTTAAAAAACGGATAGTCAGACTAGCATTTAAAAAAAATTTAAATAGCTTGTGCAAACTGCAAATATACAGTTATTGCTTAGCTAAAGGCAACAGCTGAGAGCATGCACTATTAAAACGAATTAGCTTTTACCTTAAGGCAACAAAAACAAAGCGCATTAACACACACAAAGAAAGTAGGAACCAAAAATGCCCTTGTAACAAGAAACGCGTCTGGCATTTTTAATACCAATATATGTGCAGAAATCAACTAGGCGTGCGGCACGTGCAACATAAAAAGCGGCACGGAAATGCGATAATATATTTCCCAACATTTTTATGTTGCTGTAACTTTACACACTTTGCTGGACGCAGCAACACAACAAAAGAATTATTTACTTTTATTAAAATCGAGCATTAAATACCCTTGTCAAAAGAAATATAAAGATAGATATCGATCTTGCGCTATAACTTATAATTCGTTGAGGAAAGACGAGAAAGAAGTCTTAAAGAAAAATGATTTATTTTTAAAATTGTAATGTCCAGTTAAAAAAATAATAGTCCCAGTGCTACAAAAGTACACATGCCACATGCCAAATGTCCGATCCAAAACTGAAGTCGGACATAGTTTGCATATAAGAGTAATAACTACGCAATAACTACGCGATCAGCATCTAGTCCACGTAAAAGGAACCACGTTGGGGCACAAATGGCTTGGCTCTTTAAATGCTACCTGATGTTTGGTGGCCAGTTAATTGGTTTGGACCATTGATGTTGTTTAGGTTGCGCAGAGAAAAGTCCTGCAACCAAGGTCGTGACAGCAAACTGTTTTACAGAACATACAATTTAACTCAATGGTTTGGCTCAAATTTTTGCCCATCATGCAACAACTGCTGGGGATTATCGGAAATGCCAACATATTATATTATCAGCTTGCATAATATGTATACACAGCAAGCAGTTTAATGTAAATGTTTTTTTGTTTTACTAAAAGCTCTTTATAAAACTAGCAAATGTTTTTATTATACTCTGAACCCATTTAAAATGTTTAAAAAGAGTATAATGGTTTTTTGCAAATGTATGTAACAGACAGAAGGATGCATATCCGACCGCATAAAGTATATATATTCTTGATCAGCATCAACAGTCGAGTCTATATGGTCATGTCCGTCTGTCCGTCCGGATGTCTGTATGAATGAACGCGTCGATCTCAGAGACTTTAAGAGCTAGAGACTCCAGATTTGGAACTTAAGCTCGCGTAATCCCTAGTCAGTACAAGTTTGTTTCCGATTTTCGATAACTCTTCCCGTTTCCAACATACACATGGAATTGATAACAACAAAATCTTGAATTTGGAAAGCTTTGGAAAACGACATTTAAAACATTAGACAAAAAAATGACAATCTGTGAAATTTTTATTGAAATCGGTTAAGAAACACCGGAGATATGAAATTGAAGATGAGTATGCAGTGTGTACACATACTTAAACAAGTATAGGGTTCAGGGTATCGTCTAGTCGGGATTTCTCGACTAGAGCTTTTTACTTGTTTTTAATACAAAATATGTGATGCTCTAACAAAGTTATCAATTGACATCGTGCCAATTCGAAAGACATTATAATTTTACATGAGCATTTTGTCCATTATGTTAATAATTATCTTAGTAAATCTCTAGTATCCAAATCCAATTAAGACAGTATAATATATGCTTTAGATTCAATGAGAGTGTTTTTTGCTTTTTGCTCATTAGTCAGGCCTCAGTAATTAACAATAATTGCAGGCATTGTTTGAATAAACAACCAATTGCTTGTTTAAGCGGGCTTAGTTTGAAACAAAGCGCCGAAATGTACATAACGCCCTTGGCAATTTGTGCCATCGCTTTAAGCCATCTTTTGGTTCATTGGGTTGCGGCCAAGGTGCGTATACGTCATAAATGTTCAATTCTGATAACGAGATTAAATTAAATACATTTGTGCTTTTAGAATGACTTTGAGCTTCAGTTCGAAAATTTCACATGCAGCCGAGACACCAATACAAACGCGAATCCTTTGCAGAGCGTCAAGTGTGGTCTCAGCAAAAATCCAAAAAGACGAACTATGCACATGGAATTCGTGCTGTTGGAGCCGCTGAATGAGTATGAGTTTCACATAACGATTCTGCTGCCACGGCCCTCTCAGGACTTTCTGCTGCTCAACGTGACCACAGATGGCTGCCAGTTGCTCGCCAATAAGAATCAGGTGCCACTGATACGCATTGCACGCGATATTCTTGACCGCTACAGCAACTTTCCCAAACATTGCCCTTTGAAGCGGAACAAGCCTTACTATATGCGCGGCTTTCGCCTGGATTTGGGTCTTTTACCAGCTGTAATGATGGAAACACCAGTGAATATACACTTTGGCTATAGAACCAGGCATGTGCAACTATTCCATGGCTACACTGTGGCCCATGTGCAACGCACCAACAATGCCAATAAGAAAAAAAATGCCTAAATTGTGCGAGGTGCTTAAGAATATTAAAAATTTCTTTTCATATGCATATTCTTGCAGTGTTTGAAAACCCATAAATTCAGTTGTTGTAATTAAACAAGTAAGAAGGCTCTAGTCAAGAAATCCCGACAAGACGATACCCTGATCCCTATACTTTACGCGTACAGTCAGTGCTTGCAATTATGTGTGTGTGCACACACAACTTCAATGTCCCATATCTCCGGTGTTTCTAAACCGATTTCAATACAAATTTCACAGATTTTCGTTATTTTATCTAATGTTTTAAAGGCCGTCTCAAAGTTTTCCAAATTCAAGACTTTGTTGTTATCAATCCCATGTATAGATCGGAAACGGGAAGAGTTATCGAAAATCAAAAACAAACTTGTACTGCCTAGGGATTAGGTGAGCTGGAGTCTCTACCTCTTATAGTCTCTGAGATCGACGCGTTCATACAAACGGACGGACGGACAGACGGACGGACATGGCTATAGCGACTCGGCTGTTGATGCTGATCAAGAATATACTTTATGAGGTCGGAGATGCTTCCATCTGCCTGTGACATAATTTTGCCCTTTTTACCCCGTTTTCCAAGTCGCTAGCTCTTATAGTCTCCGAGATCAACTCATACAGACAGACAGACAGACAGACAGACGGACAGACGGTCAGACAGACTCGGCTGTTGATGCTGATCAAGAATATATATACTTTATAGGGTCGGAGATGCTTCCTTCTGCCTGTTACATACTTTTACACAAAACCATTATACCCTTTTTCCCATTTTTAATGGGATCAGACCTTAGTATGTATTTTTTGCCAGGGCACAACAAGTTGACAGCCGCACAACAGAGCACATATGGCCCCATGCAGTTAATATAAAAAATAAAAAAAAAAATAAAAAATAAATAAAATCAGCCAGCTGTCTGGCGGTGACAATGCCAAAACAGTCGTACCACCTGATGTTGCACTTAGACACGCTCCAACTCTTTTTCTGTGTCTAGCTATGTCTATCTCTGTCACTCTTTCACGCTGTGGTAATTTGTTTCAAGCCATTCAACAAATGTTGTTCAATTACCTTTGCACATACATACTGTCGCCCACAATGTTGCAATCGGTAACTTGGCTAACAGAGCCATTGTCTCTCTGTCTGTCTCCTGCCACATTGCCGTTTGACAGTCGTACACAAGCAATGACAATTGGCAACAGTCAACATTCAACTGCCAACTGGCAATGACAACTAATAACGTTTCAACTACAAGTTCCATTTCCATTTGTAACAGTAACATTTCACATTTGACGAACGTGTAGTTGTTTTTGGCGTACGTGTAGTTGTTGTACTTGTTGTAGTGTTGAACTGCTAGAAATTAATGTCTGGAACTGGTTTTTAATTAGAATTGACTTATTAAAATGCACTGTGTCCACCGATTTGCTTTAAACTGGGCTGTCAGTTTAATAGCTACTGCTGTCAGCATTGATTTATATAGTTTATAGCAAGTTTAACTTTGAAATTCAAACTACATTGCCGGTAGAGTTTCCTTTGGAGACTCCTAATTGGAATCCTTTGATTGCTTTTCTAGCTGCTTTGTTGTTTTTCTTTTTTTGATTGTTGTCTTTGTAACTTTCTGTAATTTATGTTATTTCACATAGCAACAATGTACAATTTATTATTGAGTATATATTTATTTTATTATGCCCATTAAGTAAAACAATATTAGATGTTTGCAACGTCTTGCAGTAAGCATAATCAACTTGACAGGACATTTGCTGATGCGAAACTAGATGGAAAAGGATTAACCAGAATCCTTCGTATATTTCTGTCAATGTTTATATTTATTTCAACATGCTGGTCGTTTATATCTGTGTTACATTCCAAAAACCGTGTGGTAATTAACATGCAATTTAACTTACTGACAAAGCCGATTTCAATTCATGACTTTTGCAATCCCCAATTCTCTTTTTCCATTCCATTTCATTTGGTTTCTAAAAATACCTGTCTTGCATTGAAATTCACAGCAAATTAGAAGAACCTACAAACGATGCACAAATAATGTATTATTTCAATTAGGTGTTTAACTCAACAATCAGCATTAGCATTTTTTGCCAACAAAATGTTTTACCTTTCGCATTCTAATTAAAATTTAACATAAGCGCTTAGATCTAAAATAAAATCTAACATATTTAGTATACAACATTTTAGTTCTATTTTCCAAAGGGTATTTAAGTACCTTTGCGTCATGTTCACCATGTTCACTTGTGTAGTATATTAAATTTACCGTTGTTAACCTGTTAAAAATTCCCAACTAGCTTAAAAGCTTGCATTATTAATGGACTTTGCTGTTGTTTTTGCTGCTGTTACTTCTTGCGTTGGGTTTCTATTGAAACGAGCAAACAAAATATTGATAAGCCCCGTCCGCAAATTCTTGTGGCTGGCTTCCACGCTGTTTCCGAGCGTATACCGCAAAATGTTTAATATACTACCCCACGGCTGTAGTGAAATCTTGCCTTAACTGCAGCATATAATTTAGCTTACCCTTTCTGATAATTAAACGTGCTAAAAATCATATAATGGGCGGGCCTAGTCGGCTTTTGTTTTTATCAGCCGTTCACAAAAGACTGACGCTAACAATTTTTTGGTATTCAATAAGAAAAACTTGAGCACGTTTTTGTCTAGATATTACAGATTTTCAAGCTTTACATTGCGAGTTTCTATTTGTTTGTTCTGTTTCTTTATAACATTTTCTATAATTAATTATTACTAGATGCGGCATTGTCAGTTGCTTGAACACATTTTTGATGAAATATTTCTTTACTTATTGTAAATATAACTGACACATAACAAGAAGAAGAAGAAAAGCAGCAAAACAAAATCAACTTTGAAGTAAAAAGTCGTTTTCATGTTGTGGGCAAAGCGGTGGAAAATCATTTTTCGAACTTCCCAAACCAACTGAAGTCTAAGCGGAGCGGGGCACCAGCGCACAGTGAAGTATTAAAAAAAGTTTAACAAATATCAAAGCTAAGTTGATTCTTTACAATATGGAATGCGATAACTTTTTGATTTTGTATGCCTGCTATAAATTGGGAATTGTTAAACTAGCCATTTAATTTTAAATCATCTTCCGAGTATCTTTTATCTGTTTTTTATCGGTGCTTTCTGGTGATGTGGTATTGTTTTTGGTCAACTGTCTGAGATTAAGAAAATTATGTCAATGTTTTTTAAGAAGTTTACAAACCTTGGTATTTTCTCTGTTTTAATGTGTTCAGGATATGATACAAAATAAATTAAAGCAATTGAAGCATAACATCTTATCAACAGATTGTTTGTATGCCAGCTTTGTGTTCCACCCCCCACCCCCCCCCCCCCTCAAAAAAAAAACTTTTTATTTTTTGTATATTTTCTCTTAGCAAGTCCACTGTGGTCTGCATTATATGCCACCAGACTCCGGCTATCGTTGATGTCAATTTCACAGATTAATGCGCGTACATTCAAACGCCTTAGCGAGCACATGGCTTGCACTTACATTAATTATTGACAAAGTGAAAACTTTTTGCTCTTGTCACAAAGCATCCAAAATTGAATTGCACTAATGTTTAAATCGCCAAACGTTGTTTATCTCCTAAAAGGAATCTGTTCAGTAACGCTTTATGCGTTTGTAAGGTTGTTGCCCAACAACAAACATGTATGGTTTGTATAAATTTATGGTCTTCTTGCTTACAAATACATACATATGTACATACTTTGGTACGTTGTACAATTTATTTTACATGCCACAGGCTTTGAACGGGGTTTTACTTATTGTTAAAATTACCAAGATTCATAAAACGCTCAAGTTTAATACTTATAATATTTTGCATTATATTGGCGCTGTCCGTTCGCCTTGAAGCTGTTCACAAATTTACAGCCCTATATATATTTCAATGATAAGTATTTGATAGGGAGTGCAAACTAATGTACACCTTAATTTGTATATTGCCGATTGAGCGGCTTGATATATATTTATATATTTTTAACAATAAAGACTTGATACATGTCTTTAAGGCATTACTGATATTTATTATTTTATTTGTATTTTGTTATTGATTTTCATTTTTATTATGATCCACAGTTGTAAGCCGATCCTGAATTAAACTCCGTGGAACTGAGTCTCTAGATTCTTCGCTATGTGTAACAGAACCTGGAGAACCCGAACCCAAGCAACGTTAAGGAACCCTGAGCCGAACCGGGTCCATTTTCTTTTGAAGGGTATACAAAAATTATATGCTTAATATTTAAGTGCAATTTTTTGTCACATCCAATTATTTTCTTTTACTGATATGTACATGCTTCAAAAGTCGCTGTTCTTATCGCATTTCATTGTGGGAACATGTGAAACAATACATTATTTCAACTACTTCCGATAAGCCATAAAGTACATATGTATAGATTTATGTATTTAGGTACTTTCATAATTTTGTACATATGTACATATGTATTTTTATGTATTTATATACACTTGCACTTGTACTACTTTTATACCCTGGACCTATTGAAAATGGGTGAAATGGCTTACCGCTTTTAGGCAAAATCATTTACCAGACTGAAGGAAGCATCTCCGACCCCATAAAGTATATATTCTTATCAGCATCAACCGAGCCGAGTCGATATAGTCATATCCGGCTGTCCATTAATCTATATGAACGCGTCGATCTCAAAGAGTAAGAGAGCTAGAGACTTGGAACACTAGCTCGCCTAATCCCGAGGCAGTACAAGTTTGTTTCAAATTTTCGATAACTCTTCCCGTTTCCGATATACATATGTGATCGATAACAATCAAATCTTGCGTTTGAAACTAGAGACAAATAATGAAAATCTGTGAAGTTTGTATTGAATCGGTTTAGTAACACCGGCGATATGGAACATTGAAGTTAAGTCAACTTAAGTACACACGCACATACTTGCAAGCACAGGGTATCTATAAGTCGTGATTTCTCGACTAGAGCCTTCTTACTTGTTACTCTTGGTACGCTAATCACAAGAAAGTATGTCTTTTAATAAAACCATTTTTCCATTTTTCTAAAACCGCAAGTGTTCAAAATAATTTAAACATTTTTATGTTATTTTAGTTATTGTGGTTTTAGTTGAGGAGCTATAAAAACGACGCTCGGTGGCTTCATTTCTACAGTGCGCTGCAATAGCTCGAAAAGAGAATATCTTTTGAAGGAACTTTACGGAGTAAAAAATTACCTTTTCCTTAAAAATGAACACGGATTTGAAGGCTCTAGAGCTGTTGTTCCAGCGTCCGTTGGAACCAGTGTTCACCACTCGTGATAATGGCAAGACTGTCTTCGATCTGCCCGAAAGTTTCTATACGGATCGCTATCGCAACAATACGGAGGAGGTCTCGAACCGGTTCAGTCAGAATGTGGAAAGCAGGATTCCAGTGCGAGAATTGGCCAAGAAGCCGAATCTCGACTTTGCCAAGAAGCTAGACAGGAAAGATCAATTTTCTTTGTTCAATTCTCGACACAGAGATATCGCCGGTAAACTAACCCAATTGTATCTGGATGCCCCCGATTTGCAACAATTTGTTGCACTGGCTGCTTTCACAAAGTAAGTTTAATCCATTGTGAAATTAGTAAACTAATTTGATGGCTTTTTGTTTTCAGGGATCGCGTGAATCCTGTGCTGTTTCAGTACAGCTATGCTGTAGCTATTGCTCATCGTCCAGATACGAAAACTGTGCCAATACCCAACATCTCTCAGATCTTCCCGGGCAACTTTATTGAGCCATCCGCTTTTCTGGTGAGCTAAGCAATTATACAAATACTAGAAAATTTGCTAAAAATCACAATATATATATAAAAAGGATGCACGCCAGGAGGCTTCGGTGATTGCTAAGAGCGGTAATCGTCCAGTTTTGGAGATACCCATTAACTATACGGCTTCCAACCGCGAGGATGAGCAACGTTTGGCATATTTCCGTGAGGATATTGGCGTGAACAGCCATCATTGGCACTGGCATTTGGTCTACCCGGCCAGCGGACCCATCGAGGTGGTCAACAAGGATCGTCGGGGAGAACTTTTTTACTATATGCATCATCAGCTGATCGCACGCTACAATGTGGAACGTATCTGCAACAACCTGAAGCGTGTGGCGCCACTTAACAATTTGCGCGATGCTGTCGTCGAGGGATACTTCCCCAAGATCCTATCGAGCGTTAATAATCGCACTTATCCAGCTCGTTCCTCCAATCAGCTTTTGCGCGATGTGGATCGTCCAGATGGTGCTATTGAGATTTCGGAGTTGGAACGCTGGCGCGATCGTATTCTCGCTGCCATCGATCAGGGCTTCGTGGAGGATGTAAGTACCAGAAATATTTTAAAGCAGAAGAATGCATTTAGGATACATTTAACTATAACACTCGTCAACTGCCACTGATTGTTGCCATATTTTCATTACAGGCTCAGGGACAGCGTATTCCTCTAGACGAAATGCGTGGCATTGATATATTGGGCAATATGATTGAGGCGTCGCCAACTCTCTCTGTCAATAGCCAGTTTTATGGAAATTTGCACAATCAGGGCCACACAGTTATCTCGTTTGCACACGATCCCGATTTTCGGCACTTGGAGGACTTTGGCGTAATGGGTGATGTGACGACGGCAATGCGTGATCCGATCTTCTACAGATGGCATGGATTTATCGATGTTATATTCAATAAGCACAAGTCGCTTTTGCCGCCCTACGACAACACCCATCTGGAATTCCAGGGTGTCAGTGTGACCCATGTAGAGGCCAGACTAGGAGCTGCAAATGCCCGAGCAAATACACTGCTAACCTACTGGCAGAAATCGGTGACCAATTTAGCTGCTGGTCTGGACTTTGGTCCCGTTGAGGATGATAATGTTGCGGCCTCATTTAGGCATTTGCAGAATGCGCCCTTCACCTATACCTTCAATGTGACAAATGCTGGCCCCAAACGTACTGGCACCTGCCGTATCTTCATCTGCCCAAAGACCGATGAGCGCAACGAGCCTCTGCGTCTGGAGGAGCAACGCCTTATGGCCATTGAAATGGACAAATTTACAGTTGAGCGTAAGTTTAATGCAAAATTATAGGTTAATATTTAGGTTTTTGGAAACCCAGGGAACACAATTATTCTGTTTACTTAATGTAAAAGACTTTTGTAACACTCAACTTCATCAGTTGCCAAAAATCTATTTATATTGATTAAGTGTAACTTTAGGTTCTAGCAATAATTATACCCCGATCCCATTCAAAATGGGAAAACGGGTATAATGGTTTTGGGCAAAAGTATGTAACAGGCAGAAGGAAGCATCTCCGACCCCATAAAGTATATATATTCTTTGGAGAACTTTAGAGACATATATATACTTTCTTTGGAACTTAAGCTCGCCTAGGCAGTACAAGTTTGTTTTCGATTTTCGATAACTCTTCCCGTTTCCGATATACACATAGGATCGATAACAACAAAATCTTGAATTTGAAAAACTTTGAGATGACATTTGAATGATTCAACAAACTAATGTAAATATGTAAAATTTGTATTGAAATCGGTTAAGAAACACCGGAGATATGGCACATTGAAGTTGTGTATGTAGTATGCGCGTACATACACACACACATACTTGCAAGCACTGACTGAACGCATAAAGTATAGGGATCAGGGTATCGTCTAGTCGGGATTTCTCGACTAGAGCCCTCTTACTTGTTTTAATTTTCAACTCAAACTCACTTTCGAATTTATTTTGAATAACTTTTTTACATTTGCTTACAGTGGTGCCCGGTGAGAATACAATTCGCCGTGAGTCGACCGACTCATCGGTAGCCATACCATTTGAGCGTTCGTTCCGAGCTGTTGGTGCCAACTATCAGCCGACGGCAGCGGATGAATTGGCGCGTTTCCGTTTCTGCGGCTGCGGCTGGCCACAGCATTTGCTGTTGCCTAAGGGCAAGCCGGAGGGCTTGCAATTTGATTTGTTTGTCATGATTTCGGACTATAGCAACGATGCGGTGCAGCAAACAAGCAAGTGAGTTTTGCGCTTTAAGCAGTGTTGGGTGTGTTTCAACTTAACAATATTAATTTTCAATACAGCACACCAAACGATGCCTGCAGCACTGCTTACTCCTTCTGCGGTCTGAAGGACAAACTGTATCCGGATAGACGCACCATGGGCTTCCCCTTCGACAGACGCTTGCCCAATACTAATCTGACCGAATTAGTTGGCGCCTTCTCAAACATGGCAAAGGCCGATTTGACGATTAAGTTCAATGATCGCACTGTTGGCTAGAAACCCAAGACGGAAACCACATTTATTTACCCAAAATACAAATATTAATATGCGTCAAACAAACATTTTATACACATACATATAGCACACTAATAAAATTCAGTTACAGTTTTGCTTCCTAAATATTTGCCTTGCATTATTTAATACTATTTACATCAATGTGATTTCTTGGCCAGCCACACAAACACCGCCCAACAAACACAAATACACTAACGTACAGACACATTGCTGCTGTTTATTTGCATTACACAGACCCGCCCACTAAGTGGTGAGCGGGTGGCAAGGCTAATCCTATTAGACTTCAAAGCTGTTTCGCTCAACAAACTTTCGCATTGGCCCTGATCCAGGCTCACTAAAGCTTCTTCCCTTCCCTCTCTCTTCCCCCAGCCATTATTGTCCTACAACATCATGGCAACAAGAATACGCTTCTTTCTGTACTTTAACATTAACCGGTAAAAGCGCTGCACGTGTTGCGATTATTAACTTTCCTTTCATTGCCACATGGTGAGTGCCACAATTAATGCTGCATACTGTGAGGTGTCAAAGTCTTGAGTGATTTGGCTAAAATCTTAGAGAAACCAAGCTTGAAACTTGGGTTTTAACTGATTCACGAACAGCTATCGATTAGAAATAAACAAATTGTTTTTTAATTTGTATATTAGCAGCGTGTTTCATGACCTTGAAACTTTTAAACATATATTCAATATTCAATATTCAATCACAATCGATTAAAATCGATGTTCAAACTTCAATTAATCGTTTTTTGTTTTTCTTTTTTTAACCACAGTTATTGAATAAGTACTTTTTCAAAAAATATCTTATGTTTGGATAAGAGATTTTAGTCCCTGATTATTTGTTCACTGAACTTTTCATTCTACTTTTACAGTTGAGCTGCAGAACTTAAAATTTACTTTTGAACAGACTATTAATATATTGATATATTAATAAGTAAAATACAATCAATTGTTTGGCAACATCTGAAAGCATCGATAACATTCAAAACTTTTTTCGTAACACTATTTGATGGTTTTATAATATATGGTAAATAAATTGGTTTTCGGAACACTATAAATTGAATTTGCAAATAAATTTACTCACATACTTATGGCTGTATGAAATAAATTTAAATAACTGAATTGTACAGAATATGAATTTTTATACACTTAAAAAATGTGTAAATTAGTTTGGTAATGAAATATATAAGGTATAGAAGGAGGCATATTCGATCCCAAAAAGTATATATTTATTATATTTCACACAAATTTTAACAAGAATTATTCAAAAATGAAGACAATTAAATAAAACTTCAAATTTTTCATTTGTTTTCTTCTAGCATACTATTTTCAAACCTTAACTTAGAGTCAAATTAAATTACAGCAACAAAAGCATTTTTCTTATGCTAATGTCCCCACCTCCCCCAATCTTTTTTTTCAGATGAAAAAATAAATAAATAGACTAACAGAAAGTTAAGAAAAGTTGAATAAAAAATTCTTGAATTTATTTCAAAGCCCACGGCTAATTTCTAGGGGCTGCCAATTCGACATAACTTGGCAAATAGAGTAGCTACGGGCTAATAGAAGACAAATGTAGTCCCTTTCATCCCTATGTGTGTGTGAGTGTGTTGGGATGTTTGTTATTTATTCTGTGATGCTGTTATTTGTGCTGGGCATTAGTGATAGGGAAATTTAAGTGCTGGCTAAGGGATTTCTGGCTCGAATGAATATTTTTTTTTGCTTGGGGTCTGAAAATAGTAATACTAGTCAATGGTTTACATACGCATTCGAATGTACAACATTCGAAATGTTTACTTTAAATACAATGCTCTGGAACTTGGAGATAATTAACTGCTTTTTGAATTCTGTTTAATTTAAAGCTTAGCGGCAGTTTATTTACATATTAATTTGCCTGTTAGTTTTCATTAAGTCATTCTCGCATACTGAATGCACAAAAATGAAATTAAACGCATGTCTCAGAAGCAGCTCGAATTGCCAACAGCCCATAAAAAGTCTATCAAATATGTATAAACACAAAAGCGTAGCAACAATGAAATGAAAATGGACTAGGCGAGCGTGCGCAACAAGGAAATACCCTACTATTATTTGCATATATACAATTTTTTATTTTTTTTTCATTGTAATGCAGTCTTATAATTAAGTTAAAGTAAGATTAACATAAACCAGATATAACAACTGCAATAATTTGGTTTTAATATTAAGAAGGAAAATTTTTTATTATTTATTTCATATTTACTCATTTATTCATATGACTGACACGGCGTCACAGTTAATCTAACAGCCCTATCGATTAAAATCGAGAATTATCAAACATTATTAACATTATTAATTAATTATTAAAATGTTTTTAATCGATCGACGAAAAAAACACTGGGATTTTATTATCATAAAATTATATATTTTTATATCCGGTGGTTAAGTGTGCATAAAATATAAAAAACAAACATAACTTTAATAAATAAACGTTAATAAAATGAAATAATACAAATGCTATGAATATTCGATAAATGCATTTGACTACACATCTCTGTATACCAAATGTAGCACATGTTTATTGAGAGTTTACTAAGCAGACCATACAGAGAATTATGAAAAGTAAAAACAAGCACCTGCTACAAGTGTTTGCAAACAAATTTGGGTGCCCAAACTTAGCAAATTGGCAAAATGGATATTTGGTTAAAGGTGAAATGTTTTTCAGTTTCTTTGGCGCATTCTCTCACTTGCCTGAAGAAGCGGCAAACAAAAGTCAAAATGAATTAAGAAACATGTGCTGACGTTTTTGCTTGTTACTATATACAATACGATTTACGACTATGGGACATGAATAACTTGTTGTAGCAGCCATGTGCTATAATTTGCCCAGCTTTAGCGTTAAACAGCGACCTTCTGTTACCTAACTCAAATAGAACACACATATAAATACATGAGTACATGTGTGCATACGTATATCAGTTTTATATATGCTATTTTAATAATATGGCCAAGTTCGTCGGCTGCCTAATTGCGCATAAGCAACAACCTACCTTTATACGGATGGTAATCCATGAAGAATGAAAACCAAAGTCGGTACTTGTGAGCGCATTCAGGCGCGCTCGGTGAGTAGATAATATGCGTAGTCAAGTTGAATTACAAGTACGTAACCTACTGCTTAAACATAAAAAGAAACATACGCTTATACATACATATGTTTGTATATATACTTGCGTTCATATTTGTGGGTATTGGCAATCTGTAATGCGTACCGATTCACGGTTTTATGGCCAGCCTTAATGATTTTGAGCATTTTTGCACAACAAAGCAAATCCGATAGCAGCCCTTCGAGGAGCAATGACAAGGACAGTAGCTAAGCACAACCATCAACGTACCTGTACTTATACTTAAAGTAGGTATAATCGACTAAATGGTGAGATCTTAAAGACGAACTCTTAAATTTTAATGATGAAAAGTACATGGCTTGAAAGTGCATTAGAGAATAACAAAGAGTTGCGAGTATCGCGTATTTCAATTTACATTATGCACTTTCAATGTTGACGCTCAGTTCATGGATTAATCGTCTATTGCTTAAATAGATAATGTAATTATTGTAATAATTATTATATGGTTATGTGTTAATGTTAATGTGCATTAAGACAGGCATATTAAAGTCGAGCAGCTGATTTAATTTTTAGTACTTGTTCCAACCATAGACATGCTAATTGTTTGCAATTATGCTTCGAGCTGGCTTCACATTTTTAAACACCGAAAAAAGAAATCGAAAAAGAAGAGAAGCATTAAATAAGCACGTTCGAAAGCAGTGTTATATGGCATACAATATTCGCCAAGTCCGTTCAAGGACTAAATGCTTGTTGGAGTAGTCGAATGCACTCAGCAAACACAAAACTTAAATATTGTAATAGAGAGCAGCTGTGGAAACTAAAATATGATTAACATGACTAACATAACCTTAAAATGAATGAATAAATGGTTGCTTTTGCTTTAATAGGCATACCCCAGGAAAATGGGTATTTGTGCAAAATTTGTTTTGCGTGTAACAGGAGTTATAATAACGGTTTTAATGTTTGGAGTATACACATATTCTCTCTTATGTTTTGTGATGTTATTCCATGCATTAGTTTCTTATCTGCTTTTTATCTGTAGTCCCGTTACAATTTTAAAAGAGACAAAGTCATGCCTTTAATAGAAAATCGATATTTTGCAAAATTGTTCATTTACATTGTGAGTGGGACACACCAGTTATCTCGCTGCAAAAAGTGATTGAGCTTGATAAAAAATTGTTTCCTTATTGTGTTTAATCAATATTGTTGCGGTTTTGTAAATATTTTGTTATATTTGGACTGTTTTTGGTAAGAAATGCCTCTCGCACCGGAGTTAAGTTAAAAAAAAAGATTTAAAATAAAACTATGGCTGAATGTGTCATTTAAATGACTGAAATTGCCAAAACATAAAACCTGCATCGATATAAAGTCACAAACGATTTAGAAAATCCAGAAAAATACGCTCAAAACAACCGAAAAGGAGCCGTATCAAAAGTTGAAGCGCGCACTAAAAGACATAAAAGAGCAATGGCAACGGCTAAGTCGATGAGTTGGGCCCAAAATAAAGCAATATGAAGAAGCCAATAAAAATTCAGATGGTGCAATATACGTATTTGCCTAAAGGTTGCACCTCCAATAGACCGCAAAGGTGAGATAACCAAAACTGTTGCCGCGGCATAAGAAGGCCCGACTATAAAAAATATAATTTTGGGGGCAGCGAGTTTCAAAAAATTCAATTTAGACTGACCAGACGGTAATCAGAAGTACTGAGAGGTTTCATGATGAGGACTGGATATTTCAACAGGATAACGCTCCTATACATGTTGCAATGCATAGGATGACGTTTTTTAGGTTCAAAATTATCCCCTTATTGCAGTGGCCAGCCATAAGTCCGTATTTAGATCCAGTTGAGGACCTTTGGGGTATACCGTCAGCAAAGGTGTTTGAGGGTGGAAGACAGTTTGAGTCCTTAAAGGATTTAAAAACGGCAATTGTCGAGAACTGGGTATCTAACGAGAAGAAATTGAATTCCTTTTATATTTAATAATTTCAAACACAAATATCGATTTTACATGAAGACTTCATTCAAAGAAATAATTTCTTAATAAAATAAATACCAACTGAAAAAAACTTTGTATTAAATTTATATTTCGATTGCCTATTTAAAAAAAATTTAACAAAAATCGACCAAGTAAAAGTTTCGAAAAAAGTGAAGAAAATATGATGCACTAATATCTAACATAACACAAATTTTAAACCCTGATCCCATTAAAAATGGGAAAAAGGGTATAATGGTTTTGTGCAAAAGTATGTAACACGCAGAAGGAAGCATCTCCGACCCCATAAAATATATATATTCTTGATCAACAGCCGAGTCGATATTGCCATGTCCGTCTGTCCGTCCGTATGTATGAGCGCGTCTATCTCAGATACTATAAGAGCAAGAGACTCCAGATTTGCAACATAAGCTCATCTAATCCCTAGGCAGTACAAGTTTGTTTCCGATTTTCGATAACTTTTCCCGTTTCCGATACACACATGGGATCGATAACAACAAAATCTTGATTTTGGAAAACTTTGAGATGGCGTTTGAAATATTTAGCAAAATAATGAAAATCTGTGAAATATTATTGAAATCGGTTAAGAAACACTGGATGAAAGATTGAAGCTGAGTATGCAGTATGCAGTATGTACACAAATATAGGGTTCAGGGTATCGTCTAGTCGGGATTACTCGACTTGACCCTTCTTACTACTTTTATTTAAACGAATGTATTTTTCTTAAATTTTTTTTTTTGTTTACTGTACATTTTCAATGTTTATTCAACATGTCCACGAGTTTTCCACTTTTACCTTTTGGCTTGAAAAATTGAAATTAATTGCTTAAAAACCGAGCAACGCCTGTTTATAGTTCATCAGGCAACACGTCATAGCCTTGCTTTGTTTATCGCCGTTGCCATGGATGCCAGCATATGTCATGCAAAAAAAAAATGTAAATTGAATATTCCCTTTATTTGCCGGCTTTTGGAATCAGATCCGGCATACAAAACAAAAAAAGCCTACAAGCACCTGTGTTTTTTTAGCGCCAATATGTGATATGTATATATGATATATACGACTCATCGAGTGTAAATAAACAAATATCGAATACCCTGTTCTGAAATCACAAAGAGAAACCAGAAATTCGTTGGTGCATGTTTTTTAAGCGTCTGACGAAATACCATCTGCCATCTTAACATACGTAAAACTTTTAATGATACTTGGTCTTATTGTTTGTACAGAGGTCTTGGGTATATAAACTGTCAAATCTTGACATAGTTTTTAAGCATAGTAAAGTGTTTACAAATAATGACATAAAACTTCAATTTTTGGGCACGCTGTTAATATGCTACATAAATAACAAGTAAAAATTCACTGAACACTTGCAGTAAATACCTTTTAAGCAAAATATAAACAAGTAAGAAGGCTCTAGTCGAGATATCCCGACTAGACGATACCCTGATCCCTATACTTTCCGCGTACAGTCAGTGCTTGCAAGTATGTGTGTGTGTGTGTACGCGCATACAGCATACTGCATACAAAACTTCAATGTCCCATATCTCCGGTGTTTATTATCCGATTTCGATAAAAATTTCACAGATTGTCATTATTTTGTTTTATAATTCAAATTGCATCTCAAAGTTGTCCAAATTCAAGATTTTGTTGTTATCGATCCCTTGTGTATATCGGAAACGGAGAAAGTTATCAACAATCGAAAACAAATTTGTACTGCCTAGGGATTAGGCGAGCTTAAGTTCCAAATCTGGAGTCTCTAGCTCTTATAGTCTCTGAGATCCGTTGGCTCATACATACAGATGGACAGACGGACGGACAGACGGACGGACAGACGGACGGACAGACGGACATGGCTATATCGACTCGGCTTTCGATGCTGATCAAGAATATATATACTTTATGGGGTCGGAGATGCTTCCTTCTACCTGTTACATACTTTTGCACAACTTCATTATACCCTTTTTTCCCATTTTTAATGGGATCAGGGTATAATAATGGGTAACATATAATTAATAATATATTGCAAGTACATTAAGTACATTATTTGCACACCGCTCGAATAGACAGATAAATAAGTGGTTGTCAAAATGTCACTACAAGCGAATCCTATAAATGCAGCATTCGTAGTTGTTCGTATGGTAGAATTGTCTGTTAACTACATTAACATTTGTGCATTTGCCAATGAGAATAGAATACATACATGGAAAATAGCGCTCCTTTTTGCTTAACATAAACCGTCACGACTATTTAGGGATCGTGGGACAGGGGGAGAGGGAAATAAATACCACTTATGCTTTGTCAACTCATTCTCAAAGTGTGCGATGGGTGAGGCAAAGATAAGTTGTTGCTGTTGTGTGGTTATCAAAGTTGAAATTGTAAATTTTCAACAACTGGTACTATCTGCTTGCTAATGCCTAACATGGGAGGGTAGTATAGACTTAATAAGGACTTAGTGAAATTGTATGGCCAATCATAAGATACTTAAATATGACTGCCATCTTACATGCTTATGTATATATTGGGAATTAGGTAGAGTAATTTTGACTAATTGAACAGGTTTAAATGACTAAATACCAAATTAAAATAAAATTCGTTAATCTAATCTAAAATGTCCTTATATTAAATTAATATATATTAAAAATTGCTTTGAATTTAATTGAATATTGTTCTAAAGGGTTGATGAATATATGCAATTTAGTTATTAATTGATAAGTAATGAAAGTAATTAATTATTTTTGTATTACTAGCAGAAAAACTAAGAAATTGAATAAAACATGATCCACGTCAACAAAACATGTTGCTGCATTCCAAAGTGGAATCATCTGCATTTATCAAATTACCTTTGCACTAAAAACATTTATCGCCATTTAGTGCTATTAGGGCAAGCTTAAATATAATAACAATCGTATGCATATGCACATATGTATGTATGTATGTATTTCTAACAGACTGCAAAACCCGCTTGAGTTTAAAAAACTTCAAATGAGGTTTAGGATCTTTGTACGTACATGCATGTACAAGTACACAAAATACTTCTGACACTTTAAAAGCTTTATCACAACCCAGAGGCACAGAAAAGCTCTATTTAACTTATATACAATGCACATAAATTTATAATTACTAAAGCCAAACAGAAATTATATTATAATTTATAAATGCAAGTGTTCACGTTGCTGTGTCCATTTATACATACATACGTATACACACATACATGTTCGTGTGTTTTGTGCACTTTTGGCTCGTTGCATCGTGGAAAGTGGAAAAAACAAAGCATTTTCAAAGACAGTCAAACACAGCTGTCATTATCATAAAGTTTAACCGCCTATCATAACGTTTTATGTGATGTGAAAAAAAACTACCTTAAAAAATATATAAGATGCATTATGCATATTTTTATACTCTGATAAAGAAGGTAAAAAATTTATATTTTGGTTTTGTGTAATGTCCGTCATGTTGTCCGTTTCATGTTGTCTGTTTGAACGCAAATTTTTCGACATCCTTTAAGCGAGAGACTTAAAACAAAAACTTGGGAAAATTTCTTTGTTAGAAAAAGTGTTAAAATTGGAAAGCTGCTCCAACTGGGGGAATGTTTAATCGATAACTAGACGATACACGTCGAATCGCAAACTGAAAAAAAACTGATAAAAAATTTAGTGAGAGGATAGCTGGTTACTTTCCCCACAGCATCATAAAGTTTGGATGCCACGCCCACCTCTGCAGAACCCAGCCCCCGCTATTTTAAAACGGGCTTTTTTAGCTAGAGTCACAAAATTTGGTGGGAAGGTAGCTATTGACATTCTAAAAAGGAGAGCATCCAGAAAGTTTGGATACCATGCTTACCCATACCGACCGCCTTTAAAAATCTCCCTATTTTCCACAGTTTTAAGGCTAGAGTCACCAAACTGGGTTTCAATATAGCTAGTAACATGCCCCAAACATCTGCATCATATCACCATATCTTTCTGTTTAAGTTAAGGTAAGGGCAAGTTGTCATTTAACATTTAACTTTACCACTCATCCTCATTCAGTTTTTAAACTTAAAAACATATTATAGTACGTGCTTCGAACTTGAAGTCAAAAAGCAACACAAATTTACAGTAAAAAATTACTAGTTATCCAAGAACAAATAAACTATTGATTCCGCTTTGACCTAACTGTATAATTAAACAGCAAAGAAAATATGTTCAACGTACGTCGCACATTTAGAGCATATAATCCATGCAAAGCTCTGATGCAGATGCAATGTGCCAAGCTGTTAAATCGCCAGCTTCTGGCCCAGAAGGTCAAAGACTTTGCTGAGCAGTGGAAACGGCCTCAATTTAATATGCAAAGCACTCGGATCATGGATTGCAAAACATTTCGCAACTGGTGGCAGTTCTATGCCAATGGACAGACGCCCATTTCCTACTTTGGACTACAACGGCACCTGAGTGCAAATCGAGGATTTGTTGATCGGATTGAAAGTCCAAAAGCTGCTAGATTCTTACAGATATTTACCAAATCCGAACTAGAAGATCAAACTGAACTCTACGATAAAATGTACAAAGAATTTGTAAGCTGCTTTACCAGTCCTTGCTCAGCAAAGAAAGTTAAACACCGCTCCACAAATGGTAAAAGAGGCATTGCCAAAACACTCATAAGAGTAAGCCACAAAAAAAAGATGAGCTTTGAGGATATTTCACCCATTTCCTCCAAAAAGAGCATAGAGTTAGTGCCAATTGAGAATCCAGGTTTTGAAGATATGTATCTTCATGCTAATCGGAAACACCCATTCCCCATAGTAGAGAACATGACTGAAAAAACTGACGAAAACCAAGAAACTTACCTAGGTCGAACATCGACTAAAACGCTGGGCGAGAGATCATATGAGAACCAAGGTAAGATGACTCTCAAACGAAGAGAAAAGTCTTACCAAAACAAGGAATTATACTTAAAAAATAATATAAAGCAGGTTACAAATCTGAACACGAAAATAGATGAGAATCAGTCGTATAATCACACTGAGAAACTAAACGACAAACTATATAACAACAATGATGATATAATAGGTAACTTCCTTACAAATAAGAAAAAAAATTTTGAAACAGATAAAATTCAGAAATTAAGCGTAAACCAGAATTCATTAGTAAGCCAACAAAAAAATCAAATATTTAACATAAACCAGAATCCAAATGTAAGCCAACAAAAAAATCAGTTACCTAACATAAACCAGATTCCAAATGTAAGCGAACAAAAAAATCTGGCCGACAAGTCGTATGGGAATCTTGATTACACCAATGATAAGATGCAAGCTAACTCCTATTCAAAAGAAAGAAAAAAACAAGTGGAAAAAGCAAGCACGAGTCAAAATGACAAATTAGAAAAAAGTCAGATTGACAAACTTGATAATACTAAGGTGCAAGATAATTTCAATGCAGACAAAATGAATTTTATAGACTTCTTTCGAAATGAAATTGAAAAACTCATAAAGAAACTGGATGAGAAACAGGAGTTCAAATTGACTAAAAAACAAGAAAGAAACCAGAATTTAAAATATGAAAAGGCAATACAATCACTTTCACTACCAGATCTTAATGACTTGTCTGAACGCCACGAGCTCTTTAAAAAGCTAAAATACCATTTGGACAGATTGAAAAGGAGTATAGGAAAAAACGCAAACGGCTCAAAAGATTCAATTTTGCGTATTAGCTATCTAAAGGATCTGAAGAAACTTCGAGCGATGGCTCATATAGGCGAAGACTTAATACGTTTTTCGAGGAAAGATCACGTCCAAGAGAGAGACCGAACAAGCTTACTATCAAAATCGTCAGAAAGGCAAGAAACATTAACAAATTTAAATTTAGAATTTCCTTCAAGGGTCTCAAGGATCTATAAACAAAACGACAGCTACGAATTGAAAAGCGGATCCAGCAGATTTTTTGATGACTACTGGGGGTTGTCATCGTTAAGTCGTTTTCAATCACAATGCGACATGAACGGTCAAGTCAAGCTTCCGCCATTTGATGTAGAGCTTCACATCAAGAATTTTATTGCCTCAAACAATATTGACTTGGATGCTCCTCAACAAGTTCCTAAAAATTGGCCATGCGAATTTGAATCAAGCCTCATACAAGGCCTGCGAAAAGAAAAACTCAAACAGAGAATTCAAAAAGAACAAGTTGAGGTACCCAATGTCATCGAGTCTAACAATAAATCTCCTATAAAAGAAATCAAATACTCAAAGGAAATTATTGAGGAAAAACGACCCAACATCCACAAAACAACTAGTTGTGAAATCTGTCGAACATTAAATTATAAGGAACCCGCTCAACCGTATATGATTGCAATAATGAAGCGTCAGGCCCGGGAAGAACTCAAGAAATATTACAGATGCAAATTGACGACAAGGCCAAGCTCTCAATCAGATTCAACAAGCAAGCTCAGAAGGACACAATTGATGCGACAACAGCTGATTGAATGCCTTAACATGCTTTGCAATTGTCAAACTATTTTAGGACGATGTAATGATCGTTGTCTTTAACCTGAGCTGTGATTGAACTAGTTCGATAAACTAATCTAACTAGTTGAATCACAGAACATTTTAAAGTCTAAGAGACGCAAAAAAATTATTTATTATTAATTTTAATTTAAATGTACGAATTAAAAAAGGTATATTTGTAAATAATCGATGTATATAAACATTAAATTAAATTATTTAATAAAGTGTTCATTTTGACATGTTATTATCATCATTAACAGTGTTCAATAACATATGTACAGTTTGCCCAAAAACGATATAACTACAAGACACGAAAATAAATTCCCCTCGTTTTTTACAGTTAAATAACGAGCTCTGTACAATAGCACCTATTTTCCCTCATACGATATTCGTATTTTCGTTTATTGCGTATCCATTTTTGTCTGCCGCCGTGTATGAATTTGTTTTTGTTTTGTGTATGGACTGAAGTAAATTTGCTTGTTACAGACTGAACCCACTAACAAGGGAAAAAGGGTATATTGATTTGTGCAAAAGTATGTAACAGGCAGAAGGAAGTAAAGGGTTCAGGGTATCGTCTAGTCGCGATTTCTCGACTGGTGCCTACTTTCTAGTGAATTTTGTTGTGTCGATCAATGAGTACTTATATGTATGTTTGTGTTTGTAAGCTCATTGGTGTCGAAGGCAAATCGTCTGCAGCTGGCCTGCTGCATGTGGCCTTGGTTCGTTTTTAAAACGAAAACCTCATATGTACATACATATGTACATATGTCTTTATCAGAGCTCACGCAAAAGCAACTTTAGAGAATCTCAAATAAAAAACAAACTAATTATTTGATACTTTTGGAATTGCTGGGCTGCTGGTTATTTTGCCTAAAATGGTATAGCTGCTAGAAATGTTTAAGTTGAAAATACAAAATTATGTTTTGCCGATGGCAAATTAATGTATAAATCAAACATTTATTTCATTTAAAACAAATGTTTTTTTAATTTTTAAATGTTGTTAATTTGCCGATCGCCAAACGGATTCAGAGTGGCTTAGGCCTAGGTCCGTATTTGTGTGTATGCATGTGAGTTTTGTTTGGATTTGTTTTTGTTTTGCTGTTTAGAGTTTGTCGTAGGTCATGGTCTGTCTGTACATGCAGAAATTCTTTTTACTTGTATTTTAAAATTTTGTTGTTGCCGATCAATGAGTATGTACATACATACATATGTATGTTTGTGTTTGTATGCTCGTTGGTGTCGAAGGCAAACCGTCTGCAGCTTGCCTGCTGCGTATGGGCTTGGGCCGTCGTTTTGTGTATTGTAACGGGAAAAAGGCAAAACGCAAAAGAACAAACAACAACAACACGTGCCAGTTGTCGTTGCTGAAACGCAACCGCTGCTCAATGTGTTTTTATACCCTTTATTACAGTAATCAATACAAGTCAATGCAATTATTTATGAATATTTTTAATACACGGACAAGTATTTGAAAGCTAAATGTGTTTATTTTATGGTTAGTATTAGTTTTGTGTTAAGTCATTTTAAACGTGTTCAATATGTCATTAATGATCTACCTAACTCATAATATATACACACGTACATGTATGATAGAAGTCATAGTTAAGTTTATCACGATTAGCCATACAATTTCACAAAGTTCATATAAAGTCTATACTACCCACCCATTTGAGGCATAGCAAGCAGCCAGAAGCAAAAGTCGAATATTTAAAATCTCAACTTCGGCCACCACACAACGGCACAATGAAAGTACAGCAACAACAAATCTTCGTCTGGCCACCACACAACGGCACAATGAAATACAGCAACAACAAATCTTCGTCTGGCGCATCGGACGCAATATCGTATTCAACAATATCGTAATACGTGCTAGGTGCTTACTTACAGGTTTTATCGTTTCTGTTAACAAATAACAGCCTCTGGAATCCTATCTTGTAGTATTCCATTATCGTTGCAGTTTGCCAACTATTTGTTTACAATATGTGAAAATTTTTGATTTTTTCGCTTTAGAGCTATAGGGAGACACTGGTTGTTGTGGAAAATTTTTATTTTTATTTTTTATAGTAATTCAGTCAATTATCTCTTAAACCTATTAAACAGAACTTAGAAAACATTAACATTAACAAAGAACAATTAAAAATACTAACAAGCCACTAAATTCAACTGCCAACTAAATGTTTACACACCCACGTTTTTGGTGCATTTCGTTGTGAGATTTTGTATGAAATTCGTATGTACAGTTACATTTAATTAAATTAAAAATGCTTAGAATCATAAAAGTCCAAATTTTTTTGCGCAGATCGCTTGCCAATGAAATGAAGAATAATTGTGGAATCACCATATCTCGAGAATGTGGCCTATATCCATTTTACGTACCAATAAAAAAAAAACGGCACCAGCCGTTGAAATCCCTTGAAAATTCAACGTCTGGTGCCGTTTTTTTTTTATTGGTACGTAAAATGGATATAGGCCACATTCTCGAGATATGGTGATTCCACAAATATTCTTCATTTCATTGGCAAGCGATCTGCGCAAAAAAATTTGGACTTTTATGATTCTAAGCATTTTTAATTTAATTAAATGTAACTGTACATACGAATTTCATACAAAATCTCACAACGAAATGCACCAAAAACGTGGGTGTGTAAACATTTAGTTGGCAGTTGAATTTAGTGGCTTGTTAGTATTTTTAATTGTTCTTTGTTAATGTTAATGTTTTCTAAGTTCTGTTTAATAGGTTTAAGAGATAATTGACTGAATTACTTATAAAAAATAAAAATAAAAATTTTCCACAACAACCAGTGTCTCCCTATAGCTCTAAAGCGAAAAAATCAAAAATTTTCACATATTGTAAACAAATAGTTGGCAAACTGTATGTGGGCAACGGAAAGGAGCTATCGACAACTTTACCCCAATTTTTATACTCTGATACCGAAGGTAAAAAAATATTTTGGTTTTGTGAAATGGAGGTCATGAAACCCTAAAAGATAGCGGTTTGAAAATTTGCATACTTTTAGGTTGAGGTAAGAAGATAGCTTTTGACGTAACTAGAGTCACCAAAATTGGAGGTGATATTAGTGATGAAGTCCACCAAAAATCAGCATCAAATTATTTTTAAAGGACCACCCAACCCTGCTGCTCCTGTACTTTAGTCAGAGTATTCATCAGTCTTGAACACTTGATTTGTCCTATCAATAAATAAAAATATATGTCTAATATTTTAAAAAAAAATGACAAGCACAAATTTTGAACAAATCAAATAAAATATTCTTATAGAAAAAAAATTCTAGATAAAATACATGCCAAAATTGCAAGTGCAAACCCATTAAAAGATGAAAGTTTTGCAAAACTCTAAAAGCCTGATATTGAACACCGATGGCTTACGTCCATTGCTACTGGATCGCAGTTGTCTGGCGAATAAGATCCAAAATCTGAGCCCATTGATCAACAAGCTGGAATGGATCAATGATAATAATGCACTGTTTCGTGCCTATTGGAACTACTTTGCCCGCGGCTGCAAGGATCGTTTGCTGAGGATACGTCGTCAGATCGAGCAAAACGCTGACTTTATGCAGCAACCCAAGGATAAGAAAGCTGCCTCCTTTCTTAACCGGCTAACCCACAACAGACAGAGGATGTCAATCGAAATACCAGCATCGAATCTATCGCCAGAGAGTGCAGCCAATGCAGTTTATGAGGAATTTGTTGATTGCTTTCGTCGAGAATCGAACATTAGTACAGTGAAGCGTCGCAAACGTAGCCGCCCACAACCACAACTAGCGGCTTGGAAACGAGAGATAGACAATTCTTTGAGTGCACTCAAGAAAACTGTTAATCCCTATGAAATCGAGCAAATCAACCAGAAATTGAGTAGATTGAAGGAGCTGCAATCACAGCACCAACCTTCGCCTTTCTTTCACAGAATTCTTGAGACGAAAAAATACAAAGATAATTCGAATGAGTTTTCAAACGAACAACCAGCAAAAGATACAAAAAAGATACCAAATCCAAATGCTGAAACGTTCGGAATAAGTTTTGTAAGAAAAGACATACAATATGTTAAAAGAACGAAGAAAAAGAACAGAAATGAAACCAGAACGTCATTAGGCTTGAAATTCAAGCACCAACATAAACACAAACAAAAAAAGAAAAACGTTGATGGAATGTCTGATAAAAACAAAAATCAGCTATATATCGAAAAACACACCGAAAGTACACCAAATAAAAAAGGTAAACTTTTGCGAAAATCGGACAAAGAAGAAAACCCATTAAAATTTTCAAAGACTCCGAAAAATTATCAAAAACAATATCCCCAATATAAAACTCAAAGTGATAAAGTCGTTAAAAACATACATTTACCTCAAAGAAAGAGATATCATAAGAAGTCAGAAGGGGATACGAATAACAAAAAATCGAAATTACGTCAAAGTTCACCGAAAAACTCTAATAAGAATAATAACAAAGGTAACAAAGATTTGTTCAATCGAAATCATTCGAAAATAGCCAAACAACTCAAAAATATGTTTCTTTCAAAGACTAAAGGTGTTGAAGTTAAAGATACGAAAAATCGAAAACAGCGAGCATCATCTAGTCGTTTTAATGTTGGTAAATATATAAGTATACCTCAGAGCAAATCCAAACTGGACAATGAAAACCGAAGATCATCGATAGAGTCGTGGAAACAGCGATTTTCAGCCGTTGATTTCCAAATTCGTTTAGATGCTGATAGTAATAAAAAGCTACAAAATGTACAGAAAATTACAGATTTAAAAAAGAGTCCCAAGGCCAGCAAACAAGCATTTGAACCTCCGCCAAAAGCAGCGCGGTTCGCAAATAAGAAAAATGTTTTGCGTAATTTGTTTTCTTTACACAAAAGTGTTGCATGTAATAATCCTTATATTCGAAAGGAGCGTAGCCACAGCTCACTCAAACTTGTTAAGACTCCCGAATCAAATATCGAACAGCCAGTTGAACAATCCGGTTCGATTACGTCTATAATTTCCCTCAAGGAAAACCATTTTAAACGTAAACGAAAATCATCAACAATTGATTTAACAAAGAAATTTGCATCTGATTTAATGAGTTATAATCAATTTGATCTAACAGACAAAGATGAAGAAGGAGAGGACCCAGTGCTGTTATCAGATCTGGTGAAAAATCTTATGGAGTCTAAAGGCATGTACACTTTCTTTAAACATCTTTTTCCCGAGCAGGCTAAGGAAAAAACTGAACAACTGCATCAAGATAATCTAAAAGCGAAAAAACTAAAGTGCAAAAGAGAACTGCAAACAAGAATCGTGGAAAAAACTCCGGAAATCATGTTTTGCAAGCCATGCAAAATTTGTGATCAGCTTAATCGATGTTCAGCTGTTCAAAAGCCTTGGTACATGGAAAACTTAAAGCGACAGAACAAAATGCTTGAGCTGCGTTCCTACTATAACCATATGATACTGCAGGAAAGCATCAGCAGGCAAAGGAGTTTCTTGTGTGTCCACAATAAAAATTGTCCGAACACGTTATAAAACGTTTCGTTAGCTTTTCATCGGTCCTTATCCTGTGTAAATTGTGTTTAATTAAACAAATGTTAAACAGAATTTGCATATGATTTGGTCTGACGTAGGGTTAATAAATCTGCTTAAAACTCAACTTACAATGAGAACGACTATTTTAAAATTACTGTGAAAATTTGTGTCTACAAAAAATATAAATGTGCTTTTTCAAATTATTTTAATTTAGCAAATTAATTTTTATACTTTCATTATTCTTTTTTTTATTACATCGTCAATATATTCTTCAATATCAGCTTAAAAACAAAAAAATAAAAACCTGTCAAAAAATGTTTTCAATTATTTTTGCTTTCCGGCAGAACTATTTTTACTTAAATTATAATATTTTTATAATTATATTTTTTTTTAACCTGTTTTCGATTATTATTATTATTAGATTTGTTTTTTTTTTATCTTTGGTATCAGAGAATTTATGATAACAAACAAAAACATATGTTCATAATGAATGATTTTGGAACTAAATGTAGCTCTGCTAATAAATGTTTATTTTCAATGCGCTATCCTTGCAAATGTCAATGTCAAACTAAAATGCCAAGCGTTAGATAACTGTTTGCTCATTATCAGAAGCATCACAGCATGACTAAACAATGACCCGCCCCTTTGTTGACCTATCCTTTTATCTTCCTTTTTTTCAGAAAACTGAAAGAAATAAAGTATTTAGTTAAGAGCAAGTTATTTTATTGGCATAATAAAAACTTTTAGCATTTTAATCAATTATTTAATTTATTTCGATGTACAATATGAGAAATAAATGTTTTCGAAAATATTTAGTAACAAATTAAAAAAAAAAAACATAGAAACACTCTTTGAAATCAAAACCTTTGTTTCTAAAATTTTCGTCACGCGGATATAAAATCAAAGAACAAGCAAAACGTAAGCCAACCAAAACTCGGTCAAGTGCTTTTTAGATGGTATAAAAAAATATAAACATATGCATGAGTAATATTAGAGAAAACTATTTTATTTTCTAGTTTGGTCGTTTACGTTTTATTTTACGGACGCGTAGATTCAAAACGCGCGCAGAAATGTATGCTATAGAAACTGCTGAATTGAAATTGAGAGTAAGGTGCGAGTGCGCGAAAAGCTTTTGCCTTGAGGCTAACTATGGGGCAACGGGGCATTTTTGGTGTTATGTTGAATTAATGCTGATGACAGGTGCTGGCGATGCTGCAGCTGTTTTAAGTGCTTCTGCTCCTGCTACTGTTGGCCAATTAAATTGCACTTACTAAAAATAAATATATAACAAGTTAGAAGACTCTAGTCGAGAAATCCCGACTTGACGATACGCCCTATACTTAACGCGGCAGTGCTTGCAAGAATTATAGTCTCTAAAAACGACGCGTTCATACATACGGACAGACGGACAGTCAGACAGACAGACAGACGAACAGACGGACATGGCTAATTCGGCTCGACTGTTGATTCTGATCAAGAATATATATACTTTATGGGGCCGTAGATGCATCCTTCTGTTACACACTTTTGCACAAAACCATTATACCCTTTTTACCCATTTTTAATGGGTTCAAGGTATTAAAATATGACATGCGCTTACTTTTCCTGCTGTAAATGTTGAGCAAACTAATTGTTTTAATTAATCTTACGAGCTTAAATCAAAATAATCACATCTTGTCAATTAAACTCATTCAATTTGTATTTTTATTCGTCTGCGCTCATTTTAATTTTATTACATTCTTCAGCATTGAAATATAAATTGAAATACATTTAACTGGGCGACCATCTACAAAAACCAATTTATATAACTGGCATGGCAGTAATTTATTTACAATCTTTCAGTTTTAAAATTGAATTTTCATTTATTTGGTATACTGAGTGAGAGAAAAACTTCCCGATTACGCAACTTTGATTTCATTTAATTTAACCTAATGCATAAGATTAGATAAGATTATTTGTTAATTAAAGCTTTTTGCATTTGTCAAAATCGGACCACGAAATCATTTAGACGTCATACAAAAGTTAAATTTTAACAACATTTGACTAGAAAACCAAGTTGCCTTTTAAGTGTATATATGTAGTATTCGGCTTGCTAAAGATAGCGAACCTTACTTCTTTTAGTACAACTTATTTACAACAACTATAGCTTTCAGAAATTTTAAAATAATATCAATATGTCAATATATTCTTAAATATCAGGTTAAAAACGAATTTCTAAATGTTTTTGCAACTTTTAGATTAGAGTATTTCGAAAAATTATTCACGAAAACAATGTTTTTATGCTGTGATTTTCGTGTTTCGGAGCCATAAATGTATAGTTTAGCTAATGATGAAATTCAAAGTCTATTTTTCGTCTTTTTCCATCTTGACCCACTTGAAATGAGGCCAAATTCGTTAACCGAATTTAGCTTATTAACTTTTGCAAATCTTCAATTAGGTTTGCGATAAACCAAACCCACACACTCACAAATCCGTGTGTCAGCCGACCCACGAACATATAATTATAGCGGTACACACAAAAACACAAATACCGCGGCAGTAGACAAGCATCAATCAATCATACGCAGGAGGAGCGTTGCCATATTAAAAATAATTGTGATAATGATGTTCCATGAGCCGCAAGTCAACCGACATGAACAAATTTACACATACACACACTCACACACACACAAACGCATCGAGATTTGGGTTGCTTTCTTTGAAATGCAAATAAGCGTGTGTAAAGCGAAAATTTTGTACACAAGTCGCAAATCAAAACGCACACCTACCTTTTAGACACACAGTGGCCGTGTGTAGAGCAAGGGAATTCGCGGGTGCGTTTTTTTTTTGTGGCCTTCAGTCGGCCTCTTAACCAGTTGTTTTTGTTTTTATTTTCGCTTGTTGCTTCTTCAATTTGTTGGTTGGGTTTTTTTTTAACACATTCAGCAAGTTTGTTTTTGATGGCACTAAAAAAAATGCATTCGAGTCAAATCAAAATAATCCAAAAACAAATTAAAAGCGTGTAAATTAATTTGCAAAAGATTCAAATTTGTTTGATTGAATATAAAACATAATAATTACATATACACATAAATACGTTTTTGCTCGCTGCTTCTGGAACTGTTAATAACAGGCTTACAATTACAGTGACAACTACACATGCGAGTTAAACATATATATACATATATATATATATATGTACATATATGTGTGTATGTACAAGTGATGATGATGTTTTGCGCCTTTGTGTGTTGCTACATATGGTAATTATTTTTTTAGATTTTTTTGCCAGCACGAATTTTGTTGCTTATTTCTGTTTTTTAGTAAAGCCAAATTCGATATTATTTAACAATGTGTAGACGCACATGCTTTAAAACATTAATGATTTAAAAAATTCCAATTGTTTTTGAGCCCGCATTTTTAGTTTATTTCTTTAATTTTTTTCATTAACTATCAAAAAATATTTTGTTTCGATTTTATTTCACAATTATTAAATTTCATTTGAGGAATTTCACATTGCAATTGCATTTTTTAGTAAACTGGTTCAGCATTTTTGTTGCGAGCAACAATTTGGCTTGCACTTGAACTAGTTGCCCAGTTGTCTGCTTTTTTTTTATTATGTTTGCAGCAGCTCTCTGCACACACACGCTCTTTCTCTACTCCCACTCAATGTGCGCGTGTGTGTGTGTCCACCGATAACGTTTCTGGGCTTATTGAATTGTGATTAATATGCGCGTTGGTCCGCTACCTTTTTATTTGACACGTCCGCTTTTCAAAGATACTCAACAGCAACTGTGCAAATGTGGAAAAAGCAACTTGTAGCTGCCCTCGAGGCTGCATCTTCAACACAGCACGCACAGAGCTTTTACGAAGCTTTTGTGTGAAGCACGAAAGCAAACTGTTGATTTTGCGACCTAGTGTGATAGCCGTAAGAGAACATTTAAGAGAGAAAGAGAGAAAAAGATAGAGCGAGAGAAAGTTCCTGTTGCTGTTCAATGGTAACGTTTTTACACAAAAAAAGACAATAGAAACATCAATGTTAATGGTGTTCAAGATATCAAAGAAACAAGCTTTTTTTAATATTATTCCCAAATATCGACAACAGGGATTCTTTGACTTATTTGATTGTGCCAAATGGGTGTAACTATTCCTCAGCTTTTATCTTAATTAAAGATGGGCAATATTTTGTTTCTGGTGTTCGACTCCGAAACCAATTACCAGCTGATTGAAAAAGTATTAGAAGCGCATCTCAATTTTCTAATAGTTTCAAGCAAACCTTTGTAAATACAACGAATAAGACATAAGTACACATAAAAAGAAAGCCAAAATCAATTAAATTTAAAACACATAATAATATCCAAACAATATTATAAGTGTAAAATACTGTAAACATATTTGATACTCCTTCACGAAAAACTTTTGAATGAATTTTAATGTAACTTTACAATTATATTGCTTATACATCACAACAACAAGTGGGCTATAAATTTTAAAGATGTATGATAACGTTGCTCTTTATTGTTGTACGAGTGATACAACAGATAAACAGCAGACGGAGAAGTTATTGAGAGTTATTTTGAGAAAAAGAATGTCATTTGGTAGAAATACATTATTGGGACATTTATTCTTCTAGAAAGACTTTTCGGAGAACATAACTAGTACATATATAAAATCAAAATAATTACTAGTACATTTATATAAACGAAATCAAAATTATAAAAATTAAAATACGATTAGAAATGTTGAATAATTTCGAAAAAAAATACATCTTTTTTATTGAATTAAGAATTAAATAAATTACGCACGCGAAGCGTTTCCCCTCTCCAACATTAAAAAAATAATAAATGATGTACACAACAATATATTTAAGTAGACACTCTTTTTCTGAGAACTTTTCTCTCTTGGCGCCCAAAACCGACTGACGCTATGTCGCTTTTATCTTATCGATCAGCATTTTCAACTTCGATTACTTATCGAACTTAACACAATGCAATTAACTCAAAGAGAATGTAAATATACAAGAGAGGATTCCAGCGCGCACACTTATTGTTAACTTCTCCACGTTCATTTGTGGACTAAAGCTTGTGCTAAGTCAGCTCCTTATGTTAGTCAGCTGCTAGTCAGCTGCTTATGTTTCGAATATTGCTTCTTTGCTTAACCGCCATATTTGAACATGTCTTTGTTTTCATTATGGACTGTTTTGACGTATGTATTTGGCACTATCTGTTTGCTGAAAACCCAATATGTATGTATGCATCAAAGCTCATATCAATGTATTTCTGTACTCTTGTAATCTTAGAGTGTCTTAAAAACTAGCAAACTATTAGAAAATATTTAAAACTTTTTATGTGAAATTGGTATAAACAAAACGTCTTTAGTTTGGCCTAGGCCCGACTTTGTGAGTATGCACATGAGTGCACCCAACGGGAGTAGGCAAAACGCAAAAAGACACAACAACAACACGTGATGGTTGTTAATGCTGGAACGCACAAGCTGCACAATGTTTATAAACATTTTGTAACAATATTCAATTAAAGTCAATGCAATTTGTAATATGTATATTTATAGTAAAAGGAAAGTTAATTTGTATTATTTGAATAGTAATACGTTTATTCTATGGCTAGTTAATGCTTACCCTAATTCCCAATAATAACAGATGTAAGCATATATGATGGAAGTCATATTACCTATACAATTGCACGAAGTTCTCACAATGTTCTTACTACCCTCCCACGTTGGGCATTAGCAAGCAGTTAAAACTAATGTCGAAAATTGACAATCTCAATAGCAAAATGAAGTACAGCTACAACCGCACACTTTGCAATTAAAACAAAAGCCTAAGCAAAACTTTTAACTAGTAGGCAGAATAAATGGACAAAGAAGAAGGGAAATTTATTTCCACTCTGTTAGTATTATAATCTCTTTGAACATTTCGTGTATGTGCACGGGTATACAGAAAACATTTGCTTGTAGTGAAGTAAATTTCAATCTAGAATAATTTGAATATTTCTCGATTAGTTTCAATAAAATTTTTACAAATTATCATTACGATATCATATTGAAAGTGCACAATTTTATTGCAATCAATAAATGTCAATATTGTTAAATATATAATATTGATTATGAAAAACGGATAAAGTCGTAGTAAATTAAAAACTAATTTCAATAAAATATGGGATAGTGTATATTCGAAATTTAAGCCATTGTAGTCTCTGTGATTGATGTGATAATTTTCATGGACACCCATAGCTATGTAGTATATCGAATCGGTTGTTGGTGTTGTTAAAGAATATATATCCTTCTATCTGTTACATATGTTTACACAGCTTCTTTAAAACTGGTGAAGAAAAAATGCAAAAAATTAAGTTTGTTCAATATAATTCGTGACTGATGATCACACTAATGTATTTATTTACTTATCTCGATGTTTTGAATAACTTGTAAGATAATATCGATATTTATATTTGCTACGATTATCAAGAGCTAAGAAAGACATCTTTATTTTGACCACAGACTTGTGAGGATGACAACAAATTATTAAAAGCGAATGGACGCCATTTATATTTAATTATTTAATCTGAACAAATATTGTTAATCCATTGAAAATAAACAATATTAATTAGTGTATAAGTATCTTCTTGAGTTTGGATGCGGAGAAACATAATATAGTCGACACGCCGGTCTTTCGAGCCGGATAATATATATTTATTTGTGTCCAAACCACCAGGTAACCAACAACAGTGACCATTTTGCACATTTAAATGTGCTAAGGTTAAAAAGCAAGTAAAAATAACGATAACGCTAACAAAAAGAAGTAAAATATAAGAAAAGGCAAGATTAAAAAACGCTCAAGGGGACAAAAAAAAGTTAAAAATATAACGAAAAGAAAAACAGACGCGTGAAAATGTATTTATACACCTTTAAAAGAGAAATTCGATTATATTCGTGCGCATTAAACGCAGGTTAAAATTAACTGTTAAGCACGGCGAACATAATCAAAACGTAATTAAATACAACCAACAGCGAAATTCAACCCAAGTGGGAGAAGCTGCAGCCATCTTGGCTGCCTGTTTGTGTGTGTGTTTTAAAGCTTGTGAACATTTAAAACTTTGTTTTAAGCCTCATGTTTCGTCTTTTGTTCATTGACTTTATGATTGGCTTATCAAAAAGGATGCTCATTGAACATTAGTTCACAGTGTTTGCATTTATATGTATATATGTATGTGTATGTACGTATTGTTGCACTTTTGCTGTAGCTATTTCTGTGTTTTTTGTTTTCTTGTATTCAAGGTCCTCTATTGTTTGCTCTTGTGTGTATGTTAAATGCGCTGGTAATCTATATTTAAAATGCGTTGCCATTTAGCTGCTTCCCATTGCTATTGGCACGTGCATTTTAATAATGGGGTTAATACGACAAAAACTTGTATGTATGTACATTTATATCCTCTGACGGTTTTGAACAAACGTAACCTGGTGTTCAGACAATTATCAAAACAGAAGCAGCTAATAATAAAAGCTTATTTTTTGTATAGGAGCTATTACGCTGCGTGAATGTTTACAGAATGTTTACATTACCATCTCTGGTAACTATTCTTGTTGGCTTAAAATTCTTTGGGCTTAGAGTTGTCAAGTGACATGACGATTTTGAAACAGCTGGCAAAAACCGGAAAAAGACGACAAAACTAATTAAAACGTAGTGTTAGCTTTAAAAATGGGATAAGCTGAAGAGCTCATTAAACTGGCAGGAGAACAATAATGAAATGAAACCTATTTATTAAACAACCGAACCCACAAAGATCACGGCCAACTCATTGGGTTTAAAACAGAGAACTGAACCAAAAATTCAATCATTTACAATAATGAGTGCTTAAGGCGCAGTGTGAGTCCTTCACGCTGGGTTTAGTGAAATCACAAAAATTAACCCATTAAAAAATTCTTCCTTAAAATCTTTTGGTAGTCAACGCCACCTAGCGCATATATGCGAAACCAGAGACCGTATCTGGTTAACAGATACGATAAAACCTGAAACCGGCTCGTCGTTGGCTCGCGGGTATATAAATTTCCCATTTGCTTTGTCAACTCCAATGAGAATCTTAATGTACATGGATTCTCATTAGCTCAAATACGTGTGTATATATTAGGAGTAAGGTAGATCATTAATGACTTATTGAAGAGGTTTGAAATGACTTAATTCCAAATTAACACTAACCATAAAATAAACACATTTAGCTTGCAAATACTTGTCCGTGTATTATAAATATACATAAATAATTGCATTGACTTGTATTGAATATTGTAATAATGGGTATAAAAACACATTGAGCAGCGGGTGCGTTTCAGCAACGACAACCGGCACGTGTTGTTGTTGTTTGTTCTTTTGCGTTTTGCCTTTTTCCCGTTAGACTCACACATGAATACCCAAAACGACGGCCCAAGCCCATACGCAGCAGGCCAGCTGCAGACGATTTGCCTTCGACACCAGCGAGCATACAAACACAAACATACATATACATATGTACATACTCATTAACTATAAAATTGTACAGAGCTCGTAAAAAAAGAGGGGTAGCTATTTTCCCGTCTTTAGATTATATCGTTTTTGGTGCCAACCAACGAGTGTACTTACTAATTACAAGAGACGATTCCAGCGCTCCCTCCCACTGTTAACTTCTCCATGTTCATTTGTGGACTAAAGCTTATGCTAAGTCAGGCCCTGACTGTTTGCTGAAAACCCAATATGTACGTATGTATGTATCCGAGCTCATACCAATGTATTTTCCCTACTTTTGTAACTTGCTAATATTTTAAATTTATTATTTGGAATTGGTGGGCTGCAGATTATTTTGCTTGAATGACATGGCTGCTAGAAAAATTATAGTAGAAAATAACAAATATTTTGCCGATGGCGTAAACAATTTGCATAAATTATACTTTTTTTTATTCTAGCAGCCATTCTAGCATGCCAAGCAAAATAACCTGCAGCCCACCAATTCCACATTTTAAATTTTAAATCTTCACAATAAATTTAAAATATTTTCAATTAGATTGCTAGAGACAGTCTTAAGTTACACGAGTAGGGAAAATTCATTGGTATGAGCTCTGATACGTACATACATACGTATGTACATACATACATATTTAGTTTTCAGCAAACAGACAGTGCCAAACACATACGACAAAACAGTCCATAATCAAAACAGAAATAAATTCAAATATGGCGGCAGGCCCAGATGTATAATTTGATAGATAAGATTTTAAAAAATCTGATTGGTTCTTGTAAATATTTATAAATTTTAAAATCACTACCTCGAGCATAAAATGACAAACACATTAAATCCCGACTAGAAAATACCCTAAGCCCTCTACTAAGCGCGTACGGTCAGTGGTTGTAAGTATATATGTATGTGTGCGAGTACGAGTAAACTGCATACTTTACTCAACTTCAATGACCGATCGAAGCTGTTAATGCTGATCAACCTTATGGGGTCGGAGATGCTCCTCCTGCTAGTTACATACTTTTGGAAAAAACCATTATACCCTTTTCACCCATTTTCAAAACGGCTGCAGGTGGCCTAGGCCCGTTATTATGTGTATGCATATGAGTGCGTCCAACGGGAATAGGCTAAACCTAAAAAGGCAAACAACAACAGCACATGATGGTTGTCGTTGCTGGAAAGCACAAGGTGCACAATATTTATATACCCTTTGTTTCAATATTCAATTAAGGTCAATGCAATTTTTATTATATATACGAATACAAAATGCGTTTATTTTATGATTAGTGTTAAATTGGTATTAAGTCATTTTAAGCCTGTTGAATAAGTCATTAATGATCTACCTTATTCCCAATATATACTTAACCATTTATGATAGAAGTCATATTTAAGTATCTTATGATTGGCCATACAATTTCACTAAGTCCTTATTAAGTCTATACTACCCTCCCATGTTAGACATTAGCAAGCAGATAGAACCAATTGTCGAAAATTGACAATTTCAGCTTTGGTCACAACACAACAGCAACAACTTATCGCACACTTTGAGAATGAGTTAAAAAAGAAGCAAAGAAGCAGAAGCGGTACTTGTTCCCCTTGCCACCTCATTTATTTACATATTCGTTGACACAATCTTATTTGCGTCAGCCTCATTTGAATTTATTTAAGAATTTAATAAAAAAAAACAAGTAAGAAGGCTCTAGTCGAGATATCCCGACTAGACGATACCCTGATCCCTATACTTCACGCGTACAGTCAGTGCTTGCAAGTATGTGTGTGTGTACGCGCATACTGCACACTGCATACACAACTTCAATGTCCCATATCTCCGGTGTTTATTATCCGATTTCAATAAAAAAAGTTTTCCAATTCAAGATTTTGTTGTTATCGATCCCATGTGTGTATCGGAAACGGGAAGAGTTATCGAAAATCGGAAACAAACTTGTACTGCCTAGGGATTACACGAGCTTAAGTTCCAAATCTGGAGTCTCTAGCTCTTATAGTCTCTGAGATCGGTTGGCTCATACATACAGACGGACAGACGGACGGACAGACGGACATGGCTATATCGACTCGACTGTCGATGCTGATCAACAATATATATACTTTATGGGGTCGGAGATGCTTCCTTCTGCCTGTTACATACTTTTGCACTAAACCATTATACCCTTTTTCCCATTTTTAATGGGATCAGGGTATAAAAAGCTGAGAGTGATAAAATGTACATCGCTAATCTTTTATGTCATTGTAAAGGCACTTATTCTTGGTTACAGTTTAGCCTTTCGATTTAATATTATATAATATTATTCCGGCGGGAACATTTCATCGACATAATTCTGAAATATGACTGTGCCCTCGTCCATCGGCACAGTCATTATATTGTCCAGCAGCTTCCAGTTAATCAACGGCTCAATCAAATTCTTCTTGCAGACTTCAGCCTTAGCTTTGAGGTCGAAACTACGGCATTTCCAATTAGGACGCAACGTTGGAATATTAATGCGATAGACAATTTCCTGTTTGTCATCCAAAGTATTTGCTTGCACATATACTTCATTGGCACCGGGAGTTGACTTTGCGTCACTCGCAGTAACCTTGGCAGTAGCACGAGTGCGACGCTTTGGCTTGGGCGGTGCCACAGCATCCTTTTCCAAGTGCTCGGGCATACGGTCGCTGGCCTTGTAGTTTTCCTTCCATTCTGCGCCTATCTTAGCGAGCATTGCGCGCTCCTTGAAATTTTTACTCTCTCTTTGAAGATTCGATATGGTATTCTTAATCACATCTTTAAAGAAACTGCGAGAATCTGACAACCAGGTTTTGTCAACATTATGCTTAACAACTTTGCTGCGACCCATTTTGCAGCGAGTCAAGTCAATTAGTAAGAACAACAAGTTAGAAGGCTCTACTCAATAAATCCCGACTAGACGATACCCTGATCCCTATACTTAACGCGTACAGTCAGTGCTTGCAAGTATGTGTGTGTGTCTACGCGCATACTGCATAATGCATACACAACTTCAATGTCCCTTATCTCCGGTGTTTCTTAACCGATTTTAATAAAAATTTCAAAGATTTCCATTATTTTGTTTTATAATTCAAAGGGCATCTCAAAGTTTTCAAATTGAAGATCTTGTTGTTATCGATCCCATGTGTATATCGGAAACGGGAAGAGTTAACGAAAGTCGAAAACAAACTTGCACTGCTACTCTTGTAACTTTTGTGTGACTCAAAAAAACTAGCAAACTAATTATTTAAAATTTTAAATTTATTAAGTGGAATTGGTGGGCTGCTAGTTATTTTGCCTTGTATGGTATTGCAGCTAGAAAAATTCTAGTAGAAAATAAAGAAATATGCTTTGGCGATGGCAAAACAATGTATAAATTTTACATTTATTTCATTAAAATAAAATATTTTTTTTTTAATTTCTAAATATCGTTAATTTGCCAATGGCCAAACGGATTCAGGGTGGCCTAGGTCCGTTATTGTGTGTATGTATGCATATGAGTGCGGCAACGGGAATCGGCTAAACCCTAACAAGTAAGAAGGCTCTAGTCGAGATATCCCGACTAGACGATACCCTGATCCCTATACTTTCCGCGTACAGTCAGTGCTTGCAAGTATGTGTGTGTGTGTGTACGCGCATACAGCATAGTGCATACAAAACTTCAATGTCCCATATCTCCGGTGTTTATTATCCGATTTCGATAAAAATTTCCCAGATTGTCATTATTTTGTTTTATAATTCAAATTGCATCTCAAAGTTTTCAAAATTCAAGATTTTTTTGTTATCGATCCCATGTGTATATCGGAAACGGGAAGAGTTATCGAAAATCGGAAAGAAACTTGTACTGCCTAGGGATTAGGCGAGCTTAAGTTCCAAATCTGGAGTCTCTAGCTCTTATAGTCTCTGAGATCGGTTGGCTCATACATACAGACGGACAGACGGACGGACAGACGGACAGACGGACAGACGGACATGGCTATATCGACTCGACTGTTGATGCCGATCAAGAATATATATACTTTATGGGGTCGGAGATGCTTCCTTCTACCTGTTACATACTTTTGCACAACTTCATTATACCCTTTTTTCCCATTTTTAATGGGATCAGGGTATAAAAAGGGCAAACAACAACAGCACGTGATGGTTGTCGTTGATGGAAAGCACAAGCTACACAATGTTTATATACCCTTTGTTTCAAGGTATATGAATACAAAATGCGTTTATTTTATGGTTAGAGTAATTTTGCTTTAAGTCTTTTTAAACCTGTACAATAAGGCATTAATGATCTACCTAATTTTCAATATATACATACACATATACAATGGAAGTCATATTTAAGTATCTTATGATTGGCCATACAATTTCACTAAGTTCTTATTAAGCCTATACTACCCTCCCATGTTAGGCATTGGCAAGCAGATAGAACCAAAAAGAAGTATGGACGTTCACTATCGTTGTCTCACGCATCGCAAACTTTGAGAAAGAGTTGACAAAGCAGAAGCAGTACTTTTTCTCTCAATAGCCGTGGCGGTTTTCGATAAACGAAAAGGGGCGGCTATTTTCTACTCATGTATTATATACACATTGAAGCAAACAAGAAATAATCGAAACATAAGCAGCTGACTTGTAGATGTAGAAGTTAACAGAAAGAGGGCGCGCTATTTTTCACTCTTGTATATTGTTTACTCGTTGCACTTGTGCGTATTTAAATGAAAACCGTGCATAATTTTTTATAATATTGTGCTTTTTATTGGTGCTATGTACCTATATTTCTAACGATAAGCAAATTATAAATTATTAAATGCAGTGTGGAGTTGTTTTGTTGTAAGGGGAGCAGCTCTGTTGTGCACGAATTTCGACAAATACTATCGATATGGCGGATAAGAGCTACCCCCGATACTATCAACACCATTCACGATAGTTGAACATCTCTAGCTTGCTAAGCGCCCATACCTAGCGCTTTATACTGGTTGCTTTTTTGTTAGTTGTTGTTGTTGTTGGTTCAAAAATACAATTAAAAATTGATTTTATTATTTAAATATTCAAAACATTAAGGTAAGTGCAAATAGCGGCACATTGTGAGCACAAAAATCATGACAAATGTGAAAAAGGCTAGTGAAAACGTGCTTAAAGATCCGTTTGAAAATAGCGCGTCACAAGTGTGCGTGTGCAGCGGCTAACGCATCCCTAGTTAATATTTGCATAAAACTAATTTTCTTGAACCCGTTCTATCAAATGCTAGACAACAACAACGCGGCGGGTGGCGGCGGCAAAAATACTTAGGAAGCACAAAAAAGAAAATTTTGCAAGGTGTTTGTGTGTGTGTAACAACGACAAGCGAAAACTTTGCTGCTTCTGGTGCGTACGCGCTGTCGCAAGGAACCAACACACGCACATCAAGAATTGCATAGGTGTATCCTTTGGCATTTCTGCGAGCTTGGTTGAACGTGCGAGAGAAAAGACAGTTTAACCAAATAATAAACAAATACATCGGAAGTCTATTTAAAAAAGTTAAAGCACATAAAACAAAATGGAAAAGAGAATAGAATTGGAGAGACGCGCACGCAAAGCGAACCAGGTAAGTCTATTTTATATTACTCATTGTAAAATATTATTGATACGGTAACAAAAAAAAAACTAAAGAAGAGCGAAGCCCAAGCCAGGAAAACGCGCAAATATTTAATTCTTATTTTACGATTACAAACAAAAATTTCATAACATTACTGCGGTCGTGTATGCGTGTGTACACCGCTACAACAAAAAGAATAAAAACTACGCCATCACGTACATCTAGTTTCAATTTGCGACGATGTTGTCGACGCCATAAGAAAAGAGCGCAAAATCACTGAAAGAAGAAGCGACGAATAACATCCATCGTTGGAAAAAAAAAATTGATCGCCATAAGCAAATTTACACATACATTATGAACATGCGCTATTCTCTTCAATGTGTGTGTCGCGAGCAGTGTTGCCATGTGCGCGTATTTTAATGCCGTTGCTTTGTTCAAAGGCTGCACAAATTCCAATTATTTCATTAAATGGTATTAATATTTGTCTTATGTTTGTGTGTGGGTAAAAATATTAATTTGGGTTTGCTTTATGTAAGCTAATACTTGCTGATCGCGAAGCAAAAAAAAAAAAAACACCGCGAAGCGCACCTCGAAAATCGCCAGCTGGCAATGCTGCTATAACTTTTGTTGTTGCTTCTGCGGCCTTCAATTGTGACAAATATTGCAATAAGCAACCATGCATACATTTGTATATGTGTATGTACGTATAAATGCATGTGAGTGCCATGCTGGTTGTTGTAATTTCAGGTTATTTGATACGAAAATGTATCTATAGCAAAATTATAGCGCGCGCATCATTCATAAGTACGCAACAACGCTAAGAACCGCATACAAAGGGATAATCACACACACATATACACAAAGAAAGGCATGCCACACACACAAAACAAGAAACGTGTATGCACATAATAATCGACACATTCTCGCCAATGCCGATGGGTCACCAGCTTTGGCCATAGCAGCTTCTGTTGCTGCTGAGACGTGAACACAGCCATTTTGACTGCGCAGTCATAAATAGCCTTATACATTCACTCGTCTTTGCAGGCGAGACTTTTTACAATGCAAAAAACAGGCCGCCCAAAAACGGTACATGCACTGTTTTACATGCACTTTCTCTCTTCTCCCCCCCCCCCCCCCCCCACTCACCATTTACGTTAAATCGCTTTCGCCCAATACACGAATTGCGACAAAGAGCAGGCAAACCTGTCTTCTTATTTTTGTGTGTGTGGCACTTCTGCTGATTAATAAACATGCGCTCTGGTAAGGCCTAGTCAAACAGATACCAATACCCTACCCCCACCCAAGCAAAACGCGCATTTTCTCGCTGCACACAGGCGAAAAACTACAAAACACACACAAAAAGCATGCACACATAAAAAGTCAAAGTTATAAGCCGGACATGCACACGCTATAAAGCTTAAGCTGCTTGCAAATGTATGAGTGTGGGGGGCAGTCAATTAACTGTTGTTGTTGTGTATGTGCTTTCCGGGCATGTAACTGTCCAGCAAAAGAGATGGGAGAGTGGCTATTAATGTTGACAACTTTTGCTGCTATTTCCAACAACAATGCTGACAAATGTATACTAATATATACATGTACAATAAAAACTTGTTTTATATATTTCACGTAAACATACTTAAAGCGTCCGCCTCAACGCTTTTAATACACAGACTGCAGTCTGCAGCTTATTTTGCTCTTTAGCACAATGACTCCTAACGTCAGTATATTTGTCAAAATATCGGTATTGTGGTTGCCGGTATATTTCCTTCCACAAATTAAAGGACTAATGCTGTATTCCTTTAGAAAACTTCTTCCAAGTCGTACTCTAAAACAATATTTCATTCTGTTTAATATAGTTTCATTGCCCTCGCTGCCATGTTATCAGCACTTGCTCCTTGTACTGTTCTTTCTTTGCCCCTTTTCGCGCATTCCGTTTTGTGGCGCGTACGTCACACGTACACGCGCACACATACACGACGTCTGGAAAAATGCTATTACATAAACGCGTTGCCACTTTTTCAGCTGCTGCTGGGTGCGCAATTTGTTAAATAATTCCTTGTCTCGACACATAAATTGGTTTTACCATAGATTTTATTTTGTTCCTTAATGTGACTTTTCTATGCGTGATTTTTGTAGTAAAAAAAAATGGTTCGTTTGATCGATTTTTTTTTTTGCGTATGTATTGTTTCTCATTTTGAGTTTTATCTTTTGCGCTTGTTATGCCACACGTTCACACAGACATGGCGGACTGTCAGACTCGCAACACGCTGAATATACAGACAGTGTGACCAAACCGTCTTACGTTAAATATCCCCGTTTCCATTTGAAAATTGTTTGTTTAAAATACTAAAACACAAATTAAGGATATAAGTTTTTGTATCAAATGTAGTAATTGCAAAGACTCGTTTATTCAACAATTAATGATATTTTTGAAAATCCTCTATACTAAACAGATCGCAGAACTAAATCTGGATAACTGCAGGAGTACAAGTATCGTTGGCCTTACAGATGAATATACCGCCTTGGAATCATTAAGTTTGATCAATGTAGGCCTTACTACACTTAAAGGTTTTCCCAAGTTGCCCAATTTAAAAAAATTGGAATTATCCGATAATAGAATTTCCAATGGACTTAACTATCTGACGACCAGCCCAAAGTTACAATATCTCAATTTGTCTGGTAATAAAATCAAAGATTTGGAAACGTTGAAACCATTGGAACAATTCAAAAACTTGAATGTTTTGGATTTATTTAATAATGATGCCACTCAAGTAGAAAACTATCGTGAAAAAATTTTTAAAATGTTACCATCTTTGAGCTTTTTAGATGGGTAAGTAACCTTAACGGAGTGCTTATATATATTTGATAAAGTTATGTTAATTAATTAATTCATATTTTTCACAGATTCGATTGTAATGATGAGGAAGTGCAGTCGGATGGTGATGACGATGAGGAGGTCAACGGCAATGACTCCGGAGATGAAGGTGTGTATACCAAAATTTTATATCCAGGATTATTTTTAAAAATCAGAAAGTCAAAACTTCTGCTACAACAGCTTAATAGTTGTCTTATCATTGTCTGTCCGTGCTTTCCCATATCCATCCAATACATGTACGTCACAAATTCATGCCTGCCAAATAGGATCTGTTCAGTTATCGTATTATCATTCACATCTCAACACACAGATTCTGTCGCCTTTCAGATGAGCGCAGTGCCTTCTGTATAAATGGCTTAGAGATCGATTTAGACGAGCTCGAGGCCTTGGAGCAGCGTGTAAAAGCCAAAAAGAGTTTGCAAGAAACATCCAAGCCGGCTGCTGATGACAGTGGAGTTGACGACTTAGATGAATATTTAAAAGTGTTGCAACTGCGATCAACAGCAGCAACAGCAAACGAATCTGTGATAGTGGCCAATTGTGATACGAAACAGGCGCCCAATAGCAACAACCATTCAACAAGCATAAATTTCGCAATTTTACTCTATTGGTTTTTAGCAATATTAAATCTGGCAAATGCCGCCTATTGTAAGCATCATGCATTCAGATTTTTAATGAAACTCGTTTCAATTTGCTCTAATTGCTTGCAGTTTCTGGTGATGATGACGACGAGGATGCCGAGAATGGTGAAAGCGATGAAAGCGACGAAGAGGACAATGGTGATGTTTCACTCTCGGAGGTATGCATCGATTTTCGTTAACCCATTATCATCTCTAATCTCAACTAATGGTCGTGATCATTTGCAGGTCTATAATGATGATTTAGAAGAAGACAACTCCGATTGGGAGGAAGGCGATGGCGAAGGCGGTGGCGATGACGATGACGATGAGGATGAAGATTCAGATATTGATGAGGGCGATGGAGAGGCAAATGAATCTGCCGCATCGGTCAATGCCAAGGAGAAGGAAGGTGAAAAGCCAGGTGAGTAAAAAGTGTAAATATAACATAGCTAATGGTTTATGTGAACATAATTTTTTGTTTTTTTTTTTAAGATGAGTCGCAAGCCAGGGGCAAGAAGAGAAAGCATGATGGTTAAAGCAGCTTGATCTACACCTATATCGTCTTTGTACGTTATACATTATATTACACACACAGACACACATCTATACTACACACAAAATACAGCAACAAAATCACACATCATATTTTGATAAAGTTTAAAAGGAAACATACATAAAAGTTGAAAATAAGAAGGACCCCGTTGGAAAAAACTACGTTTGTTTCGTTATATTCTAAGCCTTATATTCTGAAATCAACCGAAAAAAAAACTAAAAACAAAAAAACAAAAACAAAATGTTAAAATCAAAAGAACTATTAAAATAAAAAAGATGATATCGTGTAAGTGAATACTAAAACAACCCACAACAATAACACAAATATAATACACACACACACAACTTTAGCAACCGAACCCAAAATTTGTCAGTTTTATAACAAAAACAGCAACAAAATAGAGTTCAAAAAAAAAAAAAATAAATTCGCAATTGATTTTGCATTCTGAACACAATGTAAAATTGCTTAGCATTAAGTTTAAAGTTTTGTCAGTATATGATAACAAAATTTAAAATTAAAAAAAAAAAAACAACATCAAAAAGGTGACACTTGATCTAAATATTTTACATAAAAGAACAAACAAACAAAAACATGCTTGTAGAGTTTTACTTTTCATTTGGTTTTTGTTTCTCTTTTATTGGTTGCTTTTAATCCGGTTTCGTATTAGAGACACATTCGTCAAGATATTTACTGCTAAGAATTTTTAATTAACTCTTTTAAGTCATTCCTTTTTGAATATACATTCACATAAAATAAGTTAAGCGCAATTTTAGTTTACTTTAGGATTCATTGTTATCCATTCATTTTTCTCTTTACTCATTAAAATATTGAGAAACTTTGTTTAAAATTTAAAATACTTTTACGTGCTTTGACTAAAACAAGTAAAAGGAATACAAAATTTAAATCGTGGATATTTTTTCATTTCGTCAAACAAATGCAGTGTGCTTGTTAACGTATAGGCAAATTGTATAAACACCGAATGCGAAACCGAAATATTAAATAATTAAATAATTTTAAAATCTCTTGTTTTATTTGTGTTCATTGTCCTTAGTCGATTCCGGGTTTTGCCTGAAAAAAAATGACACCCTGTGTAAACTAATAAGAAATTGTAGTTATTTAAACTCATCAACAGGCTATCGATGGTATGAATATCGATACATATTTTCAATATATTAACACTATACAATGTGTGCACGTTATCCAACACTTTTCGGCTCTTGAAAATGCGCAAAAGAGGAAGCAAGCGTTGGGCATAAGTGGAAGCAGGCAAGCAACATTCAGCCAACGCTGACTTACAACGTCGCGACGCTGTCGACGTCTCTTTATTTGACGTCGAATCGTCGCAGCGGCTGGCTGTGTTCAAATATACAATACTAGACAAGTAAGCTGCGCTGCCTGCTGCATTCTTGGAACAAATTTCACTGTTGGCAGCGACTGAGGAATAAAATTGAGCGTCGACGTCGCGACGTTTCTTCCTCGAAGAAGACCAAAATCAAAATAAAAACAAATAAACTATAAAGGGTGCGTGCGCGCCAACTATTTAACAACAATTAGCAAACGAAAGAAACAAAGTGAGTTTCAGTGTATTGTGTATTTGTTATTTGTATGGCAATACGGATAAAAGTGGTCAATTTACATACATACATACACACACACACGCACGCTTACATCAGTAGCCCACACTTACACACACACGCATAAGTATAGTATATCTAATACAAGCCAACCGTGTTTCTCGCAGTGCACACACTGAGTGCAGCCATCGAAATGGACAAACTGGATGCCAACCTGGAGCAGCAGTTTGATCTCAATCTAATTGAGGCGGTCAAAATGAATCCCGTTATATACGATCGTTCACATTACAACTACAAGCATTTCGTGCGTAAAGCACAAACCTGGAAGCAAATTGCCGAAACCCTCGGCGTCAGTGGTAAGTGAAATTTGTGTTCGAAATTCATAATCTTTTTGGTTAAAAACGGAAAACGATGAACCAGCAAACCATACGCTGTGGCAAGTTAAATTGATTTGGGTTTCAGTCGAGGCTTGTGTCGCTGCAAACTGATTAATTCTAAGTACGGTTAGGAGGTGGCGAGTAATGGTCGGATGGCAAGAGTTAGCAAAGAGGGGTAGAACAGGCTGGCAACAGAGAGACGACGACATCGTCGACGGAGCAGCAGTGGAAGGCTGCAGCGGGCGTCGGCAGCAAGCGGGCAGCAGCAAAAGCAAGTGTACAAAAACGACACAAAAGTGAACGGCGACGCAACGGAGACGCGACAGACAATTGTGAAACTTCAGGAGCGCATTTGCATTGTAGGGGTTGGGCGCCATAATAATGTTCCATTTCAAGCATACTTTATTGCAGTCAAGCTTGAGTTTCATCTTTGATTAAAGTAGTCAGATCTGTTAACTGCATTTTGTTATTTCGTTTAGGAAATAGTCTCAGTATCTTTATTTTGATGCCCTAATTTAAGAGCCTCCAATGCGTACCTGGCTGCGCTGTCGACGGTGTGTACGCGCAGTCAATATTTTTGAAGTTGCTGTACTTTTGCGCCGCAGTAGTTGTCTTTGTCGCACACACGCTGCCTGCGCCAGCGTTTATTTTTATACAAATGCTACTGCTGTCGTCGTCGCTGCAGCAGCTGTGTTGTGGTTTTCTCACTTACAGTGTGAGCAACTCATACACAGATGTGAATTCACTCACACACACTTAATCGTCGACTAACTGAACAGCTTTCATTTCATATACCCAATGTGTATACTAGCAAAACCTCCCGACTTCTCTCTTTTCCCCTTGCCATAAGCTTATTTCTTCCTTTATATGTAGCGTCTTGATTTCTTGATTTTTTGGGGGGATTCCAAAAATGTATTATGCAAGCATTGGAATTGGAAATGTTTTGGCGCCAAATTGTTGAATGCAGCAGCAGCAGCAACTAAAATTGTCGTTGACTTTGCCACAGATTCTCTGCCTGGGCCACGCTGCTGGCGTTACCAATACCAAACAGGCAGAATCAACTCGTTATTGTAGGCGACGTCGACAGCAGCTGCGGGAAGTGCTCGGAAGCTGCTGCTGTCGCTGCTGGCGTGCCACGAATTCAGCCTCAGCAGCTCAGCTGCTGCTTCAGCCAACAGCTAACGCCGTTTGTTCATCGGCTTCTGCGGGGGCGGGGCAGGCAGGCAGCAATGTAGACGACGGCGTTGACGTCTCGCGGTTTGTTTTGGTTTGCAATTTGACGCACATATGCTGACGTCTGGTGATGGCGTTGCCACCCACCCAAAACAAACTAAAGTAAACGAATTTTTCCTTATAAAAATTGCATATTTTTAAGATTCCCTTTTCTATTTTGTTACAGAACAAAAATGTACAAAACGTTGGAAGAGTTTGCGCGACAAATTTGCGCGCGAAATGAAATTGTGCCAAGAATCACGCTGGCGCTACTTCAAACAGATGCAATTCCTTGTGGACTCAATACGACAATATCGTGAATCGCTGCTAGGCAAGTGTGCCAATGGTAGCCAGAATTCCAATCAAGTGGCCGATCCCACGCAACAGCAACAGGCACAGCAACAAACCGTTGTCGACCTATTTGCTCAGCCCTTTAATGGTAATGCCACCACTTCGGCGCAGGCATTGTCCCATCCGCACGGTAAGTACATGGCTTGTTTGTTCATATTAGTTTATGTTGATGCTAAATTATGTATATCTCTATTCTCTTTTGTTTTAGAAATAACTGTTACTGGCGATGCACAGCTTGCTACAGCTGTGAGCAAGGATCAGAAGCCATACTTCTATGAGCCGCCACTAAAGCGTGAACGCAGCGAGGAGGAGCACAGTGACAACATGTTGAACACCATCAAAATTTTCCAAAACAATGTCTCACAGGCGGTCAGCGCCGAGGATCAATCTTTTGGCATGGTCGTCACCGATATGCTCAACACGCTGGGCGTGCGACAAAAAGCAGAGGCCAAGGTTCACATCATCAAGTATCTGACGGATATGCAGCTGCTGGCGCAGCATAACAAATACTAACTGTCGAGCCGTTTGTTACATCATCAGCAGCGGCAATTGCTGCGTTTGCTGCAATTGGAAAATGTGCTGGATCCTCGATGGTTACCGTAAGCAGCTACAAACAACAAAAAAAAAAGAAAAAAAAAAGCCGCACGAAAATATTAAAAACAAACACGAGATCCCAAAATAGAAGCAACTTGTTGTTTAGCAACTAAGTCTTAAAAGTCAAAGTAAAGTTTAAAAAATTAGTTATTAAAACAAAAAGAAAGAAAAACACAATTCACATATATATACATACATAAATATAAAAATATAAATATATCTTACAACAACGTAAGCACAAATCAAAAACTTATATAACTATATATATATATATACATAACATACATATATATATATATATATATACTTTGATCTTTCGTAGTCGGCCCCCCTTAATCTAATTCACTCAACCCAGTTTTAGATGTGTACAAAAAAGCGTAAGAAGAATAAAAACTGGTTCTAGTTACATTTATTGTAAAAAAAATTTTTCAAAATGTGTTTCCCCAAATATTTCTTAAAACAGCATATTGTATATTTTTTGACTATCGTTTAGTTTAAACATGCCATCGGGTTTAGTTTCGTAATTTGTAATTAATTAAGTAAAAATTATAATCACAAAATCGAAAAACGTTATTTTATTTTTTTAAGTTTTGTTGAAATGTGCAGAAATCGCTTAAAATTCACAGCGGCTTCAATTTAGTAAGACCCTTTTAAGCATTCATAAGCTCTCACACATTACGCATATACGTATAACAAAAACATCTGCATAATTATATTTTTTTTGGATACAAAACATTTCTAAAAACGTTATCACATTTGTGTATATTTGCCAACAATGTCAAACAATGCGATTTTGCCTAGCATTTTAATTTATCTTAATGTTATGATGTAAATGGATTTAATAACTGTGCAATTATTTGCTATTAAAGAATAAATACAAAACAGTTTTTGTGTTCACATATGTGCTTACAAATATGTATAAACTTGCTCCTGTAACTTGCAGCCGCATATATTTAAAGATCTGGCAGCCTTGCCACCGTTGTAAACAAAACACAGCTGACAGAAAATTTGTACTCGCTTTGCCCTTTATTTTATGTAATGGCGGACAAAAGTGAAAATGTTGACACAAAAGAAGCTCAAAATGACATGAAATTACATGATACATGGGCTGTAAGTATAAGTCTTTTGAAAAACGTACAAAACTAATATTTTCAAGCACACAGATACGTCCATGTCATCTGTATAAAGATGAGTACGACGATTGCAACAGTTTCAAGGCACGCTTTCATCAATACTTTATATATGGCCAAAAAACGGACTGTTCGCAATGGTTGACAGATTTTAGAAACTGCGAACGCTATGAGCAGTCGAATCGCAATGACATCAAAGCTGGCTCCGCTATAATCAACAGCGAGGAACAGCGAAGGATCACAAGACTGCGAGCACATTACGCTAACGATACGTGGACAAAGCGAAAATCGCCGCCAGAGGATTGGGCAAAGCCGTTGCCGGAATGGCTTGAGAAACGCAACGAAAACACCTACTTAGAGCTTAAGCAAAGGGAATTGTCCGGTCAGGTTTCGCCGCAAGAAGAACAGCGCTCCCTCTGCGCAATCATGTAAAACCTATAAAAGATCTAATATAAAGCGAAACATATGATTCACATATACAGGCCATCTGGCAACGCCATTTCATCAACTGTTTTGCATTGCGCTTGTTGCGATTGGGCAGTAGTTTTTTTTAGTTTGTTTGTAACACAAGTTGCGATATACCTACATCCAGGTGTCTAAGGGAATTTTACCAAGAATGTTAAAAGGCAGCACAATAAAAGCTTTGGATGTAAGAATTCTGCTGAACTACATTGAAACAAGGTCAGCAGGTAAATGTAAATTATATAATGTATGGACTGGCAACCCTTGCCTTCTACGTGAAATATAAATCATTGAGTGTATACATACAAATATAGAAATATATGTTTAAATTACTGTTAAGAACTGTTGTTTGTACGGCGCAGCTTTTTCCGTTGCAGTTGCCAGCAGCAGATAAGGATACGAAATTATAGCGGAAATGGCATACATCGCTCCTACATAACGTTCAATGACTTTCGCAACAAAAATCGCTCGTACACGAAAAAGGAGCTCGTCGGGTGAGTCACGAAGTGGAAAAATAAAGATACTTCATAAAAAATAACCGTTTATGTTGTCCGTCCAACAGTTATTCGATGCAGGACATGTACCGCGTAGTTTCCGATGTCAGCAACTACCACAAGTTTGTACCCTATGTCAAGAAATCACAAGTCCACAGCATCGAAAGTGGCGGCAACGGATTTAAAGCTGATCTTATAGTTGGCTTCCCGCCACTGAACGAGGCATATACATCGCGAGTTACACTACAGTCGCCTGGTCTAGTGAAATCGGAATGCCATGATGGTCGACTATTTAATTACCTCCTCAACGAATGGCGCTTCAGTCCTGGCCTTAAGGACATACCCAACTCATGTGTGTTGGACTTTCGAGTGGCCTTTGAATTCAAATCGTTGCTACATAGTAATATTGCCAATATATTCTTTGATCTGATATGTGATCAAATGGAGCACGCGTTCATTCTCGAAGTGGGACGACGCAGCGGTCTTCCATCTATTCGATCCCATGTGCTTAAGTCGAAGCGAGATTGACGAACACCCCGTGTTGTTTAGTTGTTTAAGTTAATAATGTTATGTATTTAGTTAAAAATTGCGTTGACAGAGGCGTTTTATATATATATTTTTTGTTAAACAACAAATTGTAAATAAATTGATATAACACAAGAACAACATGGCGTAAGTAACATAATTTATAAATAATAGCTTTATATTTATGTTTCGTTAACAGTCTCGATTTGTTTTTAAAGGGTGTTTCGAAATACACAACATATTATTTTTTATGGTATTGTTATGTTAAATCGTTAATTGACAGCATTTTAAGACTAAGAATTTACGGTAAATAAAAATTACAATGGAATGGCATCGTTTAAGTCGAGAAGTTCTCTCGAAAGTGGCGTACAGATGGTTAAATATAAACAAAACTTGTACTCATTATAAATATCAGAATTTCTTGTTTTCTATGAAATTAAATTACGTTTATTGCACAAGCCCATATTGCGATACTTTTTAACATGAAATGCACAAACAAAAATTTCAATAATTGAGCATAAGTGATATAAATCTTATCAATTTCGAAAGCATATAAGTATAAAATAGGTATATCGCAATAGGTTTGACATCGTAAAAACGCATCAGTTATGTTTCACTTTTAATGGGCAGTAAGTTTTTTGAGTTGAAACACTAAGTTGCTTTTTTTTTGGTTAGAAGAAAGTGCAAGTGTTCCCAAATATATATATATTTATATATATATATTTATATATATATATTTATATATATATATATATATATATATATATATCTATGCATCTAACAGTTACTATTTTTTACTATAATGCTAAGCTCTACAATTTACTTTATACAAGGTGTGTGTAACGATCTCTACTTAGTAAGAGCAGTAAAAAATAACCGAATACGATACAATAGTGTTCAGTAGTGACTTATTCTTAGAGGGTATTTAAGCTACGGCGTGCCAAAGATCACTTTTCGTTAACGATATTATTATTATTATTTTATGTTTTTTGATATTGTCCAGTAAAATACGCGAGCAACTACTTAAAAAAAAAATACAATTTGGCTATAGTCATAGAAATGGTTCAACACATGGTTATAGTATATGCTAAGATTAGCAACAGCTAATAATGATTATGCAATCGAAGGTATACACGAAGAAGATAGGTACAATTCCTTAACACTAACACACTAACTTAAAAGTCGTAAACAAATATTTAAGCACATATATCGGACGAATACGAGAAATCATTCACAAAAACTCAAAATTCGTTGCAGGTTGCAAGCGAAATTCTAACTCTAAAGATGGAAAGGGATGCGGGATAAACGCAACAACCATTGAAAATAGTTGCGTTGGGTTTAAAAAAATATCACTTGTTTGGGTCGCTTGAGCAGGCGACGTGGCTGCCACGATACTGCTGCAGCCACCGCCGCCAGCTTTCTTCGTTCTCAGTTGTGTTTGGCCCGCTTGCCAAACATATAACCCTTCCAACGTTCGGCGGTTTGAGCAATCAACGGATCGCTATCAATTGTGGCCAACAACAGCAGTTGATTCACATGCGTCGCATGGTAATCCCAGCGTGCCAAATTCGGTGCAACTCCCAGACTTAAATGGCGCAGATCGTAGCTGGTGCCAGATCCGTTATCATATAGAAGCAGCATCTTCTTAAGCGAATGCATGCCTTGGGCAAAAAGTTTGCCAGCCTCGCGTGCTGTTTTCCCTGGCGCTGTGCTATTTAAATCATAAAGACCGAGCAGTGAATAAATGAAACCATTGAGTACGAAGGAAGCTGGCGTTGTTGGATATTCCTCGTACCTATTAAAGCGAAATAGATAATGATTAATTCCTTAACTGATGGTGTCTAGAATGTGTCATTGTTTCTTCACTTACCAGTAATATTTGTCCATAAATTGTGCCAGAACACCGCCATCGCGTGAATTGATGCGATATGGCTGCAGGCCCAGAGATGCTGCTTTGAGGTAACGCACATCTCCGCCAGAATGCCAGTAGGCGCGTGCCAGCACTGATATGGCGTGTCCCTGACCCATGGCAGATATCCAGCCGGGACGCAGCTCAGCAAAACCATTAAGACTGCGACGCACCGGATTTGTCCAGCCACCGGTTTTGAAATCTTGATTTTGCACAAACCACTCTGCTGCATCATAGAAATGCGCCAGATGATCGCTCGTCGAGAGCGTAATGTTATCATAGAACCCAATGCCGAGAAAAGCAATGGACAAAACTTCAAGGTCGCTGCGACGCACCTTCAATGGCGAACGTTTATCGCCCATAACGATGCCCTTTTGCACATCGATATGCAGATCCCGTGTGATGTGGCGCCACTTGTTTAGCGACTCACTGCCAAGACCATAATAGATGTTTGACTCCTGCACGCTGAGCAGCAGCTCGGCGGCAATGTAGTGCAAATAGTAGCTGTGCTTTGTATCGCGATTGAGAATGGTTACCATGAGGTTACTGCTATTGGTCACCAGCAGCAGATCGACGCTAAGCACCAAATCCTGCGTTTGATTCAACTGTATGCTAATTGCGCTCTCGTAACCAATGGTTGTCTCAAACTGAACAATACTCGTGTTAAACTTGTGATGCCAGATGCGTGACATATTGCTGGTTTTTGGCGTTGTCCATTCGACTTGATTACTATCAGCATCCTCGAGTATGTGGATTCTCGGCGCCGGCTCTGTGAGATTCTTGCTATAATGCGCTAACGCAAATTGAGCTATTTGTGTGGGATAGAAATATCCACGTTTCTCCCACTGCGTGCTCACTGGTACACCCTTTGCGGCGCTGATGCATTTGACACGATCCCGCACCTCCACATTGTAGTTTTCAAAGTACATGAAGACGCCACGTGGATCGTATTTGCCTTTGGGCAGATTAACCTTGGCATTGCTGTGCATCCAATTGAATTTAGCTGATTCGCTGCCCGTGTTGCTTGTTGTAACAGCGCCGCTGACATAAAAGTATTGTCGCAGAAACGAAAATGGCACATATACCTCATTGGCGATTTCATCTCGCTTACAGTGTATGCTATATTCTTGATTGATGGTACACTCAATGTCCTGGAGTGGCGCTCCTAGCTGTTGCTGCTCAGCAGCTGAGCTGTAGGATATCGATTCGCCGGTTTGATGCCTGCCCAGCTGACGCACAAACTCTGGTGAAAAACTGAACGCTGCACAGCGCATATAAATGCCCAATGTGATGACCATCACAGCCACTGTGAGGAACAGCAGCAATGCTTTCAAATTCAAACGCATTATGAAGAATACCAAGGGCTCACGCTGCGAAGAAAGGATGGATAAATAAGAGAGTTTAAAGATTGGATAGACAGTTTACCTTTAGTTTTTGTGGCTTTCGCGTTGTCGGGTCTTCCTGTTGCTGCAGTTGGTCTAGTAGGGCATCACTGGAGTTGGCGTTGCCGCTGGCATGCGACGACAGATACTCGGACATCCAGATTTGTTAGCCTGGTCACACTTTTGCGTGCCTTTTTTTTCTTTTAGTTTATGCAGAACTCTAACGTCATATTCTAAATATATATCAAATTGGATATATACATGTATGAACGTTCGAAAACACGTATCAGCGTTTTAATGGTTTTGTTTTTGTTCAGTTAGCTGCATTTTATCTCGGAAGCAATCTTTATAAATAATGCATTGGACAAGAATCTTTTGCCATTTCTATCGATTTGATGGTTGATATTTGTGTTTATACTGCAACGCATTACAAACACAGCGATATTTGCGACATTTCAATGTTTTTCATTCATTTATGACTCTTCCAAAGCACTTAAGCACAACCACACTGACAACTGCAGAAACAAACACAACTGCAATGAAGACGAGGAAGAACATATATGCATGTACGTATGTCTATATGCGCTTATACGACAAGTGTTTATCACAAAACAGCTTTGCTCACGATGTTATTTTTGTTCGATATTAATCATTTGATTAAAAGTTACAAAATGATTTCAATAATTGTATTTTTTTTAAGCACACTGCCTTTGTGTGATTGTGTTTTAGTTTAAATTGTACAAAATAAATGCGGTTTTGCAATAAATACTTGCAAGAATGAGGCTTACTGTAAACACTGTTATCGCCAGGTAAGTGTTTTGACACCTTAAAAGCGTTGCCATACTGTCAAAGGGGCTGCTGCGTATATAAACCAAAACAATTGAAAATATTTTAAAATAACAACACTTAAATTCATTTAAATCAATTTAAATAACGAATAAACTTATGAATTAACTAAATGACAGTTGCTGCTGACGTGCAGCTTTGACGCAGTAAAAATGTGCATGTTTATGTACAACATGGCAGCCCTAATCAGAGATAAATCAATAGCGGCGTGATTTGTTTACAAAAATGTTTACCTGAATTCTTATAAAATTGTATACAATGACTAGGTTTAATATACAAAGTAGTGCAATATGCCTAATGCTTTTACTAAGCAAATCATTACTTGCATTTGCATCAAATGGCGACCGAACACAATTTTTTCACAATTGTCGGCAAAATTGTGAACGCACAAATTGTTCAGCTGGTAAGTAGTATAGGATGTATGTACAATATTATAGTACCACTAACCTTGATCTGAAAACATCTGCAGATGGCTTAGAAATACAGGAGCAGGCCATTAGCTTTTATGGTCAAACGATATTCGATCGCATCTTTGGATGGAGCTGTGCGGATGAATGCTCATACGGCTGTATGTGGCGTACGGTATTTGCATTTCTGGAACGCGGTTGGCCAATACCCCAATTTTATGGAAAATGGCCTTTTTTGCGATTGTTTGGCATGCAGGAGCCAGCCTCAGTTATATTCTCGATATTAAATTTTGTAATGCATTTACGTATGTTGCGCAAATTTCGTTGGTCCGTACGACCCGATAGTCCTTGCTACAAACTGGCTAACATATTCGGTTTGGTAAGAGTGAAACGTTATTAAACTGTTCGATACGGTAATTCTGAATTTTCGCTTTTTAGGTATGTATGAATGGCTGGGTATGGTCAGCCATATTCCATACGAGGGACTTCCCATTAACAGAGCTGATGGACTACGCTTTTGCCTACTCAATTGTACTGTGCACTCTGTATTGCATGGTCATGCGTATGCTGCATCGTTATTCTCTCTTTCTGCGTGGCGTCATCACCTTGGCGTTTGTATCTTACTATATCAACTATTTTGCCTACTTGAGTGTTGGCAAATTTAACTACTCCTTCAACATGAAAGTGAATATTGCTACGGGCGTACTATCAGCAGTGGGCTGGTTTGTGTGGTGTCATCGAGTGCGTTATCGTCGGCCTTATTATAAGCGCATACTACATTTTTATGTCCTATTCGCACTAGCAATGAGCCTCGAACTTCTTGATTTTCCGCCCATACTATGGGTACTGGATGCTCACTCGTTGTGGCATTTAGCGACGGTGCCTTTGGTTTCGCTGTACTACGAGTGAGTATCAAAAAAAAATATGCACAAGTTTTTTCTATTATAAAAACTTCACTTGCAGCTTTATGGTTGAGGATTGTCAGACACTGCGTAAGGAGAAGGCCATGACGGAAGCGTATCCGAACTTTAATAAAGATATTTAATCAAAGAGTTACTTGTCCAGCGTTGCCTGAAATTCATATTCATATAGTATTGTATTGTATATTTATGATAAAACAAATTCACTATTCTACATTTGGCCACATTGTGATATAGTGACGGGCAGTTTGGGCTTATTGTTGGGTCCCGTGGGCACATTTTCAATTTTACGCATTATCAGGAGACCATCAAGGACGCGTCCAAAGACAACATGTTTTCCATCCAAAAAGTTACACCTTGCACAGGTAATGAAAAACTGACAGCCATTTGTGTCCCTGCCACTATTTGCCATGGCCAGTAGACCGGGTGAGTCGTGCTTAAGCGTAAAATTCTCATCTGCGTATGTGTTACCATAAATGCTTGTTACGCCCGTGCCATCGCCCTGCACAAAGTCACCGCCTTGTATCATGAAATCCTTGATAACGCGGTGAAAACTGGCACCTTTGTAACCAATGGGCACGCCATCGGGTCGATATTCACCTGTGCAGAACTGTCGAAAGTTTTCTGCGGTTCGAGGAACAGTGTCGGCAAAAAGCTCAAAAATCATCCGTCCAATTTCCTATTTAAAGGCAAAACATATTTAGTGATTAATTTAAGATTTATTGTTAGCAACTTACCGTTGTGCCCACGGCAATGTCAAAGAAAACGACGGGATTGCTTGAGCTACGTAGTTGCAATTGTACTTGATTCCAGTTAGGCATTTTTACAACAAACAAATAATAATATAATGTGCAAACGTTTTACAATAAAAGCCGCGAGTTGTCGTTTGTTTACGTTTTCCTGCGGTATAAATTGATTAAACGATTAGCAAGATTATACTCGTGTCCAAGATATCGATATATTAAAGATGCCGGCTATCGCCAAAAGCGATATAATACTAAGAGATTACAAAGTCATTGAGCTATCGCATTTGCCGCTCACATACATGTGGCTGCTTTAACTTTGTGAGAATTGTGCACAATTTATAATTTGTTGGCTTTATAATAAATACAACAGGCAATTGATAATTTAAATAGCGCATCAGAAAGCGGTAAACATACAGGGTAAGTTCGTATGTTTTCTTTGGTATTATTATACTTATTTTTATTATGCCCTTGATTGGGTATTGTTATTCGGGCGTCAGGTGTGTAATCAACAACAGGAAACATTTGTGAGTTCGTATATGAAGCCATGTTCAAATTTCTTTTCTTTATGTATCACCCGTAACTCCTTTCCAGTCCCATAGCTTTCAATCCTTCTTTGTTGTTGAAATTGCTCCCAGCCAAGGGAAACGAATATCGTATTTTCATTCTCCGATCTGCGCTGCAGACAGCCGGTGCACAGTGGCAGAAATCGCGAATTTAGCAGTGCAAATATGTCCGAAAAACTTTGGTTTATTAAATTTAGCCAATTTTTTTTTTGTGGTTTCAAATGTCGTCTAAGAACGTATGAAAACAAAACGGATATTCCAAATTGAATAAGGTTTTTTCTTATTTTTAAATATGATTCAATTGTTAGGAACAACTACTTTTGAACCTTGTTTTCCAACTTTGATAGACTGCGAAAAGAACATTCAGCTCGTTCTAAGCAGTGGTTTAAAAAATGTTGTTAAATACACATTTTTAAACAAAATGTGTTAATATGGATCATTTATACTTTTTTGAGAACAAACGATTTGAGTGCTTGAATAAATTATGTGTTGATGTAAAGAAGAAAACAGTGCAAGTTTTTTATTGAACTCGCATTTTTATTTGATGTTTAAAAAAAAAATACAAAATTGAGCTAATTTAAACACATATTCTAAATGGCTCGATTTTGCGTGGGTCCTCTATGGGGAAGGCAATATCGGTTAACCCACAGAATCCTTTCAGGTAGGCAATAAAATCGAGTAAACCACATAAATAAAAGCCGCAAAAAATTTAAAGTGACAATGTCGGTTAACAATACGAATTTATTTGAATTCTTTACAAGTGTGAAAAGTCCAGAAGATTTTGTGCCGACTTGGGATTGTCGACTTGGGATTGTCCAAGCGAAAGTATAAGATACTGAAGGACATAGCACAAAGTGGCTATGTTTCCCGGCTATTATGACATAACTGTTGCAAAAGCACTTCTGCTTAATTCAATGAAATGCTAACACTGTCAAAATATCTCGACTTTAAGCAAACACGGACCTTTTCAATATGATGTCGCTCTCCTCTGATCCCCGTATCTCATTTCTCAGACACTCGAGGATTATCCAAGAATTATTTACCAGAAATATAGTAATGATATTGATGCCTTCACTGACAATATAGTACATATAAATGAAAATAAATATTTTAAGTAATTGAAAATACATTTTTATTTTTTAATTTTATTAATTTGTAATAACTTATTAACTGCATTATCAATAAATGTTAAAAAAATAAAAATAAAAAAAGTTATACTTTTGTATAACATTTTTTTTGGTGCAATAAACTTCGCACTTTGGCAGCCGACCCTGAGTCACCATGTTGACCTACAATTTTTTAAAACTAAAGCAATAATTTATCATTGTCCCTTTGGAATTTTTCAAATATCTCTATCCGTTCGAAAGTTGAGATTTGGCAATTTTTGAAAATTTAAAAATATAAAACATTTTCTTAGAAGCTGCTTATTTCTTTGCACATAACTTATGGGGCAATAAATACTTTGCTTTTAAACAAAACATTTTAATTATGAGTTTCTTTTTTAAAAATAACATAAACAAATATTTGAAACTGTATCAAACGACGAACTTGTCGCAGATTATATGAAAATTCATCTTAATTTTTTTTTCAGTGTGCTGTATGTTGGTTTGGTTGCTTTGTCATAAGCACTCTTTGGAAACCCCGGTTATACATTGCAAATTTGCGGATTGATACAAAATTCCCTGAACTATAATTGTTATAATTGTTTTTAAAGTGTTAAAAATTCGTTGCTTTTTAAATTCAATCACCTTGTGTGCAAAACTATATTGACGATCAATTAAGTTTGCTGCCCTGATTAGTTCAAAGTAATCGAAATCTTTAAGGAAGTGGGGAAAATCACAAGTTATTAAAAAAATATTAAGCCCAGATGCACTTTTTTTGATTGATATACACATAAATATATTTTTAAAAATGCGCATATGAAATGCTAAGTAAATGTTTATGTTTATAAATAAGTGGTTTTTGTTTGTTCATGAGAGCTTTAACTTAATACGCAGTACATACGATATTAACATATTATTATTAGCTTGTGGTAATAGGAACCCAACAACAATTGAAATTAAATTCACCTGTGCAACTTAAAAACTATATAAATATGAACTTAAATTCAAGTGAGCAAATATAAATCGACAGATTTTTAGGTACAGGCCTCTTTTTAGCTCTTTTGTAATAACCATACAAAGAAGGATAGCTATCTTATTTCTATTCTCAATTGCTCGCCTCATCCGTATCCACATCGGAAATGTCCTTCAGCTTTGTTGAATTATTATTATGATTATTGTTGTTTTGATTGTTTTCGGTTGCTTGCTGAAAGTTTTGCTGTATTGTTTTGGGATCTACAATCAAAATAGGTGTACATCCATCCATAAGATGTTCGCTTTGACTCTGAAACTGTTCCCGTGAAATGCTGCGGGTAAAGGAAAATCGCAACGATTTTGTCCGCGTCAACTTCTTCTTGATTGGTGGCTTGCCCGATACAACCGGTTCGGAGCTGGTGCGTTCTGTTTCTGGTGTTGGCGGCGCCGAACTGATTTCCAATTGGGCATCCCTCAATATTTCCTCGGCAAAGTTTTTGATCTGACTCCATGCATCCAGTATATCCTTTTCGGTGGCATGTTCGTACGTGACACAGAAGCGTATCACATATCGTCCGTTAAACTTGGCCGGCGTCATATGCATCTTGCCAGAGTGATTGATTTGTGCGAGCAAGAGATGATTGGGTTCATCGCCCGTTCTGAAAATAATATTAAAAAAAGTAATTCGTTTGCTTCTTAAGACTTACAACCGGGTTAAACTTACCGCATGCGAAAGCACACCAGACCCAAATGGACATCGTTGCGCACCTCAAAGCGTTCGTCCTTGCGCACAAGCATCTCAAACTTCTTTGCCAAGATCATGTGATTGCGTATATACTCTTGAAGTCCCTTAACGCCATATGTGCGAAAGACGAACCACAATTTCAGAGCACGAAATCGACGACTTAGTGGTATGCCGTAGTGTCTGTAATCCACGCCATTCATATGCTCATGCCGCAGATACAAAGGATTCACGTTCAAAGCACTTTTCAGTGTCATCACATCGCGTACCCACAGCGCAGAGGCATCAAAGTTGGTAAGCAGCAATTTGTTTGGATTCGTATTGAAGGAGTCGGCGTACTCCAGTCCCGCGGAGAATACACGCATTTCGGGCAAAATGAAAGAGTTGCCAGCGTAAGCACCATCGACATGCAACCAAATGCTAGAAACCTGGCGGCACACCTTGCCAATCTCGGATATATCATCGAACGCACAGCCACCAGTTGTGCCCACTGTGGCAACCACAAAGAATGGTGTCAAACCTGCATTCACATCGTTCTGTATGGCTTGCTCGAGAAGATCCACACGCATGCGTCCACGTTCATCTGCATCGATAATGCGCAGCTTTACTAAGGCCATTTTGGTGGCCTTTTCCACGCAGGAGTGGGCCTCGCGACTTGCATACGCTATTAAATTGGGCAGAAAGACGCTATCGTGCACACTGGTCTGACCCTTCAGTTCGCTTATGGCACGAGCACGAGCCGTTATTAACGAAACCAGAACACATTCGGAAGCCGAGCCTTGTAATGCACCACCGCCAGTACTTCCGGGTGCATCAGAGACAAAGGCCTTGGGCAAACCCAGAGCTTTGGCATACCAGTTCATCACTATCGCCTCAAGTTCAGCTGCCGCTGGGCAACTGGCCCAACTGAAGCCAATGGAACCAACGGCAGTGCTCAGTAAATCGCCCAAGACAGATGGAAAGGAGTTGCCGGATGGAAAGTAGGCAAAGAATTTCGGATGATTCCAGTGTACAACGCCTGGCATAATCTTTTGTTCAAAGTCCTCTAGCACATCTTTAAACGACTCGGGCGATTGGGGCGCGTCAGCTAGAAAATAAATAAAAAAGCAGCTCGTTAATTAGCTCTAAAGAGATTCGCGTGTTGAAAATTACATGTACGTATACAGTATTGAACAAAACAATACAGCACACTACAGTAGTCTCTCGTGATAACATTTCTAATTGTAAATATTTATTATGTTTTTTTTTTGTTATCGATTACAAGCTTTCAGTTAACTTCTAACCGTTTCAAATGTTAAAATATCAATTTATTATTATTATTACTGTTAATATTATTAATAATAATTTTCGTTAATGATGTGCATCAAATGAGCATCAAATTCGAATATGCTTTACTTAAAATATGCACATGTTAAATTAAAAGGGCTATAAAATAGTAAAATTACCGTTTTCATATTTAATTTAAAACGACGTATTAATATGGTGCACAAATTCTTAGATTCAAATGCTAAATTTTAATATCAAAAATTTTTTTATCTTTATTTTTGAATAAACGTTGTATTCAATAAGGTTCAATGTTCTACTGTTTAACTATGTTTTTATTTTAATCAACATGTTATATTTTAAAACTTATCACGTTTTATTGTAAAATATACTATTTTCATAGTTAACTTGATGTGATTTTTTTGGTAATTGAAATGACTGCAGTGCAGCTTCCAATGAGGCTCCTCATTACTACATTTTTTAAAAATTAAATTCTGTTTTTAAAAACATTTTCTGTTACTGTACTAACTACGAAGCAAAATTCACAAAGTTTAACTTGAAAGATCACTGTCACTGTATAGTTTGTATATATAGTATATCTTTTAGCACCTATAAAACTGCTGCTAAACCAGCGCACAGCAATATTTATATTCAATTTGTTATTTTTGGCAGCGTGCGGAAAAGATCAACACAACAATCCAAACTTTATCTATTTCTCTACCTGAGGTGTGTCGAGGTCTGTGTTCGCATATTCAATTGATTTGTTTAGTTGAACTAACAGAAGTTGTGGTGTTCATCAGACGTAAATATTTAGTTCAACTAACTGCGCGCAATTCAGTTGAAATTCGCGTTAAAATCAAAAAATAAAAATATAAAAAAATGTATTACCCCAAAAACTTGATGGCCCAAATAGTGCCCACGCGAGTGAAAAATCAGTTTTATATTTTTTTCACGGTTACTATGTGGGTTTATTTTGGAGAGCTACAAGTCAATTCACATTGTTTGCCTACAATTAGTCAACATGAATCCACAAGTTTCAAAATAGCCCCTTCAGATGAGTTGTTTTCGTCCGTAGTATTTGTTATTGAAATTTTGTATAGATATTTTCGTTTTATTTCGTAAATTATTTTGTGTGAAGTGATATATTTTTTTTTCTTATGTACATGTTTTTCTATTTGTTAATTTGCTTAGAAGCCTTTAACTAATTGGTGTTTACAATTCATCACTTGTGCTAATTTTAAGCGATATCCTCAAGAGATCTGCCAGTCTGAATGGCAAGATTGTTGTAAACAAAGTAGTTTTTGCAAATTGTTTTGCATCTACGTAAAACCATTCCAAAATAGCAAATACATTCTTGAATGAATTTTTCATTTTCAATGCTCATTAATTTATATTTTTACAGTTGCATCATAAATTCTTACACAAGTTGTATGTTAGGAGTTTGTGAATTGAATAACTTTTTTCAGCTTACCTGGTAATAGTTTTTTCAAATATCCAGGATCTAATGTTGGCGCCACATCGCGTTCTCCAATGTTACTGCTATATTCACATATGTAATCAATTACTTCCTTGCCGTATTTTCGAAATTCTTCCACATTCATTTTGCTATTGGTGATTGAATTTGTGTTGTAGATTTGATTAAACACTGCGCACTTATATTATATCTTATTAAGTTATTGTTACAAATATTAAAATTGTATTTTCCCACTTTTCTCGTTGTATCTATCACTTAATCCGTACTGACCACGTTGTGCTCGATGCAGCTTCCTTTGCGCGAATGTCTCGAACTTTGTTACTGCATTCGTTTTTATATCAAAAGCCGACGACTGCTCTCCTGAGCCCTCTCTCTCTCTCTCTCTCTCTCGATCTCTCTTTCTGTAAGCACTAGCACCTGTGCGCGATTTTGTATTGACGTTAGTGCGTCTCGTGATTGTTGTCTTTTTTTCTTTGCGGCGCTCAAGTTACTTGCATTGTACTTTGCCGGCATCTCCGTCTCCGTCTTTGTCTTTGTCATTGGGATATTTGGGAAACCCGCTTTGCCATTTGGTTGAGTCGCTCAAAGCAGTAGTTCTCTTTGCGCTTTTGTGTGGGTAGCTTAGCTTAGTTGTATAGTAAAAAAATTACCTGCCGGGAAACATTTGTCTTTGTAGTGTTTTGCCATAATTATATCATTGAAATTATCGTGCTGCAGATATGAAGCTGATTCCTGTTGTTTTTAATAGCACATAACAGTTGAACATGTCAAAATATTTAATAGATAATAATATGAATATAAATATTGCAGGCAATTTGAGTAAACTTAAAATATTTTTTTTAATTTAGTTGGAAGAATCATTATAGTACTTTCCATGCCGCTTTACTTATTTGGCTCAGATCATTTGTTCGCATAGGTTATATTGAACAAAATTAAAAAAAAACCACAGCAATTTAATTGAACTAATGCATCAGATTTTTTTTGTGGTGTTATTAAATAATTAAGTGTAGGTTGGGAAAGTCTAGAAAACTAAGTCCAAATTATGCATGATTATTATTTACTTACAAATGAGTGTTCCGTCAAAAGAAAAAACAAAACAAAAATATAAAAGGTAATAGTTTGATTACCTTTTACATACCAGCTCTTTGTCGTATTTTAATTTTATTTTTCTTGTTTACATAGGATATTCCAATCACAAGTAATTATTACCTCCCCATCATTTTATTATTATTATTATTAATTAATATTCACAAATTATCGATATTAACATCATTATACACGTATCCAGTATTTTGTTTGGCGTTGTTGCTTTTATTGATTCAACACGCTAGTTGGCACACCTCCCAGCTCCATCGGTACCAGTTTTATCTCTTTTAATTACTTTGGAGTGGAAACGTTTCTTCGTTTTTTGTTTTTTGGTCCTCTTTGGGGGAACTTTTTGAGATCGCACAAATTTTCAACTATTAGAGAACGAGTCTGGAATAGGCATTAGAAAACCAGAAAGTGCCTAATTCTCACTAATCTTTTTCGATGCGATGTTTTATTTATTTAAGTTTATTTTTTGTGTGAACGGGGAATTACCTCGGCACATGGGTATACGTGGCAAATAATTGTGCAAATACAAACGTTGGCCCTAAATGTTAACAGTTAAAACAACTCTTTTAAGTTGGATGTACCAACAAAATGACGAATCACAAATTGGCAACAAGCTGTGATATGGTTGCCACTTCATTCTAGTCTCCAGAAGAGCTTATTAAATCCAAACAATACTACAATATTGCAAAAACATTTTTAGCTTGTACATGTGCGTTGGTGAGAATGGGCGTGTGTAAATATAAATACTTGTACAAGGAAATCAGCGTGAATTCATTAATGAATGCGAAAGCATTGTTTTTGTAATTGTGTTAATTAGTTTAGTTGGTAAGGGTCAAATTATCATGTATAGTTCTATTTAATAATTGTTGTATTCAAACCTAAGATAAGCTCCAAAGTTCAACCAGGTAGCATGTATCCTCCTCAAAACTCGCAACTTATTCTTATCAATTACCCGGCATTTTCAAATAAAAATGTGTGCGTGCGCTTCGCTGATTCACTCGCGCACGCGCCTTGCTGTGAGCAAAGTGCGGTTTCTGCGAAGGCATTGACAGAGCATGAGTTGGCGAATTTTTGGCTTGGCTTGCCGATCTGCTTTGTCGGCTTGCTCGCTTGCGCGCTCTTTGCAAACTTTCATTCACAAGCAATGGGCATTCGGATGACGTCGTTTATCTAAAAATAAATTCCATATTCAGTTTACGCGGTCACGCTTCAAAATTTGCTCGAGACCCAAACAAGGCAACCATCCGCCTTCTACATACCTGGCAAGATTCGATGCGTCTGGCTTATTAATAATTAGATATTATGTAGTTGGTACGGCCAAACACCGATACATTTAAAAAACTTCGGGTCATCTTTTGAAATGTTTTGTGTTCTTTTTTGTGTTCGTCATTGTCAAACTGCTTGACAACACACTCAACGACACGTTCTTCTCTTCTTTGTGGACTTTGCCAAATCATAAGTTTGGCATTTCATTTATTTCAACAACTCGAAGACTATGCTAATGTCCCGCAATAAATTGCAAAAAGTGTGACGATATTTTATGTAGTTATTGGCTATCGCCTGTCTGTATATGGATTAATTTAGTCTAAGAAAATCGCGAATGAACTTTTTAAAATTTCACAGTTCAGTTCTTGGAAGTTGGCTTTTATTACAAACGTATACAACATATATACCCTGATCCCATTAAAAATGGGGAAAAGGGTATATGGTTTAGTTTTTAAATATATTCTTGATCAGCATCATCAGACGAGTCGATATTGCCGTGTCCGTCCGTCCTTATGTATGAACGCGTCGATCTCAGACTATAAGAGCTAGAGACTCCAGATTTGGAACTTAAGCTCGCCTAATCCCTAGGCAGTACAAGTTTGTTTTCGATTTTCGATAACTCTTCCCGTTTCCGATATACACATGGGATCGATAACAACAAAATCTTGAATTTTGAAAACTTTAAGACGTCGTTCACGAAATAATGAATCTGTGAAATTTTTATTGAAATCGGTTGAGAAACACCGGAGGTATGGAACATTGAAGTTAATTTTGCAGTATGCGCGTACCCACTCATATATACTTGCAAGCACTGACTGTACGCGTAAAGTATAGGGTTAAGGGTATCGTCTAGTCGGGATTTCTCGACTTGAGCCTTCTATCTTGTTTATTACGTTTTTTTGTTGAATTCTTTATAAGTACATATAGCAAATAACTCGCAAATAATCATTTGTACGGGCATAAGTACGTAGTAATAGTAAAGTTTAACTTTCTGTAAGTAAGTCTTAAATATTTAAAATAAATTTAAAAACTTCCATAAAAATATTGATAAGAAAACAAAAACAAATAAGTATATAAATTATCGAGAGCTTTAAATTACGATAAGTACAAAAGGCATCTATCATTTAATACAGGATGAATAAAAGTCCGATCCAATCCAGTTACCAATCGAAAGAAATTCTAAATTTATATCTAGATAAGAGCATTTATATACGTTTAATATCCTTGGCTTTTCATATTCTTCCGTCATTAAACCTTTCACCTCGTGTATAGTTTATTTTTATATTGAATTTAAAAGCGTTTAATATATGAGACCGACCAATCGGTCAATCGGTAACAAAACTTTTCGCTTCGAATTCTATATCTATAGCCTTGACTCAAAACTCAGCATAAACATTGCAGATATATATTTTAGTTGACACTTAATAGCTTGATCGTGATTCAACATATATATATTCTTAAAAATTTACAATGCATTTAGACCTTTGGTATCTCTTGATCTATACCACATTAAGTCTGTTCGTTGAGGCTAGTACTAGTAAAAATTCAATGGATAAACTTGGCTACCATGATTACAGTGGTATTGTGCGTGATTTAATTAAAAACTGGGAGTCACCTATTGTATATTTGCGACAGCTAGGCTTCTTGCCCAATGACTACGAGGATACATCGAATATAAAACCAAATTTGGACGCACTAATGAGTCGCATCGAACAAAACGATCAGCAGGCAGCCCAAGCAGACGATATAAAAACCAAGGAGCTTAAAGTTAAAAAGCAGCGCAGAAATTTGTCCCAGTTAATGAAATATCGACAACCACGTAAAACGACCAGCGTCCAAAGTGCTTACTATCCCAATGTGGATCAGCTAATGAAGTTGGCAAAACAGTATAAGGAACTATTGCCACAACAGCAGCAGTCAGTGGATGAGCAAAACATTGCGAAGCAGAATTCTAATGTTGAATTGCTGCAGCGTTTGGTTGAAAGAACGAGTCCGAATGCTCAGGCCAAAGTTGTAGCCAAGCCTGTTGACTCTGCTCATTTTGCTGAAAGCTCACAGTCACCAACAGCAATGTTGCAGCTTTTGAGTAGTAATTCTGTTAAGAATCCAACAAATATGCTGGCCAGTAATTTGAATAGAATATCTGACACTGGGGATAACAGCGCGATGAGTATGTATGGCAAATTATCTAAATCTAATGTTAACAACGATAATCATTCGCCTCAATTTAGTCGCCAGAATGAGGCGCAATCTTCAAACAACGGTCATCCAGAGATTGATGCACCACAATATCTAAATTGGGATATCGCTCACAAACGACTAAAACAGATCTCGCCTCTTGCCAAGGATGCGTACGTGGATAAGTTAGTGCAGATCTTTGTCAACAAACAAAAAACCCATGATTTACTGCATAAAACAAAAAAGGACGAAACCTCGACTTGATAAATGTTTAATGTTCTCTATATTTGCATGTTCGATATTTGGTATTTAGTAAATTGTTTTGATTTGTACTCACTCATCCCTGACTCATAATCCATTTATACTGAAAGTAGAAGCCGAATAGGTCATACCATTAATATTCTGCTTAATGCGACGTCATATCCGTGGCATCATCAAATTTGCGTATGCTTACCGTAATCGTAAAAATAATGTTTTGTTTATATAATAAAAATCTCAGGAGTAAACCCAATATATATGTTTGTGTGTTTTTGCTTTGTAGTCTAAAACAACAATATGCCTCAACGAAAGTCTAAAATAAAAACTACCCATCGCATTAATTTAGTAATGCAAATCTTCTGGTGTGAATTTGACATATGTTCTATTATTATCAAGCGTTTCATTGTTCGCGTAGGATACGATGTATAACGATAAAATTTAAAGTTCCTTCGAAAGGCATTAAATTTTTAGACTAAATTTAGACAAGCCTTGAAAATGTGAAAAATATTTTTTAAAATTTATTTTGTTTGAAGCAGACATTCAAGAAAAAACAAGTTCATTACTACTCCGCCTGCTGTTTGTGTGTGTTGTCATTCGTTTCCCACTGTGGAGTGTACAAAAACAAAGAGCAACGCCATCAAAAAATATCTTCAAAATTTTTTTTTTTTCTTTAAGCTATATTACTGTAAAGCTGAATTAAATTTATTCAGTTGTTTTTGCTCGATAGAGTAACATATATATTATCAAACTTGCACATTTGTAATATTAATAGTATACTTTCTAAAACAAAACAAAGAAATAAATTTTGCCGAATTAACATGATCAAATCATTTGAAACGGTGCATACTACGGTTTTTATTATTTATAGAACATCATTAATAGAGCTATTAAGTAGCAATAAAGTTTTGTGATGACAGATAAAAACTGAAGAGTTAACAGTTAAGTTATTTATAAGAGAGATTGGATTTGGTAAATTGGTCTAGAATTCAACTAATCGTCACAATTACATGTGAAGCGCACATTAATTATTTAGCATATTTATTTTTGTTCTTTTTTTAATTATTTTTATATTACGCTGTGTTTACAGCTTATTAATTTTGATTATCCCGAGTCGAAGATGACTTTCGTAGCACCTGCGGCGACTTACGCGGAGATTGCTGTTGTTGTTGTATCTGCTGCTGCTGTGCTTCGTTCGTTTCGTTCTCTGGAGATGGCGAGGAGCCAGCACCGGAGTTGCGACGTGAAGACGTTGGCCGCACATGGGTGTCCAGATGTCGGAAACTGTTGTGGTTAAATTAATAAATGCAAGAGTAAACAAGTAAGAAGGCTCTAGTCGAGAAATCCCGACTAGACGATACCCTGATCCCTATACTTTTCGCGTACAGTCAGTGCTCGCAAGTATGTGTGTGTGTGTGTACGCGCATACTGCATACTGCATACACAACTTCAATGTCCCATATCTCCGGTGTTTCTTAACCGATTTTCATAAAAATTTTACAGATTATCATTATTTTGTATTATAATTCAAAGTTTTGCAAATTCAAGATTTTGTTGTTATCGATCCCATTTGTATATCGGAAGCGGGAAAAGGTATCGAAAATCAAAAACAAACTTGTACTGCCTAGGGATTAGGCGAGCTTAAGTTCAAAATCTGGAGTCTCTAGCTTTTATACATACAGACGCGTTCATACATACAGACGGACGGACGGACGGACAGACGGACATGGCTAAATCGACTCGACTATTGATGCTGATCAAGAATATATATACTTTATGGGGTCGGAGATGCTTCTTTCTGCCTGTTACATACTTTTGCACAAATCCATTATACCCTTTTTCCCATTTTTAATGGGATCAGGGTATAAAAAAATAAAAAAGAAGAAAGGTACAAAAATTATTAAGTTTAAGGCTAGACAAATTCAGAAGTAAAAACGATTAGAATAATTTTTAAATTTGATTTTATTTACCGTATTGAGCAATTGTTGCCTTTGTCCTCGTTGTTGCTATTGAAGAGAAAAGCCAGCGGCCAGGATATCCAGGAGTTGTGATCCACCGAGCTTTGGGTGCGTATTATGGGTGCACTGCCCCGACTAACTACCGGCGAGGGCAGCTCCATAGATAGCTTGGGAGTGCCCGCCTTATTGATAGCGGGGTTATAAATCTTTGGATCACTAACCATGCGTACAAAGAACGAACGCTTCTGTGCCAGTGTATCTTGTTTCTTACGATTGATTATCTCGGTGATCTCGTCATGCTGCTCCTTCTCCAACAGCTCGTTAGCAAAGTCCAAAATGGTATCCCATGCATATTCAATATCCTCGGCAGTGGCATTTTGTGCCACGGCACAGAACCGTATAATATAGCGTTCATTAACGCTGGCCGGGACCATGTGTAGCTTTCCGGATTCATTAATGGTGCTCAGCAGTTTCTCATTGAGCTTGTCGCTGCCCTTGAGGCGAAAGCAAACCAGTCCCAGCTGCAGATCAACAACAACAAAAATTAAATTCGCTTTTGTTAAATTCCAAACAAAACATATCTATTTGAGCTGGTATTGCGTATTCGTAATTTGGTTGGTTTTTTACGTGATGTGGAGCACTTTTTGTGTGAAGAAAAACGCCAATTGTATTTAGTGGCTAAGAAACTAGCCCCAAAGCAGCTGTCAGTTCGTACGTCATATATATAACTTAACATACCCAGTAGTTTTGAAGTGATTGACGAAGGCTATAACCAAATGCTGATAAGAGATAAAAACTGTTATTCTATTTTCATTCGATTTTAAGTGATTGTTTTAAATTTTTTCCTTAAAATAATTGTATGTTGCTTTGCGTATTAACTAAACCCAGATAATGTATATGCGATTGTACAGTAAAAAATAAACCGAGTTGCTTTTAAACTAATAGATCCAAAAAACTACAGAGCAAGATTAAAATGTATTTATCCGAAATAGATATTTTCACACAGGCTTATCTTTTGTTTACATTTAACAGGGTATTTCCTAGTCAATTCCCATTTTGATCAATTTCAGGTTTCTTCCGTTTGGTTTGGCTTTAAATAAAATTTGTATGCCAATACACTTCAGTTAACCAATTTTTGGAATTTAGCATTTGGCGTGCGATTCCGCACGTTTGATTTTGCTTGACGTGAAAGATTGTTATTCGGAAACAGCTTACTTAACTTTCGCGAAAGTAGCCAAGACAAATTTCATAGTTTGATTTGTGTTAACATAATGTCAATAATATTTGCGTCAGTCGCAGCCAAAACAATTTTCCCCCACAAAAAAAGAAGAAAAAAAAATTGATTAATGTTTAACATGCACAACAATAGGCCACACACCCCACGCATTTGGAAATCGCCGCAGACTATAATATAAAACTTGTTGTGTATACAAACAAAAAAGTGCTTTGAACTCGTCACATGATTAATTATTGTAAGCGGCACAGTTTGAATTGGAATTTGAATTTTGGGCGCATTAAATATAACTCACCTTGACTTGATTACAGATCTCAAAACGTTTATCTTTGAGCACAAGCTCCTCAAAACGTTTGGCCAATTGGATATGGTGACGTATATATTGCTGTAGTCCGGATATGCCATAGGACCGTAAAACAAACCTTAAAGTGTTAAACAATAACTCAGTTCGTAAACTAACAAATGATTAAAGAATTTAATCGATATTTGCATATCTGTTGGAGTTTAAGTGCTAAAAATATTCTTTCTTAAAAGCAGAATGTTATTTACATTTATGTTAAATATGACACTTGTTCAAAAATTTTTTAATGCAGATTTTTCAAAGACCTCACCAGCTATCTCTATGTTGGAAATATGTGTGTTTTATCGATTGGCACCTTGACGTGGTTAGAATTGTTATCGATTTTTAAGCCCGCCAGTGAGGTCGTATCCAATCTTGACACTTTTTCTAACGAACATTGGACAAAAACAATATTCTCTTGTACAGCTTATATGAACAATAATAGCTGCTTAAAGGTTAATTGAAATAAAATATATTTTAAACAAATGCAGCTATGTATAGGTCTAAAAATTGCTTGAATATTTTCTTTTCAATTTTTTGTATCAATATTATTATTTAAACTTGTGTGTTGAAAAATCAAAATTTACAGGAAAGTTTCTGAACTGTATTTGACTGAATTTCTTTATTAATTAAAATTAACGCAATAAAGCTTAATGTCAATTGTTCTTCCAGAATGCAAGTTATTATACAAGAGAGTTTCAAATTGCTTGAACACTAAGTGTAAATAAACGTATTAAAATAAGAGGTGTGCCTTTTTTTAAGCATATTTCGCAGCAACTTGTCTTTTGTTTTTGTTTCAACAACTAATACGCAAGTAAACAATAAAGGAACATGTTTTTTGTCAAGTAATGCTCAAAGCTAAGCATCAAGTTTGGCACACTCAAAAAGCCTGTGTATTTGCCAATAGTCAACAAAGTCGTTCACGCCTGAAACTCAAGAGTCTATTTTTTTGTAGATGGTTTGGATCTCCTTTTTGTTTGTTTTTCGGGCGCTACATACCACAGTTTTAGTGAACGAAAGCGACGGCTGAGTGGAACTCCCCAATGACGATAGTCGATGGCCGCATCTGAGTAGCCGTGCTTGAGATACAGTGGATCCACGACTAGCGCTGATGTCAGACGGATGCGATCGCGTACCCAAAGCGTTGAGCAGTCAAAGTTGGTCAGAAGCCATTTGTTCGGATTCGTATTGAATGAGTCAGCATATTCGATGCCCTGTTTGTGGGGAGCATTAGCGTTTATTAGCATACTGAGCTGTTAGATAAATAGCATACATAACATCCGATATACATATGTGTATCTATGTGGATGGACAAAGTTTGCTTGATGGAATTTTAACCAATCGTTGACAGATTTTGATTTAAAGTACTTCCTAGGTAACAGATTTAAATTTAAAATAAACTTATGTTATGTACCATTTGATAAATGATCAATCTTTGGCATATTCTTTAAAGTTGAAATAAAAGTAACACAAGTCTAGCTCTAGTCGAGAAATCCCGACTTAACGATACCCTGAACCCTATACTTTACGCGTACAGTCAGTACTTGCAAGTTTGTGTGTGTGTACACGCAACTTCAATGTTGTTGGTGTTTCTCAACCGGTTTTAATAAAAATTTCACAGATTGTCATTATTTTGTCTAATGTTTCAAACGCTATCTCAAAGTTTTACAAATTCGAGATTTTGTTTTGTTTTGTTTTTTTTTTTTGTTTAACTGATTTTAATGCAATTTTTTCATATTTCAAATCATTTTCCTAAAGATTTTTATTTTATCGATAAAATGTGTATATCAGAAACGGAAGGAGCAATCGACATTTAAAAAAAAATTTAGCTGCACGGTCTGTATGAGCCCTATTAAAAATTAAATTTCAATTATCTACCAGGTTAGTCTACAAAGTAAGATTTTCTAAAATCTTTTTTACGGAAGAAGGCTTACCACTTTTATGAAATAACATGTAAGAAGGATTTAGTCAAGAAATCCCGACTAGACGATACCCTGAACCCTATACTTTACGCGTACAGTCAGTGCTTTCAAGTATGTGTGTGTGTGTACCCGCATTTAATGTTCCATAGCTCCGATGTTTCTCCACCGATTTAAATAAATATTTCACAGATTGTCATTATTTCGTTTAATGTTAAAAAAAAAAATTCTCAAAGTTTTCCAAATTTAAGATTTTGTTGTTATCGATCCCAGAAACGGGATGAGTTATCGAAAATCGAAAACAAACTTGTACTGCCTTGTGATCAGGCGAGCTTAAGTTTCAAATCTGGAGTCTCTAGCTCTTATAGTCTCTGAGGTCGACGCATTCATACATACGGATAGACGAACATGGCTATATCGATTCGGCTGACAATACCATTATACCTTTTTTGCCCCTTTTTTAATGGGTTCAGGGTATACAAATTTCACAGACGGTCGTTATTTCTTCTAATGTCTTAAATGCCGTTTCAAAGTCTTAAAAATTCAAGATTTTATTGTTATCGATCAGTTATAGAAAATTTGTAACAGACTTGTGCTGCATATGGATCTGTAGTAGTCTCTACCTCTTACAGTCTCTGAGATCGACGCATTCATATAGACAGAAGGACATGGCTATATCGACTCGGCTTAAGCTGATCAAGAATCATTTGAAAGCTACTACTACTAAGTAATCCATTGTTATTCTTAATTTTTAAGTATTTATTTACCTTAAGCAGTGGCTTCAGTTCGGGACAAATGAAGCTGTTGCCGGCATAGGCCGCATCAACATGTAGCCATACGCAGGGAAACTTTTTGAGCTCGTGCCCTATTTCTGATAGGTTATCGAAAGCACATGAGCCGGTGGTGCCAAGTGTGGTGGACACAAAGAACGGCACCAGACCCTGCAGCTCATCCTCCTCCATGGCCTCACATATAGTCTGTCCACGCAGGCTGGCATTCTCATCCGGTTCAAGAATGCGCAGCTTTACAAAACATATCATTGCCGCCTTTTCCACACAGCTGTGCGCCTCTTTGGAGCAATAGCCCATGAGCTTGGACAGCAGATGACCCTCCTCGACGAACGGATGCTGCGCCTTGAGACGCTTCAGTGCTTGAGCACGCGCCGCCAGCATTGTTACAAGCACACACTCTGAGGCCGATGTCTGTAGCATCAATGTCAAGCTATAAATCACTGAAAAATTTAAATCGACATTGATTACCTGTATAACGCCGCCGCCAGTGCTGCCTTCTCTAAGCGCCAGAAAGTGTTCCGGCAACCCAATGGCCTTGCCCAGCCAGTCGAGCACAATAGTCTCTAGCTCGGTGCATGCGGGACTAGCTGCCCATGAGAATCCGATGCAACCGATACCATCGCCCAGCATATCGCCCAGTATTGAGGGAAACGAGTTTCCCGCCGGAAAGTAAGCATGAAATCTCGGATGCTGCCAGTGTGTAACGCCTGGCATTATTTTATCTTCAACATCGTTCATTATTTGATCCCAATTCTCTGGCTCCTGTGGCGCTTCAGCTAATGGTAACACATAAATATATAAATATATCTCAAAATATAACAAAGGATATTAAAATTTCTATAGAAATATACCAAAAGACATAAGACGTGATTAAGTAAATTTGGCTCCATTTGAAAAACCATTGTGGAAATCTATTGTAGTATATACACTTTTAGATTTTCAATCGACCGTCCGTGAGCTTAGTTTCATTTTAATGGAAAAACTTTTCAAAAGTACACTGATTTTTTTATTTTCAGGCTAATTCAAGGCATTGGCTACAACCCTGATCTTTACTTTTTTAAGTATTTTGGTAATTTTCACATCAATACCAACTTAAAATTAAAGCAATTCCGGAAAGAAATAAGATAGATACTTACTTGGTAAAAGATGCCTCAGATATCCGGGTTCCACGCTGGGTGTAACGCGTCGTTCGCTCAAGGTTTCCAGATAATTGCTGATGTATTCAACCATTTCCACGCCACGTTTTCGAAATTCAGTGGTATCCATATTTTTTTTTTGCTTTCTCCTTAATATCGTAAAGCTATTGTTGCAAAAATGATTTTGAACAGTAGGAACAAAAATAAATATGTTTTTTCAGTGTTGACTATGACCATTTGAAATCCATGATTTGAAATCTTGTATACAAATTTTTTAATAAACAAAAATTAATATTTTAAAATTTTATAAGTTGAAAAATTAGCACTAGAGTGTATTGCACAACATTTAACAATAATAAAAATTTACGAAGTTTCCATATCAAAATATTATAATAATTATAACAAATTCTAATTCAAATTCAAATTCAAAGCAAACATAAATAGATTTTTATTATTTTTTATTTAAGGCAATTATTGCTGATATTTTTTTTGTAGCACCTGGTTTTTCAACTTTTGTGTAAGAGTTTTGAAATTTATGTTTTTTTTATAGATTGATTTGTTTATAGATTGTAGATTGACAGCACGTTAAGTGTTTTCAAATTCAAGAACTCATTTACTTTTTTTGCAAAAAATTATTTCTTGCTTGTTTTAATTTACAATGTTGCTTGTGAAAAATTATTGCATAAATTAAGTGTGAGCCTTGAATTGTATTTCGTTTATATTTCGTTTATTAAATTTAAAAGAAAGGCTGCTGGCACGATAATTAAACGTAATTTTAAATGCTGCAAATGTTGCACTGGTTCACACAAATGTTGTTTTTTACCACTTTGTTAGTTTATGATGAGCAATAAAAATGACCTGTTGCAAAATACTGCCACTTACTGCTAGCCAAGTCGTAATGGCCGCGACTGTGAACCGTTAGCCACGGTTTGCAAACCTCAAATGATCCTGTCGCTGCGGTTTTGCCAAGAGCTAAACTCGTTTGTTCGGTTGTTCTGGATTTTCCTGTTGCTATGTGCCACCACAGTTGCTGCCTGTTGGCATTTCTAATGAATGCATACTTCAACAGTTCAGGGCGCTGGTGAGAGAAAGTGATGGGCTTCAGATAGAGAAAAGCGTGAGTTTGCTTATATCGAGGTCGGGGTTGCAAATAATTGAAATATTTGCTTCGCACCGTGGCAGCTATCATAAGAAAAGGCAGGCATAATTTATAAAAAAAAGTTCACGTATGAGAAAATAATCTAAAAATGATTTTGAATACTTCAGTTGCATCAACAACTTAGCAAATTAAAGACATTTACTTATATTGACAATAAACATTTTATTGTTAAAAATCAAATGTTTTTTATTCCTTTGTGGTACATTATATTGAGTTGAATTAAAAATCCTTTGTTTGCATAATTCCAAAATAAGGTATGTTGTTAATTCCACTTAAATGTATTACTTACAAAAATTAAACACAATATTGTTGAATATTGTTATATGTTTATTTCTTTTGCAATGTTATGTAAGATAGATAACTCAAATCATATTTAGCTCACCACTGCTTTTTTTTTTATTAAATTTGAGTGTGTGTATTGTTAAATATGCGGGTGTGCGTGCAAATATGCAGCAGTGCTAAAAAACATTTTCAAGTTCGACTTACGCAATATTCAATTTATAAAATGTTAAATGCTTTGCAAATTTCAAATCTAATTTAAAGTGTTGTTCACAGCCCTTTTAAATATTTAATGCAATGTACTTAGCCTAATGTATATAATGGTAATAAAAAGTACGTGTTTTTATATTTTCACCAGGCAAGTCCAACAAGTTATACTCATACCCTAACGCATACATCTTGTATAAAAACGTGTTCCCACACTCTCTTAATTTGGTGTCACACTCATTTTATTAATAAGTTTTGCGCCAAATTACACAGAACTACAAAATACACAAGTGGATTACGATTCGAAACCCAAGTTCTTGGGATTTTTAAAGAACTAGAACTTTTATTTTGGAAGTAATTGCACCAATATCATTGCCAAGTTAACTTACATTTTGACTATAAGAATTATATTAGAACAATCATGTGAGAGTTATTCTTTGCATGTTGCGCAGTGTTGTACGTAACGTACTTGATAAGAATGGCGACGATGCCACAGTTCATTATGATCTTCCCTGTTACGATGATGATAACGATGATGTTGTCAATAGGACAGCATGAAAGCCAGTGCCTGTCATTTGGTATTTCGAAGGCATTCCTCGTAAAATTCCAAAACCGACGACCACCCAAATTCCCTTAACAATTCTTTTTCCATCTCTATTGCATTAAATCTTAGAATTGTCTGCGTTTTTATCTTTCAATAGGACATGCGAGATAATTGTTGCGTGGGTGTTGGACTGGGTCATGACAAGCGCCAACCCTCAACTCAGTTTTGTGAGAAGTTCACTAATAAACTTGATGCTGTCGAATTCAGCGAGCTCTTCTCTCTTTCTGTTCTATGACATGTTGTTTAGCTTCAACAATTGGCATGCTACGTTTCGCGATGTCATGAATTGAAGTTTTTATGTGTGTGTGTGTGCGTTTGTGTGTGGGCGTATCTTGGTTGCTCTCGTGTTCTCTTTCTGCTCGTTGCCATTCTTGTTGCGTAAAGAGCCTGACACCAGCAGAATTTTATTAAATGGGAAATTTCTACTGCAGCCGCGCGCATTTAATTGCTGGGGAAATGCTTTTTATACCCTGAACCTAATAAAAATGGGTAAAAAGGGTATAATGGTTTTTTGTAAAAGTATGTAACAGGCAGAAAGAAGCATCTCGAGCCCCTTAAAGTATATATATTCCTGATCAGCATCAACAGCCGAGTCGATATAGCCGTCCGTCTGTTCGTCGGTCTGAATGTATGAAAGCGTCGGTCTCAGAAACTATAAGAGCTAGAGACTCCAGATTTGGAACATAAGCTTGCCCAATCCCTAGGTTTGAAGAATACAGTATGCACACACACACACATACTTGCAAGCACTGACTGAACTCGTTAAGTATATGGTTCAGGGATTTCGGGATTTCTCGACTTCTAACCTGTTTTTTATTGAATCTTGCTTGAAGTCCTCTACATGCGTAAATTCCCAAAGACTGTAGGGAACACGTAAATACGCTTTCGTTTTCCAAATCTTTTCTCTTTTTATTATAAGTTAAACATTTTACGGATAGTTTTTTGTGTTTGCTTTAAAGAACGTTGACAAATTAGAAATATCATTTTAAAAACTTGTTAATCAATACAAATATAAAACCGATAAAAAACTTTTTTTAAACTGGCTCCTTCAGAAATTTTAACAAATTCAAATAATCTTATGCAGGGTTTACCAGAATGACGAAAACTAAATTTTATTTTTATTAACTCCTATGGTTTGCGTGGTGTTTCTTAACGCTTGCCCCTTTGGTCTGTGAGTTGAGGAGTAACTTTCTTCTCATAACGCGGCAATTATTCAATTTGCACAGACGGTCGTGGCAATAACGGCGCAAGACAGTTTATGAGTGGATGGATGGGCCCCTTACCACAAGCATGATTCACTAGAAGCACTAGAAGCATATTCTGGTTCAAGGTTGTTGTCGCTTGGGGGCATAGAAAAATTCGTACACTAATCAAGTTACATAGTTAATAGTTTCATCAAATGCTTTTAGGTTTACAAAATGATGAACTATCGCAAGGGCGAAAATGTGGAACAGGAGCTAAGCAAAACGGATTTACCCTTTGATAATTGTATGCCGAAGACGCACAAGGATTTTTTATGGATGCATGTAAGTAGTAGCAAATGAATCAAACTCTATCCCAGATTAAAAAATTTCAATTGCTATACACAGGTGAAGGGCGGCACCAAGGTCAGCAATGTCATTGGATGTGCTCAGTCGGCTCTGGAAAAAGGCGAATACCGTAGTCTGGTGTGGAGTGGTTCTGGCGGAGGTGTTGTCAAGACCATATCTTGTGCTGAGATACTTAAACGCAGTCATCCGCTCTATCAAGTTACACGCATGGGTTATACCACGTAAGTTTTTTGTGAGAAAAAGAACTTCTTAAAGTTATTTAAATGATATTGTTTGCCTGTAGCGTTGAGGAGCACTGGAAGCCACAGATGGATGGGCTGGAGGAACTTGTTGTCACACGTCAAATACCTACCTTACACATACTTATGAGCCTGGACGTGCTGCCCGATAGCATCGAGGGGTTTGTAACAAATATAATGCAAATGTGAATCAAATATAATTCGTAGTTTCTCGTATTTTGTTTACTTTTAGAATGCAAAAACCCAATACAAAAAGCGATTTTTGGCAGCATGATGAACCGTCTGCATCTACACCTACAGCTGCCTCAGGTGGACGCACAAATAATCGTCCAAGATTTGGGCGCATTCAAGCACAACAACAACAACTGCATAAACAACGCGCAACGCAAGCCAAGCCTGTCATTGAAAATGCAATCAGCGGACATGGATAATTGCAGTTTGGTTATCTTATCAATAAAACACCTGGCTATATTTATTAAAATGTCATGTATGCTTTAATTTTTTATGGCGGCTGAAAGGCTTCTGATAAGCTGTTAATAGCCACTGCATTTCACTGTTTTCAAATTTACCATACGCTGTTAAGACAATACTTGAAACGTTTTTAAATAATGGCTAAAGAATTGGATAATATATATTACAAAAATATATGTATAGATCGGAAAAAAAATTTAGATTGACTTCTCTCGACTCTGGGAAGTGCTGTGGAATAAATCGAAAAAATCCCAGCAATCTAAAAAATTTATAATAACAAATTCCAAAAATCCAGATGTTCCTCTAAAAAATAAATTGGTTATCACAATGATTTTTATTTTTTTGACGAAAATCATGATCATTTTTATCATTCATCATCATTTTTAAGACTTTTTACATTTTAAAGTTTATTTATTAAAATCTTTCTAGTACGTTTTGTTTTAAATATTATATATTTTTGTTGCAAATATTGGTAAAATAAGTTGCGTTTTTAATTTTTGGAATTTGCGGTAACAAAAATTGGGTCAAACGAAATCAGCTGTACCAAAATAAATTAATAATAATAATATCAGTCTTTTACCGAAGGATATACTCAATTGATAAAATGTTGGACAGTCAAGGTTAAAATATCGATTTTCAGCCGATATTTGGATATAAAAAGATAATTTTGTATGTATTGTAAAAGCCAGCAATGTTTAAAAAAAAGTTTTCGGACTCTAGCTCTCATTGTCTCTGAAATCGACGCGTTCATACAGACGAACATGACTATACAAACATTAGAAGCTATGTGTAGGGTATTCAAAATGGAAACACTTAAATGTGCCTCATATCACACCATTGATAATAGACTTGCTGATAGGCTAAATTGTAGTATTGTTAAGCTAGCATTGTTATACTTGCTTAGATAACCATGAGAGAATCTTATCTGTTCGCGCACATTATTTGCCTTTAATCAGTAACAGCTGAGAGCAGATTCCCGAGTATGTTTGTTTGGCTCAGTGAAAAAAATGTTGCGACTTGGACAGGTTTTGCGGTCGGTTTCATTGCAGCAACAGCGCTGCCATATCAGCAATCAAACTCCTGCAGCAGCAATAAATGTTTTAGGAGATGAGCTGCCCAAACGTTGTGATGTGTTAATCATTGGTGGCGGAGGAATGGGCGCTTCCTCAGCCTTTTGGCTCAAGCACAAGGCGCAGCAAAAGAAACTCAACGTGCTGGTTGTGGAGCGAGATGCTTGTGTGAGTTTGTCAACAAGCTAATTAAGAAAGTCACACAACTATATAATTACATATGTCTTTTTTACCATTGAATCGACAGTATACAAGTGCATCTACAGTGCTGTCAGTGGGTGGTGTGCGTCAACAGTTCTCGCTGGCCGAAAATATCCAAATGTCGCTGTTCGGTTACGATTTCATTTCAAACTGTCGCAGTTATTTGGGCGATGTTGATCTGAACTTTCAGCCACATGGTTATCTCATTTTGGCTAGTGCCAAGGGTGCTGAAATCTTGACACGTAACTCAAAGCTACAGAATGAGATGGGTGCACGCAATGAGCTGCTTGGTGTCGAGGCATTGCGTCGACGCTTTGCTTGGTTGTCTACCGAGGACATTGAGCTGGGATGCTTTGGTGTCGACAAGGAGGGTTGGTTCGATCCCTGGGCCCTTCTGATGGGCTTCAAGAAGCAGGCGCGCACTCTTGGCGCTCAGTTTGCCAATGGTGAGGTAATGGGTTTTGAGTGGAAGCACACTGGGGCACTCTCTGGTGCTGTTGTTGCCTGTGCGGATGGAACCCGGCGCACCGTACAATTTGATACTTGCATTTTGGCTGCAGGCGCGCAGTCTGGACAGGTAGCGCGTCTGGCTAAGATTGGCACTGGAGATGATTTGTTGCGTGTGCCGTTGCCCGTTCAGCCGCGTAAGCGTTACGTTTACGTTTTTAATACACAGGGTGCAAATTGCCCAGGACTTGCCACGCCTTTAACTATTGATCCCAATGGCACGTATTTCCGTCGTGATGGATTAGGCGGTAATTTCCTGTGCGGTCGCAGTCCAGCGGATGACGATGAGCCCGATTGCGAAACACTAGACGTTGATCATGGCTACTTTGAGTCAAATGTTTGGCCAACTTTGGCTAGTCGTGTGCCCGCCTTCGAGTCAATCAAAGTGCATAGCAGCTGGGCTGGCTACTATGATCACAATACATTCGATGCAAACGGCATTATTGGTCGACATCCACACTACAAGAATCTGTACATAGCAGCGGGTTTCAGTGGTCATGGCATACAACAGACCCCAGCAGTGGGACGCGCCATAGCAGAGCTCATTTTGGATGGCAAATATAGCACAGTCGATTTGAGTCGGTTGGGTTTTGAGCGTTTGGTTGCACAACAGCGCATGCTGGAGGTGAATATTGTCTAAACTAGAAACCTGTGTTTGATTGCAATGCTATTTCAATTTTATTGTAATGGTTCTTGTTTGTATATAGTTTGATAGTAAACTTCAAGGATTAGTTTTGGTACAACTGCGTTTCCATTTTGGGCTTCGGAAACAAAATTATGAGTGTTTGTGTTTTTGAAGTGTGTCTACATGTAATTTATTTAAACAAAGAATTTTTTACATAATTTTAATTATAACGTAACGGAATTTAGTGGGAAAAACTGTATAGCTGTCTGAAATTGCCATTTTTGTTTTTAATTCATAGAGCATAATATGTATTCATATTTGTCGATTGCACTACAAACACAGAATTTTTTAAATGAGTCTTAACTCACTCTTTTTTACGGCCCACTATAATTTGTTTTTTCCGTATCTCAAAAAAACATAATGATGCCTATGTCGTTGAATCTAATGCAAGCTATTAGTAAATATATATATTATAAATATGTTTGAGTGAATTGTGTGTGAATGACTGAGTTTTGTCGGTCAATTATTTCTTATACTGTATGTTTTTTTGTGTGTGTTGTGTTTGTTTATTTTGTTTTTGCTGGTCATTGCTGCTTCTGTTTGCTTAAGCCTCACTTTCGCCAGGTGTGGCGTTCTCCTCTTCGTTAATGGGCACAATCAGATTCTCCTTGGACATGAGATTGTATTTTGTGACGAAATGTGTAAATCGATGGCATAGATACGTCTCCGTCTCAAACTCATCAAATATGCGACGATGATGAAAATATGCGTGCGAGAAGATGCGATAAACACGCCGACACACCGAGCCCAGCTTGGTTACCGACGACTCTTTGATGGAAACTCTGTGGGTGAGCATAATACTTGACTCATTATGTGGAAAGTTACTTTGTGTGGATTATCTAACTTACCTGCTTGGAAAATATTTGTTGCTATTGAGCAGACAAGCGGCGCCGTCCAGTGTGTGACGCGTGTAATCAATGGCTGGGCACTCCTTGGGCGTTTTATGTGCCGCGCACAAGAATATCCATTGATCGGTGGCTGTCATTTGCGTGCACGTAGACGGTGAGCATTGTTTCTGCAGCCTTACAGCCAAACCATTCAATTCCATACAAAACTGCCGCAAATGCTCATACTTCCAAACGCCCTCATCCTGTGCCTCAGGCATTGTTAATATGAGTTCAACATTCGAGGGATCCCGCTTGATCATTTGCTGTATATACTGCTGCACAGCCAATGTGCTGTCCATTTCTTCCAGAGGCTCGTCGGGCCAGCGACAGAAATCCTTTTAAAAACATTTAGAACTCCAATATTTACACATATTTGACTCCAAAAATATACATACATACCTTTGATTTTGTACCTGGGCGGTTCCTACGCAATATAGTCGAGCCGTCAGCCATCTTCATGTTTCACCTTGCCACAGACGGAAGGTAGGAACAAAACAACGCACACCCACAAACACACACACACAGTCTACGCTTTTGGGGCTAGTTGTGTAGACCACGAAACTTCGAATGGGTTATTGGGAGAAAAAGAAGAAAACGCTCTACAAGTCTCAAGCTAAATGCCGCTTCTTGGGTTTCAGAATAAACGTCAACAACTATTTTCGTTCACACATTTCCAATTTAATTAATTTTAAATTGAGCTAAATCACTTCGCTTTGTGCGAGAGAAAATTTTTGACAAAACTGCTACATACATACAAATAAGGCTGCGTTATCGATAGCCCGACTATACTGTTGCTCCCTGGCAACCCTGCTTGCAAGTTGCTATTTAATGAAGCCCTCGCACTTTATACATATCAACGATTATGTAAATACATGAGTGGAAAATAGTCGACCTTTTGGTGACCGAAGTTGAGATTGTCAATTTTCGACTTTTGATTCTATTTGCATGCTAATTCCAACATGAGAGGGTAGTATAGACTTAATAAAAGATTTGTAAAATTGTATGGCCAAACTTGAGATACTTAAATATGACTTCCATCATTTATGCTTATGAATGTATCGGGAATTAGGTAGAGCAATTTTGACTTATTGAACAGGTTTAAATGACTAAATACCAAATTAACACTAACCATAAAATAAACGCATTTTGTATTTATAAAGGGTATTATAACACATTGTGCAGATTGTGCGTTCGAGCAACATCAACCATCAACCATCACGTTTTGATGTTGTTTGTTATTTTGCGTTTTGCCTATACCCTTTTCGCGCACACACAGGCATAGTAACTAAAACTTTAAAATTCCAACAAAAATTTGTTTTTAAAGTAAATAAATGTATTAATTGTACATTTTTTTGCCATCGGCAAAACATATTTTTTATTTTATTTTATATTATTTTCTAAACAGCTGTCTGGCTGCTGACCGCAGCAAACTTACCACGAGCCTTAGCGCATAAATGAACATGGAGAAATTTATCGGTGGTGGGCGTGCCATTTTCGTCTCGTGTTTATTTATATATATTACATACATATGTAGTCGATATCGTTATCGATTATCAGTCCCAGTCGTCATCATCAGTCAGCTTGCAAATTCTTCACGAATTGGAATTGCGTATTATTATTATTATTGCCATTAATACGATCGTATTTATTTAATAAGTGCACCATCCAGTTTATAAACTAACCAGCTGCAATAATGTCCTACGCGTATTTGTTCAAATATATTATCATTGGCGACACTGGTGAGTGCTGGCTGCTGGCAAATTCCTTATGTGTGCGTGAAATTTCGTGCGATTATCATACAAAAATTGTTCAGTAACAACAAAGGCAAAGAAACTGAAAACTTCGTTCTGTGTCATTAAGTGTTTGCCCTTTGTCTGATGCTTAACTTTACTCAAAGCCAAATTCAAGTTCAGTTTATAGCTGCCTTTATCCTGCAGTATGCTCGTCTGCTGGCTGTGGGCGAGACCAACCACGCAGCAAGGAAAAATCAATAAAACCATAACAACGCGGGCGTTACTCCACACTGATGAAGTTAACAGGGGGAGGGGTGGTTTCTGTGTGTGCCAGAAGCACCCATATGTCACAGCCCTGCTGTTGCTCGCCGCTGACTCAACTGCTGCTTACCTCCCCTCCACATTAAATCCCTTTTTCTCTAATAGTATTTGGATTTATTTATTTAGCATGCTGTTCGCAAATGATAAAAAGGCACAAGCTCAAATATCGGACCTTCCTTTTGTGCTTCGCTTATCATTACAGTGAATATATAAACATATGTAGGAATATGCATTGAAGGTTTTGATTTATAGTAATTTAACAGCTGTTACTTTCATATTGAAAATAGGTTATAGTTTCTGCAGTGAACTGCAACTTTCAAAATTAATGTTATGAATTGTTGATGATTACCAGACATTCGGTGTCCCAGGCAGTGCTGTGATTTTTTTTTTGCCTCGTAGTGGAACAAGGACAGCTCTAGTTGCGAAAACTCCACTATGAGACTGCATGTTGAACTAATCTTTAATCTTCGGTGAACTTTATCACAGAAGGTCATTATTATGTCATAAGTTTTAATTTTTAATATTCGAGATTCGATTGTTGTTGCTTAGTCAATCTTCGAGTCTCTTGCTCTTATATAGGTCGCCGCGTTTATATTTACGGACGGACGGACATGGCAATTCTACTCAAGAATATATAGACTTAATGGTATCGGGGATGCTTCTTTCTGCCTGTTACACACATAGGCAAAAAACAGCTTAACCCTTTTTACTCATTATATGCGTTCAGGGTATATAAACAAAGGTATATATTAGGGTATATATACAGTGATTTAAAGATTTTTTTTGGCAACATCTGTATAAAGTCTAAGAAATTGAAAAAAAATAAATACCGTTTAGCTTTAAGCAATAAAACGTAGTTTTTGAAACACTATTTGAAAATTCCATACTTTCAATGAAGTTGCTGGATGTGGAGGAATACACAAAAAATTTGGTTCTTCCTATTATAATAGGATAGGGCTACAACGTTACAATAAATGTCTTACCGATTTCGAGTTTCGATGTTTTGAGCTTAATTTCTGGATGCAGTTATCCGCAAAAAAGAGGAAGAAAGTTAAAAAAGATATCGTAAATTTGTGAATATTATTACATACATTTACATTTAAATTCTCTAAAACAAAAATTTGTTTTGTTTTTAGTGAAAATCCATTGGTTTGTTTTAATTGAAACTCTCAGATGGTGTCTTAAAGCCAATTGATAAAATCTTACATCCCTCAAGTCAAATGTGCGGATGAGCACTGGGGGTTGTGAATTTGTTGAATGTTGACACCTAGAAGCCGATGTTTTTATTGGGCTGTTGTATTCGCTGTATTCGATTCAAAGTTATGTGCGTTCCAGATGTTGAAGAGTTCTTTATTAGACAAACATACCCTAGAGTCCATTCGATTTGGCAAGACCTTAACAACTGACTGTGTTGATCGATGCAAATCTTAGCAAAGACGACACGCTTCAACCATCTGGATGAAAGGATTGAGTTTATAATAGTTATTTATCTTTGATCCATGGATGGAAAGTTCGTTCCTCATTGTGAATGGTCAAAGCTTTCAGCATTAGCAATGCTGCACAAGATCTGTTTAAATGAATCTGGCTAGCAGCTTATTTAGTTTCGCTTTGTGAAATTAACTCAAAACTTTCACTTTACCGCTTTTGGTTTCATAAGCTAAAATTACTAAATACGTTTTGTGTTTTCTTTCTGCCCTCAAGGCGTTGGAAAATCATGCCTACTTCTGCAGTTCACGGACAAGCGCTTCCAGCCGGTGCATGATTTGACAATTGGCGTTGAGTTTGGTGCACGCATGATAACCATTGACGGCAAACAAATTAAGCTGCAAATCTGGGACACAGCCGGTCAAGAGGCTTTCAGGTATATGTACACATACTTTTTCATAGTTAAATATTTATTAATCTTTGTATTACACATCATCGTAGATCAATTACACGATCGTACTATCGTGGTGCTGCTGGTGCGTTGCTTGTCTATGACATCACGAGGCGTGAGACATTCAACCACTTAACTACATGGCTGGAGGATGCGCGCCAGCACTCAAACTCAAATATGGTGATCATGCTGATTGGCAACAAGAGCGATTTGGACTCGAGACGTGAAGTCAAAAAGGAGGAGGGTGAGGCATTTGCACGCGAGCATGGACTAGTGTTCATGGAGACATCGGCGCGTACAGCCGCCAATGTTGAGGAGGCTTTCATAAATACAGCCAAAGAGATATACGAAAAGATACAGGAGGGTGTTTTCGACATTAACAATGAGGTATAATTAACATTGATTTTAATTGCGTTGTTGTAAAATATTTCATATTTTCGCTGCAGGCAAACGGCATTAAAATCGGGATACAGGCAACGCCCACAATACCAGCACCGCCCGGCTCCGGTGGTGCAGTTAATAGCGGTTGCTGCTAGAAATAAATTACTGTTTGCCGATGACTGCTCTTTGGGTAGCCGTAGCCAATAACCGATAGCCGCTTCTGTAAAAGCTACTAGTGACTAACTCTTAGATGGTAGTGGAAACAGATTTTATTTTATTTTTTTATTTACAGCAAAATATTATCCGTAATAAACTGAGCGGCAAAACGAGTATATCGTAATAACCTAACAGATTTCAACACTATACCGAGTCATAAAATTCAGCTTTTAAATAACTGAAGATCAACAATTTATGTATGTAAATGTGTCGTGCGTGATTTTTAAATTTTGTAAACCTTAAACATAAAATGGATACGTATATAACTTACAAATATTTTGTCTACATTTAGTTAGTTTGCTTGTTACATTTTAGATGAGCAGAAATTATGAATGAAGTGTAATATATATATTCCATATAAACATACAACATACAAGAATTTTTCTCATTGTGATTTGTTTCTATAATAAATCACCCTCCCGTTAATGCTGACGCTGCTTTTTTTTCAATCAAATGATACAGTCTGTATTAACGTTGTGCTTTTTTTGACGCTGCTTGTTTTTTCTTATAAATTTGCAAAACATACAAATTCGGCATGCATAAAATTTAAATAAATATATTGAATAAGTTTAATACATAGTTATTGTACAAAATAACAAAAACAAATCGTGGTGATAAACGCTTAATCAATTTGATTATTTCACCGACAATTACATAATTAAATACAAGCCGAAATTAACTTAAAGAAACAAGACAGAAAATCAAATTATTAATAAACGGACGCAAAATATAATATGATAATTAATATACACAAATAAATATTTTAAAAATACAAACCGTTTTTTCTTATATTGTTCCAAAATTGAAGTGGCAATAGAAAGGCGTATTATCTTTAAAATGTTTTATTTTATTTATTATCTGAATAAAGTTTATTATTTTTATTTAATTGATTTATGTTAACAGTTTAGAATTGCAATTTTACTTAATTTTTTTTTTTATTTGCTAAGTGAGGATTGCTAATAAAATAGCCTAATGTGGTTTATATGTGTATGTTGTAAATTGTCGTTAGTTTTTATGTTTATCCTAATTTATTGTGTGCTTCATAGTTAAAACTTGATGCATAGGCCTAATTGTTTTTAGTGCGCTACCTGATCTTCTTAATTGGTTTATAATACTTGAACTATTTCGGTTTTTTGGTTAATGAAAAGCTGATAAATTGTCGCGAACCATTTGCAATTCGGGTGCTATTTTTAAACTTCGTTAATCGTTATACAACAGATTTACTCAATCAGGAGTTTTATATTATGTATTTAATTGCTTATCACGTTAATTGTAGTTTTGAAGACTTTGTGAGTTAAATTGATTGCAGGATTGCCCTTTAAGTTATTGCATACGTTACATAGACTGGTATTGGTATTAGCACTTGTTCTTGTTGTTCTTAATTTAAGGAAAAGTTTTGTTTTATATGGTTAAACAACAATAAAAAACTATTCGATTATAAAGAAGACAATTGGGGAACCCGTTTTGCGCATGGCAGTGATGCACTGCATTGATATTACATTTTTAATTGGTATATATATTGTTGGTTATGTGTTTTTTTTTATTGTTATTTTGTTTGTTTTATCAAAGTACATTACAATGTAGTTTTCCTAGTGCGATAACTAACTTCTATTGTACTTAATATTTAGTTTTTTAAGTCAATTGGTTGCTTATGCGAATAACTTGAAATTAATTAATTGTTTATCTACTAATTCGCTCTGAGTTTTGTGTTTTATAGCTGCAACAGCATTTGACATAAGAAACTTGATAACATTTAATGCTAGTCCATTATTATTTATTTGTAGTTAGGCCACAGTGCTGCTTAATTGCAATAAGTTCGTAAATTATAGTACCTTGAATTATATATATATTTTTTTAAATTATGTTTCCTTTTTGTATTGTGTGTTTTTCTGTATATATTTGTAATTAAGTTAATGTAAAAGTTGAGCTTTTTTAGTCTCTAAGACATCACTATCACTCTCCTTAGTTGCTTTCTTCTCACAAAACTCAATCATATACGAACAGACGCCGGAGAGTGCTATAAATATGCCCGCATAATAGAATGAGTCGTCCCATCTGCAATTGTACAATTTAAAAGAAACTCAAATAACCAACAATTCTCTATTGAATGACAATTGTTCAACATACCTGCCCGTAAATTCATAAATGGCGCCTGCAATGGGCGGACCAGCAATCATGCCAATGCCCTGCACCAGCAGCACCAAACCGTAGGCACAAGTGAAATCATCCAAATCAACAATACTGACCAGTATGCTGGGCGTAAAAGAAAATGAGCTGGCAAATGTGAATCCAAAGATAACGCACATCGTCATCAGTCCATTATAGCTAGTTATCAACATGGGCATAAAAAACACTGAAGCACCACAAACTACAAAAATAAAAGAATATAACTAAAGTTTGGGGTTTTTTTAGGATATTATCCAATCACTTACCCAGCATACATAATGAGTAACATATATTTATGTTCATCCAGGGCCTATCGCCTAGATAGCCCAGGCCAATCATGCCCACCGTTTGCGCAATGCCAATTACCGAAATGAGAACTGCACTGACGCTAACCTCGTAGCCATATTGCTTCATATAATCGGGAAGATAAAGATAGGGTATGATGAACCTGTAAAACGTGTGTTCTGTTTTATTAGTTGATTAGCATTAAGTGTTTTGTCAAGATAACGTTACGTATGTTAATAAATTTGTTTGAGTTTCGTAATCATTACGACTTGATTTCAAAGAAATCTATATGTTCGCTCTTCAATTGAAGGCCTAATAAAAAGAAGTCGTGACATTTCAAAAGTATTTTCTTTTGGATTTTAAGCTGCTTCATTTAAATCAAAGGCCAAAGTTCCTTAGCTTTTGAGGTTGTTAATAAAACAAGATCTTAAACAAAAGCGAACTTTGCTTTTCTGACTTCAGATTCGGATATGATGACCTTTTTCATATATTTGTAATTTTGTATATATACAATATTCAATATTTGATATGCTGCCAAAAACTTTTTGCGATATTTGTACTTTCAATTTTCGACTTTTTATGGGCGTTGCCACAAGACATACTTTGTATAGAGCAAATTAAGATTTTAATATACTTACCAAATAAACAAAAATAACGTAGATAGATTGAAAAGCGCAAATTTTTTATCCAAAAAAAGCGAAAAATCAAAGGCCGATTTCATGGTGTCCACAAAGTTATCATACCAGGACTGAAAAGATACGTGGTAAAAAATTGATGATTTATTTTGAGTAAACATTGGGTAATACGGAAGTAAAATTCTGTCTGAACGCACGCTTATCAGAGTGGCTGGTTAACACACTGAAACAAGTGTGTACGTATGTATTTGTGCATAATGTATGTATATATAGCATATTTGTCTATTTATTTATATAGCGTTGATAATCGTGCCTTGAGCACAATATGTTGCAGCTGTTGTCAAGCGTGCGTCGGCTGGACTTGGACTCTTACACGCCTGATAAGTGTTAGAGCAGACAAGCGAGTTGATTATTTACTAAACATTGATGATTTCCTCAATTGTGATCCATATAGTAGCCATATGTTATCAATCTACGAAGATAACCAGGAAAGAAGGAAAATAACAAATGGTCGTAGGCCATTTTAATAGCTACTTGTTTCTATACCCTGCAACCTTTAAAAATGCTTAAAAAAATACTACATATGTATTTACTCTTGACCAGCAGGGAATAGAAACAAGCAGCCACAAAATTTGTCTACGGGAATTGAAAAGCATGGAATTATCTTTAAACCCCAGAAACTATATGTGTATATTTTGATCAGCCAAATCGATCTGTCTGTCTGGCTGTACGAACGCGCCAATCTAAGAGAAAAATTTGAAATATAAAGTAACTTTCAAACTATCTTCATCTATTCCCGTTTACGATACGCACTCTTTCATAAATACTTATATTATGTCGACATATTTGTATATTTTGTACTTACATCTTCCTCCTCTTTGGCAATGGTGGTCATCGAGTTGCGATAGATGTTCGGGCAGGAGGAGGCGCGCAAACGATACCGATGCGTGTTGAGCATGGCGCCTCGATAGTGTATGGAGTTGCGATGTATACGCATGTCCTTTAGGAAGTTGGAGTTCCTGATGGAGATGTTGCGGCGCAAATTCGAGCGATGCTGACTGGGCTTCTTGGAGCGAGACAGACGCCGTATTCCTGTAATGCTGTCCAATCGAGCCCGTCTTAACGCCAATTCGCTGTTCTGCTCGAGCTCGGGAATGGCAATCACTGTGGGCTGTTTCTGCTGTCTGGGATGTTGGTCGAGCAGGGCAAAAGTCTCCTCCTTGACGGTCATGTAATAAGTGTGCATATCATCGCTCAATATATCCACCGAATTGTGCCGCAATCCATTTATCTTTAAATTGGACATGGAGGGTGTATTGTGCTTGCCGAACATGTTCTCATTGAGAGAATAGCGTGAACTTGCATATTTCGTCTCGTTGTGCTTCTGTGTAAGATATCCTTCGTCGGACGACCGCAACGATCCATCCGGAGTGCCCTCAACTGTAGAACGTTTTTCTGACGGCGATAGCGTCTCTACCGATGCCAAATAGCTTTTCAAGGCAACATCTGCAACTTCTGGCGGTATGCCACCCATCAGTGTATCATCCGGAGAGCCAAGAATTGGCGCCGTAGGGCCGTAAGCCGCTGCTCCGGAAGACATGGATAGAAGATTATCACGCGAGGGTGCCTCGGCTCCTTCCTTGTGCCGAAGCGAACGCCGGCTCAAGCTCTTAACCTCACAAATGCTGTCCAGCTCCTGGGCGCTGAGAAAGGTGGGCAAAAATAGTTCGCTGCGATATCGCTTCAAGCCAGAATCGAGAGGATCATCTATTTGCTGATTGGCCTCCGTGTTGTTCTTCGTGACAAGCGTATCTAGTACGGCCTCTTTAGTTATGCCCGTGTCTAGCAGCTTTTTGATCTCCTCCAGACACACGCTTGAATTGGAGAACGTAGTGACACTCTGTGAACGGCTTTCCAGGCGATTCTCCTCGATCAGCCAGTCGGGATCGCGCATTAAGGCGCCGCAGACACAAGCGTTCAGCATGGTGCCGCCCAAGATTAACGTTGCGCCCCGCCAGCCATACGAATCTACCAAATATTGCGTGAGACGGGCATAGACAAAGGTTCCAATGCCAGTACCCGAAGCTCCAATGCCCGTAGCAAAACTTCGCTTCTTATCAAACCAAAAGGCAATCGAGACGACAGCTGTGACATAGCCAATTCCCAATCCTAGACCGCTTATTATCCCAAATGTAATCATAAGCATTTCAATGGAGTTGCACACCGAGGAGAGAGCAAATCCAAAGGCGGAGACTAGGCCTCCTAGAATGGTCATCTTACGGCAACCGTATTTATCCACCAGATTCGACCAGATGGGACCCATCAGCAGCGGCACCGAGAAAAACAATGAACTAATCCAAGCCGTTTTCGATGGCGACTCTCCAAAGTAGGCCAACAGTTCTGTATTTATCAGTCCAAAAGAAAAAGAGAGTCCATCCCAAATGAGTGAGACCACTAGTGAGGCAAAGACCACAACCCAACCATATCCGCCATCAGGCATCTTGGGTGTCTTTTTTTCGGTGCTATTGGAATCGATGGAATCACCTGATTCATTCGATATCAAACGTTTTCTCTTCTTCACCTGGCTACCATTTATGTGGCTGGTCATATTGCCATCTCCTTCCCCTTCACCGAAGGCATTAACACTATTACTACACACCATCCGACTGTGACCGGCGCCATCGTGCAGCTCCTCCACGGACAGATTGCAGAAGGTCACCTCCGGGAAGAGGTCATGTTTGATGGCCTTGTTCAGTGGTGTATTGGCGGGTGCCGGAAGCGCTGGTTGGCAAATGCTGCCATTGAGTTTATTGCTACTTGTGTTAAGATAATTATTGTTTTTATTGGCAGCTGCAGTGCTGTTGTTGTTGGAGTTATTGCTGTCACTCTGTGTAGCTTTTGGCTTGGCCATTTTGTCTTAGGCTCTATTTGTTATCTACTTTAGTGTTTCTTTTGAAATAAATTTTTTTTTTTTTCGAATTCCTTGCACTTGTATTTGCAACTAATTCTGAACACACACAGATACATAGATTTTAGAAATTTTTTTTTAAATATTTCTTTATAAGTAGCTGTGGACAAGGTGGATTTTGGGTTTGGATTCCATTGATTTTGCGCTAATCCAATTTGCAAATGATCAACACTGCGAAAGATAATAAAACAATTCATTATTGCTGGTTTAAAATGCGTAAATGGCTTAAAATGCAAGCTTGAATAAATAAAGCTTTGTGATGGAAAATATATTTAGATTTTTAAGTACCATATATGTTTTTAGTACCAGTATTCTTACCAAATTGACGTAAAGCAAGAAATATTTTATCATAAAAAAATAAATAATGATCCCTTAAAATATTTATGCCGTCCATATATTTAACAAAATATTTTATTTGATTTTTTGTGTGTCAATGACCCCCTTTTATACCCTGAACCCGTTGAAAATGGGTATAATGGTTTTGGGCAAAAGTATGTAACAGGCAGAAGGAAGCTTCTCCGATCCCATAATAGTAATATAATAATAATAAAGTATATAGTATATTCTCGATCAGCATCAACAGCAGAAACGATACAGACATGTCCGTATGTCGTCCGTCCGTCTGTCTGTCCATCCGTATGTATAAACGCGTCGATCTTAGAGACTATAAGAGCTAGCGACTCAGATTTGGAACATAAGCTCACCTAACCCCTATGCAGTACAAGTTTGTTTAAAATTTAAACTCTTCCCGTTTCCGATATACACATGTGATCGATAACAATAAAATCTTGAATTTGGCAAACTTTGAGCATTTAAATTATTACAGAAAATAATGCAAATCTGTGAAATTTGTATTGAAATCGGTTAAGAAACACCGGAGATATGGGACATTGGAGTTGGGTATGCAGTATGCAGTATGCGCGTACACACACACATATACTTGCAAGCACTGACTGTACGCGTAAAGTATAGGGATCAGGGTATCGTCTAGTAGGGATTTTTCGACTAGAGCCTTCTTACTTGTTTTTAAATTAATTTAATGATATACCGTTTGCCAATTTGCACGTTACATAAGTTTTACCTACACGGGAAGTACCAAACTTAAAATAACAAGAGCTCAGCATCCGTAAAAAATTCGATTAGACACAACCTAATTTTGTTATAACACTTTGTTGTGTGTTTTGAGTTGTATGTTTCTTCCTGTTTGTTTGCAAACAATTTGTATTTGTTGCCACTGTTACAACACCAATAATAATAACAATAACAACTCATTTCGCTCTGAAATACGCGCATAAACTGTTTTTGGTCGAATTGGCATTTTCCGCCGACGAAAATTATTTCGCCAATCGCCGTCAACTTGACCCCATATAAATAGCCATAGAGTAGAATAGCTTAAAGAGCAACCTATCGCAAATGGCCTTTTGAGTTTCTCTCCCTCTCTATTGTCGAATGCGTCACAACAGAGCCAAACAACAGCTGATTTTGTTGAATATCACAAATATGAATTCAAACTGTAATTTGTGTTTTTGTTGTTTGTACGGCGTTATTTACGTTCGTCGCATTTGGCACTCAAAGTGCCAGTCTGCATTTATTTATAGATCGCTATTTTATATGGGCTAAATAATGTTGCAAATGTTAAATAATATTTTCTTTTTTTTTTCCAATACGAACTGTGTAATTTTAGTTTTTGACTATAAATTTTTGAAGCTGTGTGATGCCTAAAATTTTTCTTAAACGTTTTGATTATTATAAAAATATTTTAAATGTATATCATAATTAATTCCAACAGTACGGTGACTGTATATCATAGATAAGATTCATCAATCAATTATGATAAGTAATTCAGATTTTTGACTGTCCGAATTTTTGAAAACTCATACCGCAAAAACAACATTATTGAATCAATGAACCAAAAGTTGTAGTTTGGAGCACACTCAACCTGCGCCTGATGTTCAAGAATTTATTTGCTTAATCTGCTCTTTAAAAATCTTTAGTCGGACGGATATGGCCAAATTATGTTTCCTTCTGCCTGTTACATACATTTGCACAACACCAATATTGATGAGTAATTATAGTTTTTAAACCCTAAGTTTTGAGCTTACCTTTATCTTCAAACACTGTCGTTATTGGAATCAAAGCTTTTCGAAATCTTCTTTCGACGCAAAGCAGCAAGAAACGCATACAAAAAAATGGTTTGCAATTAACAACTCTGAAAATTGTCGTTTAGAACTTGAACAGTGAACCTTGAATCAATTCAAATTCAATTGTTGCTTGTTTTTAAAGTGATTATTATATTTGTTGTTGTTGTGATAGTTGTCACTGTCACTGCCACCAATTAATTCACCATAATTGCACAAATCTTCAGTTATATTCAATTCGCTTAAAGTGCGTTGTTGATGGGCCAAGTGTTTATTCAGCGTGGCAGTTTTATTGAAAATTCTTAGACGCGGATCACGCGGAATGTAATGTAGAAACACTTTATTCGATTTGCTGCTGTTGTTGTAAGTACGGGGATTGTTATTATTGCTATTATCAAACGTTGTTGAAGATTTGTTGTTGTTGTTGTTGCTTATGCTGCTGCCGCTTTTGCTGATCTTAAGCTTTTTAATGGAGCTGCTAGCGGATGATGTTGTTGTTATTGTTGCTGCTGCTGTTGTCTTGGTTGGGGATGTTCTTTTAGTGGCACGATAAAGTGACTTTAACCGAAAGTCATTCATTAAGAAAGTCAACGTATTTAACACAAGCCAGCAAGAAATTAATTGAAAAGTTTTTGGCTGCAAATCAAATTGGCTGCCTTTTTTGTAGTAGTTGTTGTTGTTATTGCAGTTGTAGCTGCCAGTTAACGTTTTTAGCCCGGACACGAACATGCGGCACTACGAATAACTTATACGAATGCACATAAAACACAAGCCGAAAAAAGGAAAAAAATAAAAACCAAATCAAACAAACAAAACAAAGTTTTCAAATTTGGCTCGCTTGAACAAATCCCGAAACGTAACGGTGACGAGATGGCTGTATAACGGTAACTCAACGCGTGTCAAGTGCGCGGCGCATTTTGCGGCACATTTTTCGCAAACATATCGGTCGAATGAATAAATTTCACAGGGCGCTTTAGTAACTTTTTAGGCTTGCAACTTAATCGCAATATTTTTGTTGCTGCTGCTGCTGCTCACGTTGCGTGGTGTTGATGATGATTTATGTTTGTTGTTGTAGTCGATTAGCAGCTGATGCTGCTCGTTAAGCCACAGTCTCTGCTGCAAACAAATCAATAAAGAAGGAAAAAGAACAAGTGAGTTACGATTTGAAATAGGCGCTTTGATAAATGATTCTCAATTGACAAGCGTCCAGACCTTTAAGTCCAACTTAATAACATATATGATGTACATATATGCCATTGTATAACAGTTATCTTTAAATTGTGTCAACAACACTGTACTAGAAAAAATAAATGCCATTATACTCTTTTTACACATTTTTAATGGGTTCAGGGTATAAAAATGACATAACATCGTGAGATATAAATGCTTTATTATTCATGAACTTGTTGTTTTATATATCCTTATTTTATACAATGTTATAGTTGTTAATTAATACTTGTGGACTGACAAAAGGACAAAGTTTAAATGGTGTTTCATACACATTTTTCAACACTCTAAACTACTGCATTGACCCAGTTTAGTTTAAAATTATGCCCGAAACACTAACAATATAACCAAATCTCTCAAATAAATTCTAGTTCAACCATTTTGTAACACTTATCAATGAGAGCACCCACTTGAGAACGGGCACACACTCAACCTATTTGTTGTCGATTTACTCATTTAAAATCGCCAACAGTGCCAAGTTCAATGCTCGATAGGCAATGCGTTGTCTTTGTTATATACTCAAAGTTATACCATAGTATTTATGTACATTTGGATGAGCACAGTAAACAAAGCAAAGCGCTTTTATATATATATATATGTATATGCTAAGGGATTTGGGTTAAGACAAAAAGCAAATAGAAAAAACTATTTAAAATAGCAATTAAAACAATGTTGCTTATCAAATGTCAATTTGCGGCTTCAAGAGCTGATAAGTAACTAGTTTTGAAAAAATAGCGTTAAGTGTTTTATCTTTATAATACAATTTGGCAATCGAGACGAACAGAAACTGAAAATGTTGATTACGTTTCGATTTGGCGACAATCCCAGACACGAGCCTTTCAAATGTTTTTTGTAAGTATGTACTCACAAATGATTGACTTTCACTGCATTTAACAATAATAATTCACTTTTGTTATGTGTTTTATTGTGCTTAGTTGTTAGTTTTTGCGTCAGCTCACGTTCGACTATAAAATATTAATAAAATTGTCTGGTACGTGTTGCCAGAGAAAATGGTTCACATAAAATTTGCATTGCCTTTTGTACGGCTGGTTTACCTTAAACACATCGGGTAAATTAATCGAAATTCATGTAAAGTCACATGATTTAAAGTTATAGATTTTATATCTGTTTGCCATACAAATTTCACTTAGTATTGAATAGAAAAATTAAAAAAGTTGTATTTAAACTTTAAAATACACTCATAACTTCGCGTACACAGCCCTGATATAAAACAATAACAATTTTGAGGCCCCATGGTTATTCACAGATTCGAAAAATATCCATAATTTATTAATCGTATCGCTTTTAAGTAATTGGGACAGCAGCCGCCGACAGTTTTGTTGCTCGTTGCCTGGCAGACTAATGATTGAGTGTCAAGATTCAGCGACAAAAGCCTCGGGCTGCACGAAGAAACGAATCGGTTAAGAACAAAGCATTAGAGAACATAACAAAATGAAACCGACAAAACGTCAGACGGACTCGCATCGCGTCTGTAATCGCGGCAATCGTTTGCCCTAATCTAATAAATTTCTTATCAGCAGAAACTCTCGTGCATACGAGCACTATTATTATTACTTACACACGAAACACACACATTGTATGCATATAAGTGTGTAGTTATCGCACTACCAGCCCCACACGCGGCTACTTGACATCCCCGTCGCGATGGCCGTCAAGAAGGCAACCTTTTGGTATGGGTTTATCTTTTATATTTGTATACCCTGCAGCAAGTACACAAGGAAGTATATTTATTATGTTATGTTATTTTTAAAAGATATACAAAATATACAAAGATATATTTGCCGTGCATCAACAGCATGAACACATTTGGGCTATAGTATAATATACAACAAGTAAGTAAGTAAGTCGAGAAATCCCGACTAGACGATACCCTGATACCTATACTTCACGCGTCCAGTCAGTGCTTGCAAGTATGTGTGTGTGTGTGTACGCGCATACTGCATACTGCATACACAACTTAAATGTCCCATATTAATAAAAATTTTAATAAAAATTTGACAGATTTTCATTATTTTGTTTTATAATTCAAAGGGCATCTCAAAGTTTTCCAAATTCAAGATTTTGTTGTTATCGATCCCATGTGTATATCGGAACAGGGAAGAGTTATCGAAAATCTAAAACAAACTTGTACTGCCTAGGGATTAGGCGAGCTTAAGTTCCAAATCTGGAGCCTCTAGCTCTTATAGTCTCTGAGATCGACGCGACAGACGGACGTGGCTAAATCGACTCGGCTGTTGATGCTGATTAAGAATATGTATACTTTATGGGGTCTGAGATGCTTCCTTCTGCCTGTTACATACTTTTGCACAAAACCATTATACCCTTTTTCCCATTTTTAATGGGATCAGGGTATAAAAACATGCGACTCTTGAAGTACAAATTTAGTATTAGGTGTAGTATATGGTTTTATGAATTTGGGATGATAGAGCAAAAATGCGTGTAAAGCAAAAATATTTTTATTGGCGTTAATTACCATAGCTAATCAAATTGTATAATTCCATGTGTGTGAGTTTCTAATACCCATTTAAAGTGGATTGTTGCTGACCTACACCAGTTTAATTAGGGTTTTAGTTTTTATGCTGTTTAATTTTGACAGTCCCAATGGCTTTATGACGCAAAAGTCTTTAAATTTATAAATAGGCCAACGCAATAAACTTTTTAAATTTTATTGGCCTCGCTAGCAAGTTCCAATCTTAAAAGGCCATATGCATAATGGAAACATATTCATGTAATATACGTATATTATACGTGTAATATATATTTGCATACCACTTCGAAAAAAAAGTCTCATACACAAGCAAAAGTTGTCAATAAAAATCAATTGTCATTATGCACAGAAGCCCATTACAAATGTAAGCTTTCAGTTTAATTTTTTGTATTCAATGCACAGAAACTTGATTCTAATTGAATCAATTGCGATCTGATTCACTTCAGTTATTCGATTGTTGATTTGAGAAACGTAATCTAAGTAGTAAAACTACAAACGTTTTTATTAATTGAAATTTCAATCTTCAATGTATAACGACTGAGCATTGAAGATTGGTCTTGAGTAAGCTTCAAGTTATGTTTACTCAAAGATAATTGATGGAAAATTTATATTTCAAATGCGGACTATGTCTTATATTACTTTTTTGCAAAAGAAGCTAAATAAGTACAATGCAAAACATTTGCTTAGCTTGAAGTCTTTTGTGAGTTACTTAAAGACAATATTAAAGTCACTTTTTTCTTTGCGAGTTACAAAAATTAGGAGTACAAAATGTTTATTATTGCCGCGTAAATCATTGCTATGAATGGAATCACAAAGCAAAAGGTTAAGATAGGACTGTCTGACATTAAAGGTGTCAGTATCCAATTCCCTTTTTGCTGAACGTTTAATTGCTGTGCGGTTGGATAATTTATGTCTAGTTAACCTTTATCAACTTGGTTTAAATGCAATGCAAATAGTGTTGGTAAATGAAGCAACTATAATTATTGTTTATAGAAGCTATTATTAAAGTAAAATATAAGAAATTCATTATAATAACGAGATAATCAAATCAATTGAATATATTCTTGATCAGCATCAACAGTTGAGTCGATATAGCCATGTCCGTTTGTATGTGTAAACGCGTCGATCTCAGAGCTAGTGAGTTCAGATTTGGAACATAACTTCTCCTAAGCCGTAGACAGATCAAGTTTTCATATTCTATAACAATTAAATCTTAAATTTTGAAAATAGCCTTTGAAACTATAGACGAAATAATGAGAATCTGTGAGATTTCTATTGAAATTGGTTGAGAAACCTCGGAGATACTTGGAAGCATTGACTGTATGCGTTAAGTATAGGGTCAGGGTATCTTCAAGTCGGCATTTCTCGCGTAGAGCCTTCTTTCTTGTTTTCTGTATTTGATTATTGATTATTGTATTAATCTGTCTCTTTTTCTCTTCCTTTCTTTAAGTCTTTTATCTGATTTGTTTCTTTGTTTATTCGTGTGACTAAACCTAAGCCGAGCCCCTGTCAGCTACTCTGCACACTTAATTAGGTATGAAGAATTAATTATTAGGTTTTAAGTTGGCAACGCTTGAATCCTATATGTTATTTCAGAAACTCAACACTTAAATGTAATTGACCACGTTAGACCCTGGCACAAGTGTATGAACAGCAGATCCCAATTCGCTGTGGAAGAGTTAAAGTACTATTAGCAGTGTACTTGTCCGAATGTTTGAGTTCATGCTCTAAGTTCTTTTAACTTTCTGGCTTTCATTCGAATATTAGATAAAACATATATATGGGTGATTGGCAAAGAAGTGCATACAAAATAAAGGGTCTGTCACTGTTGAAAAGTCAAATGCTCACAATAATGAGATACGGCCACTTGCATACACTTGCTTTGACGTATTTTTCTGCAATGACAAATGGCAACAATATATAGAGAGAGAGAGAGAGAGGGAGAGAGAGAGAGAGAGAGAGCAAAAAGGAGAGAGAGAGTTTGTACGCTAAAGGATAATTTATGCTTTCTACCTATAACTTGACAAAGTTTGTGGCCGCACATGCAAAGGGCACTTAATATTGATTTTTTATACCCTGATCCCATTAAAAATGGGGAAAACGGGTATAATGGTTTTGTGCGAAAGTATGTAACAGGCAGAAGGAAGCATCTCCGACCCCATAAAGTATATATATTATTGATCAGCATCAACAGTCGAGTCGATATAGCCATGTCCGTCTGTCTGTCCGTATGTATGAACGCGTCGATCTCAGAGACTATGAGAGCTAGAGACTCCAGATTTCGAACTTAAGCTCGCCTAATCCCTAGTCAGTACAAGTTTGTTTTAGATTTTCGATAACTCTTCCCGTTTCCGATATACACATGGGATCAATAACAACAAAATCTTGAAATTGGAAAACTTTGAGATGCCATTTGAATTATAAAACAAAATAATAATAAATAATAAATAATAATCTGTGACATTTTTATTGAAATCGGTTAAGAAACACCGGAGATATGGAACATTGAAGTTGTGTATGCAGTATGCAATATGTGCGTACATGCACACACATACTTGCAAGCACTGACTGTACGCCTAAAGTATAGGGTTCAGGATATCGTCTAGTCGGGATTTCTCGTCTAGAGCCTTCTTACTTGTTTTTAATAGAGTATGTGTATGGTTGGATTTTAGTGCTTACATGCAAATGAGATTTTGCCTTTTGAGCCAAAGAGTATTTATATTATTTGTATAAGTTCTAAGCTATCGTACGAACGATAGTAATTTATGTTTTAGCTTTTGCACGCAAAATCGTCGGGTCAGTGAAAAGGTTAAAACTGATTGCAATTAGCTTAAATGCAAATACGAAAAAATTTGCAATTTAAAATCAGTTCGCACGATTTATTATCCCCTGAACTCATTAAAAATGGGTAAAAAGGGTATAATGGTTTTGTGCAAAAGTATGTAACATGCAGAAGGAAGCATCTCCGACCCCATAAAGTATATATATTCTTGATTAGCATCAACAGCCCGTCTGTCCGTATCTATGAACACGTCGATATTAGAGACTCCAGATTTCGAAGTTAAGCGCGCCTAATCCCTAGGCAGTACAAGTTTGTTTTCGATTTTCGATAACTCTTCTCGTTTCCGATATACACATGGGATCGATAACAATAAAATCTTGAATTTGGACAACTTTGAGACGGCATTTGAAACATAAGACAAACATAAAACAATCTGTGAAGTATCATCTAGACGGGAGCCTTCTTGCTTGTTATAATTTGTTTGAGGTAAATGCCAGTTTCAACTTGTTAGCCACAGAAGTTGCTAAGAGTAAGACCAATTTGAACATAGTGTAGTCCAATAATCTCATGTGAGTTACAATTTAATTATTTATAAATAATTTTCCGTTTTATTCTGATCTCTAAAGATTGAGTGTACAGATATATATCAGTATACTTTAAACTTACTTATTGCATTAATTGCGTTGAAAGCTTAAAATGAAATACACATTATTTGCAGGCATCTTATTAGAATGCAATTTACGATTGAAATAAATCTTAATTCAATTGCACTCATTAATTTTAATGCATTTTTAAAATTTATGCTGTATGTTAATTTTGACAAGAACATTAATCAAACTTGTTTGTTGTAAAAAACAGCAACGAAAATTACGCTGCACTAAAGAAAATAAAGGAAAATTAAATACATTTGTAAGGTCGCATTATATTTTATATAACACAAACAAGGCACGACAACAGCTATTTGAAGATTATCTTTAGGAAAAGCAGCCAACAAGGACTCAACAAGTCAAGCGGCAAGGACAAGTGGCATATGATGTAATTATGAAAATGACAAAAAATCAACGCCATCACCGTCAATAAGTTGAAGGCGGCTACATAGAACTTATGATCATGTGACCAGCTTCTTTTGAACTTTCGTTTGTTTTTCAATACATAATTGAATCCACTTACTTGGCAAAAATGTATCCGCTTGCGATAAACTTTATTGATTACGCAGCAAAGCAAACTAACGAATGCAATACTCTACTAATGATAAAGCTTGTGTTGTTTTTTTCTCAAAGTTTTGCTCTTCTTGAGCAGCCGACGCGGTTTGAAATTAAATCATGACTGACTGACGATGAGGCTCGACACTCTTCATTGAGATATGTACAACGATATACGTATGTATGTCACTGCATGTCTTGTGTACTCACCCTCCCTGGACTCTATATACCCTACTATCGATCTATCCCTCTCTTGCACTTAGGACACGAACACAGAGAGCTCATATCTTTTTCTATAATTTTTTTTATGCCTTACAGCAGCATTTTCAACCACTAAGAATTTGTGCTGCAGCATATCCATGGATCCCTTTTGTTTTTCGTTTGCCAGTGGAAATTTACCAGATGACATTATAAATTCCCCACATGGTCGAGTTGTGTGTGTACATACACTTTTACACTCAGCTATATCGTCACGTTGCCCTATGAATGGGTGTCTATGTGTGTGTGCGTAAACACACTCAAATATCGTCACACTGAAAGCGAAAGTAAATTAAAGAAGAATTTTAAGGCATCATTTATGCAGTGTTTACTCGGTAAGTACTGTAAAAATAAACTAATTGATGTTTAATAATACAAAAAAAATAAAAATAGATTTATGAGTTTTTATCAATATATCTAAAACAAACTGATTTTTACCCTCTTGGCAAAAGGGTCTAACCTATGAATATAACATATTTTAATTAAGTTGTGTACGTGAAATTTTACGACTTTTCTTAACTTCTTGTCCTTTTTCAGAAACTGAAGTATGTATAATTCAATTCTACCTAAGACGATATTGGAAATTGGATCTATATAAACTATAATCAATCATATCATTGAGGAAATATAATATAACTCTTTGCTAATCGGATTCTAGTTTTGTTAAACGGAACCGTTAATCTCCTCACAAACTGGAAACGCATTTCGTGTCATTATAATATATAAACAGAGTTGCAAACCAGTCCGGATCCGTGCTCTGCGGATCGGTTCGATCCGACATATCAAAATTTAATGTATTACTGAGTATATAAGAGCCCAAAATTAATTAGAAAAATTTGTTAATAGCTTCTGCCTACAAAAAACACATACACAACATACAAACAAATACACACATGTTGATGCAAATACATGCATTTTAATGTGTAATATATAAGTTTCGTATTTTCGCTCAAGTGGTTTGCAGTTGCTATATAAACCTATAAATATATATAATGTTAGTTCACTAATGTTTATATTACCTAAGTAAACTTAAGCATTAAAAAATTACATAAACTTGGCAAGCAGATGTAGACATTGAGCTGGATGTAAATGCAAGTTCTTAAGTTTTCATCACTTTGACGTTTTGCACTTTGTTCACATTGTACGTTTGATGGCAAGAATAAGAAAAAACAATAGCTTTATGCAACTGTTTTCTTTGTATGCCCCCAAAGACTTTACATAAAAGCTTTTGCAAACATGCGATAAGCACTTGGGTCGAACCCTCACAACCTCATGCTAAAGTTTTCATTTCAACAATCTGGGTGTAAATCTGTGCGTGTTTCTTACGGCAACGTTGCACACAAGTTGAAAAATTGCATGTTAAAGTCATTTATAATACGTGAAAAGTTGTATTAATCAGTTTAATATGCTTGTGTATAAATAATAATTTAAATACGTATTAAGTCTTGCCTATAAAATATTATTAAGGATGTTTTTTTTTTAGATAAAGCAACGTTATGTAACAGTCCTTATAACAATCATCAGATAGTACACAGCTAAACCTAAAAAACCGCTATGCGATATTATGTTTATAAGTTTAGTTAATGATTGCGAGACAATTACATAAAAAAAGGCGCACAAGATAAGATAAGTTGAGTTTATAAATAAGGAGTTTCAATATTGCGAGACAATAAACTATTTAAAGAGAAGTTCACTGACTGCATATTGATATCTTTGAACTTAATTAGTGCATTCCCCGCTGTAATATTAGCTGCATTGTATTCAATTATGCATCAAGCTTTAATCTGTAATCTCTGTTCAATTCAATCTGTACAGAATTAAGCTTAAATTAAAGCTTCGAGGTCGTGCACATTTTCACCTGCAACATCATTGTCATTAACATCGTTCACATGACATTAGAATGCGTATCACGGAGCTGCTGCGAACCGGTTGAGGAATATTTTTATTGATTTTCTGAATGTGTTCTTATTTCGTATTCGGTATATTGCATATGTGTGCGCTGGAATATGTATGTGGGTGTGTTTATCACATGCTTGGTATACAAAATGTAATCAGCTGTTTGCCTTTTTATACTGACGCAAATTGCGACTACGTGAATTTATGTACTGAAACTAACTTGGGGTGTATCCACTTTAAAACAAATTATAATGCGTTGGTCTTTTATAAAAATATAATAATTTTTTTTATCTTAATCTATGGGTTTTCTTTCGAGTTATTGTTTGTTGAGAGTTTCCTTATTTTATATAATATTTATTTATTTATCACACCCTTTAAAGGGGTGATAAGAAATTGTCAATCCGAATTTAAATTTAGGTGTGTCCATTTGTGAAAATTAAAATGCTAGCTAGGGTATTAAATTGTCAAGTTGCTACAATTTAGCTGTTAATATATTTTTTTTTTGCATAAAAGCTTTACCGGTTTTATCATCAGCTGTATAGCTGTTTTAAATGTATTTTTTTTTTTGCTAGAATAAGTACTACCCGTATTTGTAGTCTGGTTAAAAAAATATAAAATAACAACACTGAAAAATGCTGATAATAATTGCTATTTGCAACTTTGTCAGCTGTTTTTAAGAAACAGTATTTATACCCTGATCCCATTAAAAATGGGGAAAAAGGGTATAATGGTATTGTGCAAAAGTATGTAACAGGCAGAAGGAAGCATCTCCGACCCCATAAAGTATATATATTCTTGATCAGCATCGAAAGCCGAGTCGATATAGCCATCGAGATTCAAGATTTTTTTGTTATTGATCCCAAGTGTGTTCTTATTTCGTATTCGGTAGTATTGCATATGTGTGCGCTGGAATATGTATGTAGGTGTGTTTATCACATGCTTGGTATACAAAATGTAATCAGCTGTTTGCCTTTTTATACTGACGCAAGAAGAGTTATCGAAAATCGGAAACAAACTTGTGTTGCCTAGGGATTAGGCGAGCTTAAGTTCCAAATCTGGAGTCTCTAGCTCTTATAGTCTCTGAGATCGACGCGCTCATACATACACACAGACAGACAGACGGACAGACGGAGATGGCTATATCGACTCGACTGTTGATGCTGACCAAGAATATATATACTTTATGAGGTCGGAGATGCTTCATGTTACATATTTTTGCACAAAACCATTATACCATTTTTTCCAATTTTTAATGGGATCAGGGTATTTAAATATGCAGCTTTTTATGATTCACAAACATGTTTTCAGTTCTAACGTTTCTTGGAGCTAGTTTTCAATAATTGGCTTCTAGGTGCATTACGCCAGCAAAGTCTTAGGCCAAGGACAGCGACAATCAGTAGTCGGAGAATGGTTTTCGATTACAATAAATCAAATTTGCGGATAAACAAAAACAAAAATAATAAAAAACTTGGTCGAAACCATCAAAGTGTATGCTACCAAAGCCAATTCAGTCTTCAACTATGTTGTACACATCAGCATAAATCCATTCATATATATGTATGAATGCATGCATGTATGCACAGTGTATGTGTTTGTGTGTGTGTGCGTGTGTATGTGTGCGTGTGTGTGTGTGTGTGTGTGTGCCAAACATGGCTGTCGACTCAAGAGTTGGGTAAGATTAGCGGAAGGTGCTCTTTTCAGCCAAAAACAATAAAACTCAAATGTTGGTCACAAAGGACCAACAAAACATTCATATCATATATTATGGTTGCCTATTTCTGACATTGGCTATTGCAAAAAGCCTAGCCCACAAAAGCACTACACAAAAGTCCAGTTTCGTAGCAGAACCTTTGTCGCGACCAATTAAATGATTTTTGATGTTCAAGAGCAAAAAGTACCATAAAGCAGAGATTAAGTATTATATTGACAATTCTCGTCTATGTTTGGCATTGACATTTATATTAAGATTTTTTTTTTAAATTTTGAAAAGTTTTTATTTTTTACTGGTCAGGACCATCAGTGTTAAAAAATATTGATTGTTATAAAATAAATTGATTTTTGACTTTATAAACGTCAAATCTAAAATAAGACGTAACTGAAATTTCAACTTACATTTACGTAGTTATTTTCATTATATAACTAAGTTGATTCTTCGTGTGAACGTGTTGTTTTTTGAAGCTTTTTGGCTTATCAGGAAAGGTTTTTTTTCTTATATTTATATTTAACTTCACAAAACCAATGACAAACACAACGCTCAATGTACACAAATTTATTACAATTGCACATGACATCAAACAGAAAGAAAAAATTACTGTTTTTAGAGCTGATTGTATTGCTTAAGAAATTTATTTAAATCAGGGCCCACAAGGCAACGAAGCAAAATATTGAAAAAATATAATATTCTTAAATACAATTCTAACACAGTACCGAACTAAAAATAGAAAGCACTAAATTTCAAAGACAATTATGAACCACAAAACGAGAATAACTCATTCGATATGTACAGCTTATATAAAACCATATGTATGTACACACGCATGTATTTATATATCTGCCTATCTGATAAAAGCATATTTGTTTATGTCAACACAGGAGTTACTTCATTCTCTGTAGAGCAAATACTTTAAAACAAGGTCAATGTGCCTTCCGATAACATTAACGATATTATTTATAGTATTTTTATAAGCTTAAGTGCTTAAGGTAAACGAATACTTTATTTTTACGCACCTGTCCTCAGTCAAGTCAAAGTTATATCCACTTTGTTGTCGCATCCGTGATCTGATTTTAGCTAAATTACAACCATTTTGCGCTGCTTTCTTCTTGTTCAATATGTAAACTTAAGCAGTTTACATTTTAAGTAAATTGACAACGATTTCTTTTTCTTCTTCTTCCTTTGATTATATTGGCTTATTGTGTATAAACAAAATTTAAAGCCCTTTTTATTTCTCTCTTGCGTTTGTTCACCGTTCGCACAGTGGGCACAAGGTGACAAGCAATGTGAATTAAAAATTAAAATGTTTTTGTGTTCTTTTTTGTGCTTGTTTTTATAATAATTGTATTCAAATTGCACAGCAATTCAAAAAATAGGTTATTGGCAACTTAATGCTTTGCGCTTTTGTTATGTAAATGTACATACAACAATTTTGGTCTATTTCGAATAATTTCACGCAGAGTTCGTGTCGCGCTAAAACATTTGACATAATTTCTTTTTGTTTTGCTTATTAAATTTCATTTCCGCCGTTGTGTTCTGCTTTTGAAGCAATTTCGAGAACCCAGTCAAACAATGTGCGGGATCTTCGATTTTTCTGCACAATACCTTAATGGGCGGGTTTGGGGAGGATTTGTGGATAATTACAGCACCGCCAAGCAACGCAAGTTCATTAAATAAAGTAGAAGTTTTATTTCGACGCTTAAGTAAACAAATGCATTTACGAACAAGATATACACTGGCTTTAACATATACACAGCGATAAAGAAAGAAAAAAGACAGCAGGCACAGTCAAGCACGCACGTAAAATGTAAAATTCGGACACAAATGTTGTAAAGGTGTTAAATGGGTTTCTTGTTTTATTTATAACTTAGCAAGTCCACGGGGAACCGAATGAGACACAATCGAATTACGACAATTTTTGTTGTTTTGAAAATTTTAATCTTACTTCTTCCGCACACACGTCCGTTCAATTCCACCACTATTAACAGTTATGAGCAATGCAATTTTTTGTTGTGCTCAAATGTGTCTGTTAATACGCAATTCCGCTCAAGCGAACTGTTAAACGTCTTACGCTCAGGCGCTGTTACTTTTTGACTAGAGCAGTGGTGTAGGCAAAAGGCGTTGGGAGTGAGCCATTTGAAAAAAAAAAAGAACAGTAATACGATGCAGAATTAAACGCAACATATTTTTCTTGTCGCTTACTTAAATATTGAAATGAAGCAGCATATTATTTCTTATTCGATATTAACAACAACATCTTGAAATGAAAAATTCAATTACTTAGCAACGTCCCTGCCCATTTCTCTCAGAACTTTTGTTTTTACAGTATTCGTTGAGTTTCTGCTAAGTTAGCAGCACACGTCCAGTGTTTACACACCTAGTGCTCACAAGTTGGCTAGCATTAGCGCGCAAACTCGAAATTAAAGTTCTATCGTAGATTATTTGACTTCTAAATTAAGTCATTTTTGAAAAATATTAATAATAACAATAATAAATAAAAATAATTATAGCTATTATTATTATATACATATATTAGAAATTTTAATACAAATTTTTACACAAATTTTGACAAATATCATTTTTTAACAATTTATTACTCCATCTACATCTAAAGCTGCATATTATACAATTGTTTTTAGCTAGGAGCAGGAATCGCTATCAGCACCCTCCGCTTCGTCAGCTGTTAAAGAGCCAGATAAGAGAAGAAGAGTTATTCAACAAATTCAAGCTGTATGGATAAAAAAATAGTAATGCTTATGGCTAAGCTAACATCAATCAATTGTCCATTGATAATTTAAGAATTCCGTTTGCCAATCAATGAAAAAAAACTTCTTTTTTTTTCGTTATCACCAATACTTACAAAGTATTTGAAGTCCAAACATTAATGCAAAACCAGCCAGATCAGCAAGATACGTCCGCCAACCAGCATGATTCTGTGTAAGGATCTCAAAGAAGACCACATAAAGCAATGTTCCTGAAGCAATTCCCTGCAAGATACCCGAGGCAACACTTGGTTGATTTGCATCAGCTTGCTGACTTATGCCAATGCCCACACCAATGCCAATGGGAGTGACAATTGAGAACGTTGTTAAATAGATAAAAGCCATGGTTGTTTTTGTTCGAGCCACCAACAGTTCCATGCCCACACAAAATGCCAAAACTAACTTGTGAGCTGCGACGGCAGCAAACATAAACCACACAGTTCCAACGCTACTCTGAAGTCCAATGGCCATGCCCTCAAAGAGTTCATGCAGCGACAAGGCCAATATAATACCCAAACCACGCATCGAGGATCCACTTTTACTATCAACGGGCATGTGACTGTGGCCCAGACCGGACTCACAATTTGGTTCAGGTTGTTTTGAAATGGTATTCATTGGTTCCTCTTTCTGTCTGGTGCTATGTCTAAGACTATGTCCCCGTTCGAATGCTTTGCTGGCCAACGACTCCTTGCGGCTTAGTTTCTGTTGATGGCGCTGGACAACAAAATGCATCAACTCATCCAGAGCATACATCATAAAGAAACCGGTGCAGAGCAGCATTTCGGGCAGGGCAAAGGGTGTGGCATCTAAAATGCCACAATGCTGCAGTTGCTGAACCACTTCAATCACCTCCGGTAGCATGTGCAAGAAGGTGGTGCAGAAAAGTACACCACCAGCAAAGTAGATGAGACAGCGCACTGATGTCAAAGCGCGCGTCTCTTCAGGATCCTTTTTTGTCCACTTGAAGCAGCGATCTAGCATATAAGGTAAACTCCCACAAATCACTGTCACCACAATTAGAACCACCATGGCCACAATTTTACCAACCAGCAGAGAATGCTGATCCACCACCATTGTTGTATGCCTTTCTTTAATTACTTCCACCGTCGTTGTCTGTTTACCGCACATCTTTGCACCTCCGAATTCCAGCCACAAGTGCAAACAAAATCGTTTGTGGTGCTACCACTTATAACATCCATATCAGTTAGCTATAAATTATATATCGCGCAGCACTGATTGACAGCAGAAATTTCTATTGTCTGGGAATCAGATAAAGAGAACGAATTTTCAGATTGTGAACTTCGGTGAGTTTGAGTTTTTTTTGTCAGTGGTTGATCTCGAACTAGATTGCTGGTGAAATTTAAATGTTTACAGATAAAAGCTTTGACTTAAGTATACTAAATCTATGTTATGTAGATAATTGCGGGACATATGCTACACAGACAAAAATATTAATTTACGCTTATAGAAAATAGCCCACGAAATTGCACTATCAAATTTGTACAATGCGGCTTATAAATAGAAAAGTATAAAATATGTTGATGCAACTATAAACATAGTTAAATAGCCTGCTTGCTTGTTATTCTAACTATGCTAGTCATAACCCTTTTCGGATCTTATGTTCATTATATAACGATCTTTCCCACCTTATACATAGTACCACTTCTGCATGCTTACTAAAAAAAAATTGTGTTATGTCATTTGTCTACTTGTTCGCGATCATCATAACCGCACGCTACGCGGTGCGCCCCTCGGTCGGATTAGCGGGAGGTGGGTCGCTTTGGGCGTGGGTCCGCGCGTTAACAAGCCGGTGCTTGGTATCGTTGGGCCAGTTGAATGTACTGTCCGTTAGTACATCTACATCCAATAATAATAATTAAAACAAGTAAGAAGGCTCTAGTCGAGAAATCCCGACTAGACGATACCCTGATCCCTATACTTTACGCGTACGGTCAGTGCTTGGAAGTATGTGTGTGTGTGTCTACGCGCATACTGCGTACTGCATACACAACTTCAATGTCCCATATCTCCGGTGTTTCTTAACCGATTTTAAAAAAATTTTCATTATTCTGTTTTATAATTCAAATGGCATCTCAAAGTTTTCCAAATTCAAGATTTTGTTGTTATCGATCCCATGTGTATATCGGAAACGGGAAGAGTTATCGAAAATCGGAAATTGTACTGCCTAGGGATTGGGTGAGCTTAAGTTCCAAATCTGGAGTCTCTAGCTCTTATAGTCTCTGAGATCCGTTGGCTCATACATACGGACAGACGGACGGACAGACGGACGGACAGACGGACATGGCTATATCGACTCGACTGTTGATGCTGATCAAGAATATATATACTTTATAGGGTCGGAGATGCTTCCTTCTGCCTGTTACATACTTTTGCACCAAACCATTATACCCTTTTTCCCATTTTTAATGGGATCAGGGTATAAAAATGATCGGCTCAATCATAAAACTGAATATGAATAACATTTGAATCTTATATTTTTGTACATGAATTTTAGTGAATTTCATAGTAATTTTTTATTTTACATGTAAAATTTGTGAAAGACTATAGAAGAAGAAAGACTGTAAGACTATAGAAGAAGAAAGACTGTAGAAGTCTTAGCATTTTGTGTTAAACTATTTATTTTTTGGGTTTTAACAAAATTAAAAAAAAATTCAATCTCAACTTAAATTTTTTTTACAAGATGTTTCGTAGTCTGAAAGGTTTTAGGATAGTACGCCTATCATTTAGAAGACTGCTGTACTGTCCATCTAACAAACGAAATTTCAAGGCACTGACAATTAAGGATGTCAAGCCGAAGACAGAGGAAATAACAAATCCAGACGTAATGACTGTCAAAGATGATTACAAATACAAAGAAGGTCATACATACCATGGGTTTCAGTGCGAGCGCGTCGAGGGAATAGCCGAATTTGAACTTGTCTCGTGCACCTTTCGTCATTTAAAGACTGGCACCGAGTTCTGGTATATCGACCGGAATGATGCCAATAATGTATTTTCAATCAATTTTCGGACTCCGCCCATCAACAACAGTGGTCTATCGCATGTTTTGGAGCACATCGCATTGGATGCCTCAAACAAATTTCCGATTCGAGATCCTTTCTTTAAAATGCTTAACAGATCAGTTGGGACTAATCATAATGCTATGGCTACGACCGATCTAACAAATTTTATATTTGCTTCCAGAAATGAGGTCGATTTTAGAAATTTACAGCGTTTTTATTTAGATTGTGCTTTTGCGTAAGTTTATAATTTACAGATTTTTAAGCAGATCCTCAGAGTATATATTCTTTTATGCTCTATTCTCGCAGGGCCGTGTTAAGTCATTCGGCTTTTGCACAAGAAGGATGGCGAGTCGAACACAAGGATGTGCACGATCGGAGCTCAGAGCTTGTGATAAAGGGTGTCGTCTATAACGAAATGATTGGAATATTTTCGGATAACACCCGAATATTCAGAAGACACCTTTTACCAAACCTACTGCCAGATACTGCATACCACTTTATAGCTGGCGGGGATCCACTAGAGATTCCCAATTTAAAATACTCGGACTTACTTGAGTACTATGGGAAATACTATCATCCGAGCAACGGGCGTGTATTTTGTTACGGCTCCTTTGACGCAATGCAACCGCTCGAATATATCGATAAGGAATATTTTTCCTACAAAGATGCTGTGGATACTTCATTCAGCTTCATACCACCACATCCTCGTTGGACAGAACCCCGCCATATACACGTTCCCTGCAGATTTGATAGTCTAGGCGGACCTTTAGAGAGGCAAAATCAAATTGGCATTGCCGTGTTGATGTGCGATCGCACCGATGTTCAGGGTAGCTTTGAAATGAGTGTCCTTACTAATCTTTTAATACGCGGTCCAAACTCTGCCTTCTACAAGGGTCTTATAGAACAAAACTTTTCTGGTGGCTTTAACAAGAATACTGGCTATTTCCTCAGATGCAGAGATACATATTTTCTTGTTGGCTTGCAAGATCTAAGGGTTGAGGACTTTGCCAAATTTAATGAGCTTTATCACCAAACTGTAGTTAAAATCGTTAAAGAAGGTTTTAAGCCTGATCATGTAGAGAGTGTTTTGCACAATTTGGAATTGGGTGTTAGACATATGGGTCCCGATTTTGGCTGTGAAGTGTTTTATGGCGCGATGTCATTGTGGAATCATGGAGGTGATGTTGTGGCTAACTTGCGTGTTGTTGATAAAATTGCCAAACTGCGACAAAGCCTGAAAGAAAACAAACACTATTTGCAGCAAATGGTTGAAAAATATTTTCTAAACAATCCACATAAGCTTACAATCTCTATGTCTGCTGATGAATCGTATGCGAACGATTTCAAAAAAGCTGAAGCAGAGTTGCTTCATCAAATAATTAAGAATCTTGGTCCAGAAGGCTACGAAGAGATTTATCAGAATGGTCTCAAGTTAAAAGAGGAACAAAATGCTATTGAAGATATGGGCTGTTTACCATGCCTTACACTTAAAGATGTGCAGGAGCCTCTAAACATTCCTAAAATAACGGATGAGATCTTCAAAGGTATTCCCACACAGTTGTGTAAGGTGCCCACCAAGGGAATAACTTATTTTTATTCCTTTTTGAATACAACGGGATTAAAAGAAAATGATGCTATGCTCGTACCATTATTTTGTGACGTAATTCAAAACTGTGGAACGGTCAATTATAACTTTCGCGAGTTCAACAATCTGGTTCATTTGAAAACTGCCGGAATTGATTTTAAGGTTAAAGTCATTGAAAATGTAAAGGATTACAAACAATATCGAATGGGCATGCTGATAACAACATATGCTCTCGATAAGAATGTTCCCGATATGTTTGCATTGTGTGAAGAGTTAATGCTTAATTTTCGGATTGCAGATATTGATCGTCTTGGGATGCTGATAAAAAATTATATATCTAAATTATCAGTGAATATCCTTGTTTCTGGACACTTGTTTGCAATAATGGGTGCCTCTGCGTTGGTCAGCAATGCTGCCAAACTGAAATCCCAGTTACTTGGGGTCGATCACAATGACATTATGAAAAAGTACACTCAAGAACATACCACAGAAGAAATTCGCCTTAAATTAATTGATATTGGTTCAAAGGTTTTCAACAAGGCCAACATGCATTTTGCCCTTAATAGCTCAGAAGCATACCAACCAACCGTCCTCGAGCACTACAAAAGTTTCTTGAATAAACTTCCATTTCACGAGAAGATGAAAAGCAACGCCGACCTACATTTGCTTGAGCCCGGCTTTAAACATTATGTTATGGATATACCTGTCAACTTCTGCTCAAAAGCTTTTTACACAGTTCCATATTTGCATGAGGATCACCCGATATTACGAATTTTAGCAAAGCTACTATCAGCTAAGTATCTGTTGCGTGTGGTGCGAGATCAAAATGGAGCGTATGGCTCGAATGCTAGATGCGGCTATGATGGTCTCTTCACATTCAATAGCTATCGTGATCCGCACTCAACAAAGACACTAGAGACATTTGATAACACTTACGAATGGCTGCAAGATTTGGGTGACGAATTAAATGAAGAAATGTTGTTTGAGGCAAAGTTGGGGGTGCTGCAGTTGGTGGACTGGCCAATACCACTTGGCGAAACTGGATTGGATTACTTTAATGTAAGAGTTTCGGTGGAGGAATATATGAAGTATCGCGCAAGGGTGTTGTCAGTAACTATCGACGAGCTACGAGCTGTTGTTGAAAAATATTTCAAGGAGGAAGCAAAACATTTCGGGAAATGTATATTGGGACCAAAAATAATAAGTGAATAGACAAATCTTCTTGATTGTGTTTAGAGTTGCAAAAAATAATTTTTTATAGATAGATTTTGCAGCGTTCTTAGATCCTATCAAATTATTTCTTTCGTCAAATCTTCCTCTCTGGAAATAAATTTTCAAATCAATATGTGAAAATATAAGCTATATATTTTTTTCGGTGTTTTTATTAAATATCTGTTATCTAGTCAGTCGGGACAAACGACTTTATGTTTAGGTATAACATACGTATGTACAATTTTAATAATAATAATAATTACTTTTGCAAATTTTTTTTTACCCAATGTTACGATAAATGCGATTTGTAAAAGATTTGATTATGATTAAAAACAATTAAGAACACTCTAGTCGAGAAATTCCGACTAGACGATACCCTGACCCCTATATTTTACGCGTACAGTCAGTGCTTGCAAGTATGTGTGTGTGTGACTGAGTACGCGCATACTGCATACTCAACTTCAATGTTTTACATCTCCGGTGTTTCTTAACCGATTTTAATAAAAATTTCACAGATGTTTGTATAATTATTTAAATGTTATCTAAAAAATGTCCAAATTAAAGATTATCGATCGCATGTGTATATCGAAACGGGAAGAGTTATCGAAAATCGGAAACAAACTTGTACTGCCTAGGGATTAGGCGAGCTTAAGTTCCAAATCTGAAGTCTCTAGCTCTTATAGTCTCTGAGATCGACGCGTTCATACATACGGACGGACGGACAGACGGACATGGCTATATCGACTCGACTGTTGATGCGGATCAAGAATATATATACTTTATAGGGTCGGAGATGCTTCCTTCTGCCTGTTACATACTTTTGCACAAAACCATTATACCCGTTTTCCCATTTTTAATGGGATCAGGGTATAAAAATCCAGTGGAAAAGGCTTAGTTAAAAATCAACTTTTAATTTATTTTTAATAAATATGATTAAGGAGAGAACATGAATATGCCTCATAAAGGGTAAAATAAAGAGTCTTAGACAAATTAAGCAAACAATTTTACAGCGTGTATAGTGTAAAATAAAGTTTATTTTTTTTTAACAACTTACTTATATAAACAAACTCTTTAGTAGTAGAAGTTGAACAGTACAAATATATTTATTGTAAGAAATTTTCGAGTTCGATAGAAACTACAAAAACTTAATTTCTTACGACAAAGATCTATTTAATTACTAGGTTACCTAAATTTTTTAAAAATAAATTTAAAACATTTTTTTATTTATTTATTTATTTTTATTAGCCAGTAAATTGGGTTGCTATAGAAACTATTTCTAGCTAACTAGTAAAAATAAATTAGCAGAGATGATAAAATATCATGTTGTCATCATATTAGGTACGGAATTTGCAAACTATCTAGTCTGATGTTTTGTAGCTCCTTATAATTGCTGAACGACTTAGTAACTTTCAAAGATGATTTCGGTTATTGCTGCGCTAACGACAAAACATAAATAAAACTATTTTGAATATGACAATTTCTTTTAGGGTTGCTTTACTGTAATTGATTGATAGTAACTGTGAGGGGGTTGCCAAACTGAAATTTAGAGATAGCAGCTCCGTCATTGTCTTAATATCACGAGGTAATGAGCTACAAAGGCCACGTCGAAATTGGTGTTGAAAATTCAGGTTGATATCTTTTAACAATAGAAAGGCCTAAAGCATGACACATAAAGCTTTATGCACATGAGCATGTACATGTTTACTTTGTCTGAAAAAAAGTTCAGTGCTGATATCTCCCTAGTAATCAAAGTAATTTATATCAAAAAGATAACAGATAGCAACCATATTATTATTTATAGCATAGTAACACCACGAGTACATTTAAAACAAGCAAGAAGAGGGAGAGCTCGACTAAGAGACACCCTGAGTCTAGCTGCTTAAAATATACTTTAGCAATTTAAACCATGTCAAAACCATGTCGTTTATGATTAAGCTAGCTGGCCATCGTTTTCACCTTTGGTATTCAATCATTTTTGAAGTAGTATTTCGGCATTGAGTCTTCAGTTCTATAGACTGTTTAATATCGATTGGTGAATTATCGTGCTACAATTGTATTACTATAAAAAAAAAAACAAACAAAAGTAATTTTTGGGTAGGTTATGTTGGCGTTGTTGGTTGGTTGGTTATAGCTACATATTTTTAACAGGTCTTGACATGAAAAGCAGATAAATATATGGCTATTGCCTGATGAACTTACGCCTGTTACAAACATAAACACAATTTCATTATACCTCTCTACCCATTGACTACTAACCAATAATTCTGAAACTGACAAGGGGCTGTCCGACTGAAATTTTGCAGGTGAAAAGCTTTCAAGATTTGTTGCTAACGGGGATTCAAAGTCCACCAGCTCCATGTTGAGTTAAGGCTTACATTCCGAAAGCCTGTTGTTGAACGGTTGAAACTTTCAATGATAGCAAAACGAACTCAGACACTTTATTTATTTTACCTGAAGTGTTAGCAAGATAACATATTTTACATTTTACAAGTTTTTTTGACAAAATTTCTGGTGCAATTTATAAAAATTTATCAAGAATTTTATTAATTTTTTTATTAATCCGTAATTGTTTACTGTTAAAATTAAGATTTTTGCTTTAATATCATTTAATATTATTGTTATATATATATATATATATATATATATATATATGTGTTTTAAAAGTAATTACTATGACTTGTTGAATTAATTTTTATTTTTAAAAATGTTTAAGTACACAATTGTGATGTGAAATGATATTCATATTTATATTGATCTTTTTTATATGAAAACAGCCAGAAAGTTGTCTCATTAAACATGATTCTGTCTCAATGTAAACATTAACGGATTGTCATTATTTTTTAAAGTACATAATATTTGCAATGTTCTGTCACCAGGGACAATACTTGGGGGCAGCATATTCGGCACTGTCGTTTAAGTCGTCTAATTTAGACGATTCCATGATGATAGTTCGGTATTTAATGCATATATGATAATATGTGGGTGTGTGTGATATGTTAAATGTGTTTGTGTTTCCTTTTAGTTTTTAAGTTCATTTGCCGAAGTCACAGGCCTTTGCCGTTGTAGTAATTGTTATTTTGTATGTCCTTCAATAGTTTCAAGTTACACAGCAGCAGCAGAAATAAAACCAATAGTATCCACATTTGACCGACTCAATCCCATCACGACTGTTTCGGATGCTGCACGGGTGGTGGTGGTGCGGGCTTAAAACATTGCAGCAAAAACGCAGTGTAGACAACGAATGCAACTGCCAGTGCAATCAGAGCGTACATGAATATATTCAATTCCGGTTGGCGGAAACGATTCTTGCGCAGCCATTCGAGCACCTCATCCTCCGACAGCAAATCGCCTGTAAAATATACATATAGGCAAGTATAAAATCATGTCAATAATTTGATTTTTAAATAACTTGGTAAAAAACAACTTTTATTTACAGCCAAAGATCTAAAATAAATTCTTTTCAGACTGTAAAAAATAATTGTGAATTTTTTCGGCTTTTCTAACTTAATGATAATCATGATTTTGAAAAATAAAAATTATTATTTTCTTCAGCTCTTTTTTAGCAACAATAAATTTGGTATTGTTGCACAAAATTTAACTAATTGCCGCCAAATCATTATATCTTTATTATTTTTCAAAGTATATAATTGTTATTTTTAATACATTTCTATATGGACAAAGTTAAAAGACTTAACTGTAAACATATATTAATTATTTTTCGACTAGATGCGAATGCATACTAACCGAAAGTTTTGAAATCAGATTTATACTTGCCTCTATATATGCTAGGAAAACGACGACGGAAATAGACCATTGCTGGCAGTTTGGTAACTCCCCATTTTTTAGCATATCGCGAATCAGCCATTTTCACAAATGTTATATCTAGATTATCCGTTTCGCTGTCAATGTTTTCGAGTTTTTCCAAAGACGCAACGCTATCTGGATGATTGTGCTCATCTAAAATACAATACAGCGTTAGGCATAATATACTATTTTTCAGTGTAAATTGTTTTTTTACTTACAGAAAAACACAGATATAAATTCGTTTTCTTCGAGCAGCTTGTCAAGCATTTTGCGATTGACCTCCTCAATTTCGTTTTTAATTTCGAATACATCTTGTGATGTTAGCCAAGTAATGACCTTATCATGCTGATGCATATCGCCATCATATAGCACAGGTACTTGTTTTCTGTAATAAAAAATAGTTTAATAAAAGGAAATTGTACTTAAATTTAAAATTTAGCTTACCGGAAATAAACCAGCGATGGTATATTAACAACTTCGTATTTCTTGGCTGCCTCAACGCTGGCAATCTTAACAAAGTCAATACCAAACATGTCAGCCTCTCCGTCGATTTCCTCAAGTTCCTCAAGTATTTCCTCACATTCAGCACAATCCTCATCATCTACAGATATATTTTAATAACACAAGGCTTAAATAGCTTATGACATCGGCTCAACTTACAAAAGAATACAACAAGCAATGTAGATTCAGCCATTAAGCGATCCAACATGCGTTCATTTACTTCCTCAATTTCATCAGCCAACTCGCGATTATCATCATCAATTAACCACTCAAGTACAGACTGTTCATTCTGTAGATCTCCCTCAAAGAGCAGGGGATTGCCATTGCTTAAAAAATAAATAGCAAGTATAAGTTATACATTGACGTAGTTTTATATTTCACAAAAACTACCGGAAGTAGACCAAAGCTGGAAATGTTTTGATAGAATATCGTTTGGCCAACTGGGGATCTTGAATTTTAACCATATGTATTCCAAAAACATCGCACTCATCATCAATCAGTTCAAGTCCCTCCAATATCTGATCACATATATTACAGTTGATTTTGTCTATTAAAATGGAAAATTCAATTCTTAGAAAAATAGTCAAACTATTTGTTCTTTATAAGCATATGCTGTGTTGTAAAGAAGTTAGCTTTGTTTAAGACAGGCACGCTGCTAGTTGATATAGGGAAAACGCCAAAACAAAAGGTATTCGCGTCCAAACTAAATTATCTTTATACAGTTACAAACGATTCGCAATATATTAAGTAAAATTGATAAAATATACCAAGTCATTTAGATCATTTAGTTTGGTCGGCAACACGTTCAAAAGCCTGGTTTAGTATAAGAGTTTTAGAAGACAACAGTATTTTTAGGCATAACAGGAAGAATTGTTTATTTTGTTAAAGAGGTCGAAAAAGAAAAAAAATGCGCATTTTTTGGAGCTGCGATTTTTGCACACGAAATACGGAATACCTTGTTTTTGGATACGTTTTCTTTTACGTGAAATGTAGCTTTGTACGAATTGACTGGATGAGTGTTTGGTGGTAGTGGTCAGGTTGCTTTCGATAAGACTAGAGGGTGAGCAGAAACTTCGACAGTAAGCGGGTGGCTTGCCCTTACGCTCAGTCGGTACTGAGTTCATTTTGTGTTGTGGGATTGATATATATACATATATATATATATAAATATATATATATATTTTTTTTTTGTAATTTTGGATCGGTTTTGGTGTTGTGGTGCAGAGCGATATGTTGTGTTGTGGTCGTGCAGAATTGTTGGGGAAGTGCCAAGGGATATAATTCATATTGTGTGATATTATGAGAAGTGTTTTTGATTGATGTGTCGCAATAACTTACAGAAATAAACGGCTAAATATTGTGTTTCCTCGACCATAGTTTCAAGCATTTGACGTGTAATTAACTCAATACGATCTTCAGTTTTTTGTGTTATTAGCCATTGAAGGACCTCTTCCTCCTCACTGAGTTCACCTGGTAATTAAAAAAGAATTTCAATATAGCTAATATAAATTTTCAGCTTTCATTTTTCTAACCTTCAAAAACATTTGGTATGCCGCCCTCAAAATAGACAAGAGCCGGATATTCGTGCACGCCGTAGCCATCGGCCACAGAAAAATCACGTGTCTTGACAAATGTTATGCCATGTTTATCGCAATCATCGTCGATATTTTCCAGTTCCTCCAGCACTTTAGTGCACTGTTCGCACCCATCGGCATCTAGGAGAACGGTGATGTGTTGGAACATGGGGAAATGCATATTATAGCAAAGAGTGCACACTTAACAAGTTGGGGGGACGAATAACTACTACAAGCAAGCACTACACTAAGCACAAACTTGAAAAACAGACTGGAAATTCGTGTGTATTTAGAAAAAAGCAAAGTACATAAAACATTGAAGGTTGCACAACGCGGAAAAAGTAAGACAACGAGAAAGAGAGAAACAAAAAGGATTGTGTAATAGACAGTTCAGTGTGGGGCTTTGGGTAGGACTCTAAAGAATTGTGGTGCGCTATAGCATAATATCGGGTAAGACATTTCCATACAAGTAGGGAGGTGAATGTACATGGATGTGTTGGTGTGTGTTTGTATGTTTTGGTTTTGTGCGTGGTTAAACATTATTTGGACTCATTCCATATTGGTGGCTATACAAAAGTTATTAAATTTGTCACATATTTCTGCGCTACCATCATCATGTTTGCTGGCCGTGGCATCCGTTGCTCCACTATCGCCAGCACCACCCGCACCACCAGATTCGCCGGCAGCTGTTGCTGCTGCCTCAGGATCACTGCCAAAGGCGGCGGCAGCACTGGCGGTGCCGCCTTCCTGTTGTTGCTGCTCGCGCTCCTTTTTCAGGCGCGCCTTGCGCACCGCTTTCGAACTGCAAATATCACACTTTGTTTTGTTCCCTACGTTTTTTCGTAACACGTGTTGTTTTTTTTGTTGTTTCAATTGTGTTTTTTAAATAGAAATATAAATGTGGTAAAAAGTCTTTTTGGTTAGATACAATTGAGCGCTCATATAACTTAAGTAGCTTCAAAATAATTTTTTGTTTTTAGGTTATTAAAATTCCTTTAAACCTATTTGACTGCAAACTGTTTGCGCAAAAGAGTGAGCATAAACTTATACCAGTACTTTGTTTATATAAACATGATACACAATTTTTGGGAATGAGACACATAAGAGAAAACTTTTAAGGCGCATGAAAGTATGCTATATTTTTCTTTGGTACTTGATATAATTTGATGTCACCAAACCGATTGCAGCTGCAAAACTTTTGTTAAACTTATCAAATGTATAAGCTTAGTTTAAGTAAGCTTGTATATCAGAAGTTATGGTTTTGATTGAACTTACAGAAATATACAGCTATAGAGCCAGACTCTTCGATTAATTGAACGAGTCTCTCGCCTTCGAGATCTTCAATAACATCTCCACTTGGATCCTTTTGCGTAAGCAACCAAGATAGGATTTGTTCTTCTTCATAAAGATCACCTTTTTACAAGTATTTAATAATATAATTCAAAAAAAGTAACTTAACTTTTGTTTAAGTACATACCGGCATATATTACTGGCTCCTTAGATGTCGGCTTAAAGAAAACAATAGCGGGTAATGCGAAAACGCCATATTCCTTGGCCATTTGCTTATCATCGATCTTGACGAAGTCAATTCCCGCCTTATCCGCATCATCATCAATGTGCTCCACCTCAGCCAGGACGCGTGGACACTGTTTGCACTCATCACTGTCTGTAAATATATTATTAACATAAATACCATGTAACAACAGTTCCTTTTTACTACTCACAGAATATAACCGCCACATAATCGGAATTTTTGCGTATTTTCTCAAACATTTTGCGATTAACCTGCTCGATATGATCGGTCATTTCCATATTGGACGGACTGGTTAACCAATCGAGTACTTCCTCCTCATCATCAATATCGCCATCGTAGTTAATGTACTTTCCCTTGCGGAAATAGGTCAGACCAGGTGGATTTCTAAAGCCATATTTTTTGGCCATCAGCTTATCGTGCATTTTTACGATGCTAATGCCATATTCGGCAGCTTCGTCGTCAATCAGTTCAATGTGTCGAAGCACTCGTGGTGAATCGGGGTCGTCCTCTTTGTCTGAAAATGTTTTGACACATATATTTATGTTTAACAAAACCTAACTTAAGACTGTTTTTGATAAATTCATAAAGTTTTGTTTGATTTTTGATTTTTGTTGGGCAGTTACAGTTTTTAGTGGGCGCGCGTTTCATACTTTTATAAGTACTCAATATAAATTTGAACTGAGTTTTAGTTCATTTTAAGAGCTTTATACGTAGGATACCTTACAGTTGTGCATACTTACAAAAGATAACCGCTAAAAAGTCTTTGGTGCCTATATATTCAATTAGTTGTTCTCGATTAATAAGCTCAATGCTTTGATCGGCCTTTTGCTCCAATATCCAATTGAATACCTCATCATTTTTTTCCAAATTACCTGTATATCAAATATATATTCATTTTTTAAATAATTGCTTATCATTTGATAAAATAAATTTTCTAGCTGACAGTTTAAACATACCTGTTGGCTGCAGTTTGTCAATCAATCAATAGTTGTTCTTTTACAAGCTTAAGTAATAATTTGTTTTGTTATTATATTTATTAAACCACCGCCCCCACCCACCAACACCATTGGCACAGCCTCACTAACAGTATTTGTTAATAATTAATTCGCCAAAATGTTGAAATTACAATTTCAGGCACATACGGGCTAAAAATGTTTTTAAATGTATACAAAATATTCAAAAATAATGCAAAATCATATATGACTTTTAATACTTAATTTGTTCAAAGCTTTTATAAAGCTGAGAATAAGAACCGCTGGTTTTGCGAGTGGTTTAGTTTATAAGAAACCTAATTTTGTTGTTTTGTTTTATTCATGAAAATTTACATTTGTTTCGTTGCGTTTTAAAACTTTACAGAAAAATATAAATTTATATATATATATAGTTTATTTAAAAAGAGTTAATAAAACTTTAACAAATACATTGCTTGAGTTTTCTGTTTTTTTTTTTTATCTTTACAGCTGCTGTTCAACAACAAATATTTGAAAATTCTTACAAAAGAAATGTGACTTTCGGTGAAAAAAGTTTACAAAATAAGCGCATGAAAATAAAAAATATAACTCGATATTTTGCAAACATCGATAACAAATTGTTAACAGTGAACCCAAACTGGCTCGCGAAAGAGAAAAATATAACGGTATGGCGAGCATTTTGCGAGGCCAGTGTGTACAAATCTACTGAGAGTTTCGACAGCCATTTATAATATGTAGAAAACGAACTGTATAATAAATATTAGAGTTTTGTTACATTTCAAATAAGCGCTTCCGCTTTTGTGTTAAGTTTTAAAATATACTAGTATGCATGACATTTGTGTACTATTTGCTAGGTAAATAGTTTGCTTTTCTCTTTACACATTGTAAAATTGTTTAAAAAATATGTTGTTTTTTGTTTTTGATTTTTATATTAGCTACATACATAAATATAAATTGTATAGTGTAACAAAAAAAGTAGTAAGTAGTATCAAAAAAAGGACGCTCAGTTATTGACGATATTAAGTATGTATTGTTAGTTACGAAATTTTGTTTGATAAGTATATATAACTGAAGCTCTGAAAATGTTGATTTATGCTTGTTTGTTAATAGTAAGTTGTGTTGTTGCAGTAATTGCTTAATATTTGAACAAAGTTTTGTTTGCGCAATTGAAATCCATTGACAAAATGCAACAAATTTTAGTTTAGTTTAGTTTATAGTTTAAGTTTTAGGGACAGGCAGCCTCAACAGAGAAAAGTGCAAAAGTACCAAAGTTACGTTAAGCGAATAAATTAATTTGTAGTTTGAGTTGCGTTCCATAATTATCAATAATAGTCATGGTCAGTTGGTGTTCAACTTTCTTGTACCTCTGCAGTACATGTGGAACAAAGAGTAAAAGTTCTTTATATATATAAATTTTTTTGTTTTTTTTGTTTTTGGTTTGTGCGTTTTTTTCTCAAGAAATTCTCTTTACATTTGATCAAGTGTCGGCTCACGTATGAATTATATTTAATACAATAGTAACGCATTCGATCTCCCATAAAACCCATTACTTATGGACAGTGTAGCTTAAGATTTAGTTATAGTTACACAACCAGATGAGTTAAGCTGCTGTTGTTGTTGTCTTTTCGGATGCATGTTGCACGTACAAAATAATGATATTGACAATCGCAAACAAAATCACACATTCCAATTTATAGTTAAATACATAACATAAGTTCTATTTTTTATAAGTGCCTGTTGTTCAAGGTTTTTACAGAAGAGTGTTTTTTTCTTAGTTTAATGCGTGTTTTGCTTTGTGTTTTTGTTTTAGTTTTTAATTTTTATCATTGGTTTCTTTGTTTTTATAGTTGGTTTTGGCAACATGACACCTCTGAGTAAACGTGCTACTTTAATTATTGCAATTATTGAATCATACAATCATTGATTTGCTTTAATTCAGTTTAAAATTGTTGCCTTACTCCCACAGAGAGATATCCTGAAAAACGAGGTCATACAAATTTTTTAGTCGATTTTGGAAAAAATTAATGCCTGCAAGACACAAAAAAAAAGAAGAGAGAAAGAAATATACAAATCAAATTACAACCAGATATGTCTGTATTTGTGTGTTGGATGGGTAGTGTGTGTGCACAACAATTTGCAATTATAACATAATGAATCGAAACTGAACAATCTGAATGTAGTTTGTGTCTTACAATTTTGAAAAAATAAAAAAAACATGATTTATGTATTGGTATTTATCCTTAATTTCTTGAGGGGAAACGCGACGTACCGGTTTTAACGTTCAGCTTATTTCCCGACTTCTTTGACGACTTTTTTATCTTCTCAACTTCAAGTGATTCATCCTCGTCCTGCTGCTGCAGTTTGGGCATGGGTTTCACAGCCGCTTGGCCAGATCGCTTGTTCGCATAGGACACCTTCACTAGGGGCACATTAACATCATCATCATCATCTTCGTCATCTTCGCTATGTTTAGATGGTTTCTTGTGTGCAAGGGGCTTGGCTGCAGGTTTGCTTGGAGTGCTCGAAGTGGAGGCAAATTTGAAATTGCCACTTTGACGTTTATTCGATTCACCATCGCTGTGTCCGATGCGTTGGGCCGTCATTTTAGGAACTTTCGTTGACTTTTCCAATTTGGTTGGACAGCATTGGAATGGTTTGTAATCGTTGGGCACAAAACTGTTGCCGCGCTTAGCTGAATGGCCGTCGTGACCCAATCCAACATAGAAACATTCGTCATCTGTGTGAGCAAACAAACAAAAACATTTTGTCAGATTGTTTTAGTTCTAAATTATTTGTTTTTTTTTTAAGAAATCGCTAACAAGAAAGATTATTACGAGATAATCAATAGTAAACAAAAGTGCATAAAGAATAGGCGAGAAATTCAAAATAAAAGTCGTAAAAGATGCTTTTATTTTTCAACACGTTCAAAATTACCACAAAGAGCAGTTAGTACGATTTTCATTGTCTTTTATTTTTATTTGTTTGTATTTATATTGATAAATTGATTTCTTTCTAGAGTATAAAAGCGTGCTTTATGAATGAACAATATTTTAAAATCACTTTTAAATAAATTTTGCTTTTCAACTAATAACTGACAAAATGCTTTTGATGCTGACTGTACAGGTTTTCAATCCTAATTCAGTGTGTACTAGAGTTCAATTTTGTATCGTTGTACATTTTTTGTAATTGAAATTACTTCATATATTGTTTGACTTATTCACGTTGCACAAAGACGCATTTGGCTTTTGGTTGTATAAGTATTTAGCATAGCGGGTTCGATTTTAATTATAAATAAAAAGATAAACATGATTGCTTAAGTATTAAGAGAATATAATTATATCATTAATAAAAATAATGAACTTATTAACAAATTCTTCTTCATATTATTTTGTTGCTTCAGTAGATATGATTAAATAAAAAGTATTTGTAATATTACGAATAAAAATACATTTTTAAGTTTTTTTTTTCAAAACATTGTGTCAGCTATGTTTTTGCATTATTTTGTTTTTTTCTTTTTAAACCAATTTTCTTCACTTTTATAGAAGCTTTTGGATAAGCAACTTCATACAAGATTAAAAGCTTTAATAGGTCTTAAATCATTCAAAAGGGACAAACATTGACGTGACTTTAAAGGCCTTAAGTTGTGTATGTATAGTTAATCACCAATTTCTCTTGTTATTTCTGTTGTATTTCAGTTGACATATGGGTGCAGTTGAATTTCTTTATCACAAAAGCTATGCGCACATTAAGTTAATCGCGTGTTGATGCTTTTGTTACCTTTGTGAAATGCATTTTTAGAAATCCTTTTACCCAGGTCTGTAGATAGATAATTTATGTTGTGTGCATTATTTTTGTGTATTTAAGTTGTTTGGGTGTTTTTTTTTTTTTTTTTGGTTTGTAGGCCAGTGAGGATACAACAATAAATAACATCAGTTAGTGCGGAAATGGCAACTCACATTCACGAATTACCTATTTCATCTATAAGATGACCCGCGCAAAGATCAGAAAGCCGATGTATCGTTCTGCCTTTAGCTTTATGCTTATATATTTGTTTGCTGATGTCTTCTTCTTCGTCAATGTCAGCTTCTTCATCGTCATCGTCATTGTCATTGTCATTATTGTCGTTATCGTTTTCATTATCGTCATTATCATCGTCATCATCCGTGTCACTGACATAATCATTGTCACCGTCATCGTTATTATTGTCGTTATCGTCATCTCCATTGTCGTCTTCGTCGTCGTTATCGTCATCAACATCGTTATCTTCACCATCTTTGTTTTCTTTTACATTTTCGTCCACATCTTGGTCCTCGTTCTCGTCCTCGTTGTCTTCGTCATCGTCATTGTCTTTATTATTTGTTTCATCGTCAGTTTCCTCATCATCGTCATTCTCGTTATCGTTTTCGTCGTCATCCTCATCTTCATCATTTTTGTCGTCATCTTTGTCATCGTTATCATCATCTTCATCGTCATCGTTATCCTCATCGTCTTCTTCATTGTCATTGTCATCGTTATCATTATCGTTATCGTCATCGTCATCGTCATCGTCATCGTCATTGTCAACGTCATCATCATTATTCTCGTCGTCATCGTTGTCGTCATTATCATTGTTGTCTTCGTCTTCGTCTTCGTCATCATTATCTTCCTCGTCATCATTATCGTCATTGTCATCGTTATCGTCATTATCATCGTTATCATTATCGTCTTCGTCATCATTATCGTCATTATCATCGTTATCATTATCGTCGTCGTTATCGTCGCCATTGTCAGCGTCATCGTGTGAGTGTTTTCGTAATTTCTGATTTCGGACTGTTTGTTGCAGGCGTTTTAGTTTTGCTCTCTTTTCCAGATCACTTTCTTTTGGATAGCTCAACTTAATAATTTTTTCATCACTTCCATCGTCATCGTTGCCTATTGTACACATCATATATATATACATGAATCAAAAATATTCATTACGTTTTGCACTTTAAAAATGGCTATAAACGTGAAGAATGATATTTGGATATATCCGACTTGCTTGGGTTTTTATATGCGATCTCCTTTGACCAAGATGTTGTGGGCTCAACTGATTTGATACTGAATTTTTGGCTTATGAGCGTGAGTTAGAAAGCAGAGAGAAAATTTGAAACAAGAACGCTTACTCTTTTGATTGATTAACCACTGCAGCACACGATTTTCATTTTTGAGATTACCTAAGAATAAAAAAAAATTTTAGATTACATTTATTGTATTGTATGCACAAGACTATTTGTGAATGTCGGCTTACCATCATACATGATCGGAACACCTGTCTCATAGTAAACTAAAGCAGGGAATGCGAAAATGCCAATTTCATGAGCCAGCTTAACATCGTTCGATTTGACAAACTGAATTCCATGCTTATCGGTATCGTCATCGATATTTTCCAGTTCTTCCAAAATACCAGGGCATGTTTCACACTCGTCATTATCTGTTAATGCCAATACACATAATTAGTTATTTTGTTTACCTTAAATATTATGTAAAACGCACAGAAGAAAACAGCGAGATGCTCAACATCGTTGATCAACACTTGCAACGTTTTCCGATCGACTGATTCGATGACATCAGCAGTCGATTCATGCAAATCGATTACCCACTCTAGAATTTCCTCTTCCTTCATCAGATCACCTTTAAAATAAGGTGTTGTTAGATTTTAAAAAGGTTCATAGTGTCGCATACTTTTCAGTAATATAATTTTGCTAATTAACTTACCGGTGTATATTGTTCTAAACTTATGTCTATAAAATGCAAGCGCCGGCAAACCGGGCAAATCGTATTCCTTATCAATATCATCATCGGATGTCTTAACAAAGTCGATGTCTTTTTCCTCGCATTCGTCATCGATGTTCTCTAGTTCGTTCAGTATCTTTTGTGCCTTCTTATCTCCCTCCGCGTCTTTAAAAAGAAAAAAAACTTCCTATACTTAAACCATTTTTTTTTTTGCGAATATTAATAAACTCACAGAAAAACACGACAACGTGGTCGTTTTCGGCTAAAATCTTATCTAACATTTTAACATTGACCTCCTCAATTTTGCCGGGAATCTCCAGGGTTTCGTCATCGGTGATCCAGGCCAAGACTTCATCCTCGTCATCCAAATCGCCCGTAAAGTGCAATGGATCACGATTCCTGAAGAACACCAATCGTGGATAGGATTTGACGTTATATTTCTTAGCGATTCCCGTATCCTCAGTTGTAACAAATATGATGCCAGCCTCATCCAACTCATCGTCAATGCTTTCCAACGCCGACAAAGTGTGATCACAGGCCTCGCCAGGTTCGCAGGCACCCGTAAAGAACACAACAACATACTCATGCTCATTGATCAGATTAACGAGAATCTCATCGGTAACTTCCTCAATAGTTGCTGTTTTCTTCTGCACCAGCAGCCACTCAAGAACCTCGTCCTCGTTCATCAGATCACCCTCATACAGGGCGGGTATTTTGTTCTCAAAATATATTAGCGCAGGCAAATGATCGAGACCATATTCCTTAGCTTCGGCAGCATTATCGATGCGTACAATGACGATGCCTTCCTTTTCAAGCTCATCATCAATGTTCTCAAGTTCGTTCAAAATTCGCATATCCTGTTTGTCTTCCTTGTCATCTGCAAATGCAAATTATGTTATGATTTGATGTTTTGATTTTTAAGTCTGATTAATTACAGAAAATGACTGCCAAATGTTCCGTGTTCTCTACCAATTTATCCTTCATTTCGTCGGTGACCTCGGGTATTTCCGAATAACGTTTCTGATGCACCAACCAACCAAGTAGCTCGTCTTCTTTCATCAGATCACCCTCGTAGATATGTGGAATACCACGTTCAAAGAGTACAATCGATGGTATTTCATCAATACCCCATTCTTTGGCTTCCTTATCGTCATCGATCTTCACGAATGCAATATCGTTTTGATCGCACTCGTCGTCGATGTTTTCCAATTCTGCGAGGATTTTCTGTGATTTCTTTTGATCTTTGTCATCTGTGAAAAGTTTGTGGTCAAATATAATTAACGGGCTCTAAAAGCGACAAACTAGAATAAGGTAATATAATTCTGGCCTTTAAAAGATTCAAGACTCTGAATACTGAAAAGCTCTCTCCTTGCAACTAGTTTCATACTGTATAATTTTTTTTTTAAATATCTATACATCCTGATTTTGGGGTATCCTGAAAAAACTTGAAAATTACCGAAGTAGTTATTTATGGATTAGTTAAAGCGTCTTTAAAATTAACGTATTTTTAGAAGCACATCGAGCATAAGGCAGCTTTTGTTGGGTTACGACTATATCAAACACACTCAGACACACCCTGGTTTTAAAAAATACAACATTGAAATTCATATATATATATATATATATATATATATGTACTGGATTTGTACAATATCTACGATGGGACATCCAATTTTTTCTTTGGGTTTTTTTGTGGGAAATCACTTACAGAACAGCACTGCAACAAGTGGCATTTTCTCAATGATTAAATCCAACATTTCATCGGTAATGTCTTCAATTTGATCGGAACTAGTTTGTTCTTCGAGCCATTTTAAAAGCTTTTCCTCATCCTCCAAATTTCCCTCGTATATAGTTGGAATGCCTTTTTCAAAGTATATCAGTTTAGGAACTTTATTGATGCCATATTCAACGGCCTCCTCAGGATTGTCGATTTTCACGAAAGTAATGCCCAAAGCGTCGCATTCATCGTCGATATTCTCAAGTTCTTCTAGCACCTTTTGGGATTTCTTGTCGTTGTTATCGTCTGCAAAACACATCAGATGAGCAAAATGCGCTAAATTGTTTACTGTGGACAATCTTATATATTTACAGAACAGCACAGCAATCACGCGTCCTTCTTTAACCATTGTATCGAGCATTTCATCGGTGACATCCTCGATCTCATCATGTTCCAACTGTCCCAATAACCATTTCAGTATCTGTTCCTCATCCATTAGATCACCATCGTAAACGTTTGGAATTTCTTTTTCAAAATATACAATTGCCGGAATCTACAAATGCGTCATTATCAATATTGTAGACTTGAGCGATTTAGACGTATTATGTGTTTTCTCGTACCGAATCGATTCCGTAGTCGGATGCCGCCTTGACATCATCGATTTTAACAAACTGAATGCCATGCTTATCGCAGTCATCGTCGATTTGTTCTAGCTCTTCCAACACGGTCATCGAATCATCATTGCCATGATCATCTGTAGATGATATGTGATTTGATATGATGTGCTTTCGAAAAAATATCGAACATTATACATACAGAATAGCACAACTAAATTATCGATATTGCTAATCAACGTTGATAGCGTCTTGGAGGTAACATCCTCGATAACATCGTCCTCATCGCCGGTCGATTTATTTTGCACCAACCACTCCAAGACATCCTCCTCACGCTGCAGTTCACCTGCGGCACAGACACACAGTTCGATAATTAAGAACAAGAACAATTAAAACTATTTGTTCTTATATTTTCTAAATGGATATTGAATGATTTGTGAGGAATGTGGGGAGCAACCACTACATTTAAAGGACATTTTGGACTCTTCTGTACCTTCATAAATGATCGGAGTCTGGTGGCGATAATAAACCAATGCCGGCAGATTGCCCAAGTTGTATTCATCGGCCAATGCCTCGTCGTGTATTTTCACAAAACCAATGCCAAGTTGATCGGCCTCATCGTCAATATTCTCCAATTCTTGCAAGGCCTTGGCACATTTGCGGCACTGCTGTTTATCTGATATATGATGTATGCAAAGATTAGAATTTTTGGCATCTGTAACTCTACTCAATCAATGGTTGACATTAGACTTGATTTTTTATTTTTTATTTTTTCTGATTCTAGCACAGCAAACATTCTGTTAGTATTGTAAATTAGTTTCGATATCGTGCTAAAATTGGTTTGTTTGGGCCTGTTTTTGGCTGTTCTGGGCTATTAAAAGTACTACTTATCATCTTTGCAAAGTACTTTATTAAGGAAAAGGTTAATGTACAAAATATGCATGCAAAACAAGATTAGAATAGTAGGAGCTCACAGCATTTGCAAATTTAACCGCAAAAAAAAAAAATCGTTTGTATACAAAATCAAGAAGAGAAATAATAATTATATTCTTTGTTTACAACCTGTTGCAAAATGCGTACCTGCAACTGTAACCAGAAAAATGAACAATCGAGTTGTTAAAAGGAAACAATAATTAACATTTGCTTCTTCACAGATATAAAGCATTTTGAAAAGTGCTCTTTATATATTTAACCAATACTTTTGCTTTATTAAAGCTCGCTCCCTCTTTTTATCAATTATATTGCGCTTGAGATATTTATTAGTTCCGCTTTGCGTGAGTCTTTACCAAGCTTTCGTTGTGGCATACGCTACGTATACGTAATATTTTCTAAAGTATTTATTTTACAAGTTGCCGAACAACCTTTAAATACTTAAATGTATTTATACTAAATAAATTTCTCCAACCTTTTAAATAATCAATTATTTTATTGTTCTATTATTAATGAAATCCAAAATGACTTTGCTTCAAATATATTTTTATACATAGATACATACGTATCTAAAAAATTATGATATTTATATTATATACCTTTATATTTAAGTATAAATTTAATTGTTATAAATTAAAACCAATGCCATTTTCAGCAAACAAAGAAAATAGTCATCAAGCTAAAAATATCAAACAATAAATATGATAGTAAATTTCTTTGGACATATTTTCAGTGGGTATCGTCAAGGTGGCAAGGCCATAGACACACAAACATACGTACATGTATAATGTAAGCAATGAATTATTACTGCGGACCGCCAATGAAAGAATATTCTGAAATTGCATTTAGTATGCAAAATGCATTAATGAATTCGCCGCAGACTTGGGCAAATACTAAAAATAGCGCAAGTAAGTGTGGTAGTCGTCACACAGTTGCACAAAATACTCGTACAACTAAATCTGTTCATACACACATACAGACATACATATTTATATATTATTATGTAAAATTGCATTTGGCTTCAACTAAAGAGCTGCCCATAATGACATCCATGCCGGCTCGTGTGTGCCAGCATCTTGATGTATTGCTGTATGCGAAAGCAATTAAAACTGCTGTCTGTCTGCAGTTTGAAGCAAACCAAAACTATAAAATAGGCATACAATCACATGTAGTGCGCTTTTGGATACCCTATTGATATTGGAAGTTATTATGCCTGACATTTTAAACGCTGTGATCACATAACTTTTCATTACCAATGTTTAAAATAATACCAAAATAGGAACTGTATGCTTCCTATAATTGTTCGTAACTTAGAAAAAGTCTTTTAAGGCTTTTATAATTTTGTGCATTTGTATTTTTTTCATTTTCAATACTACGTGTAGTTTTTAAAACGTAAGTAAAGTGAAAACTCTTTTAAGAGGACAGTGACCGTTGAGCAAGTGGGGTGCATCCTTATAAGGATATCTGTAAAAAGCGGTTTCACTGTATACGATAAAACGATAATTTTTTATTAAGCTAAGATTATTATACCACCGACTTACTATTACTTAACTTTACTTGTAATAGATTATATCTATAAATTTTTACATTTAATTTACATAAATTACTCCCCAAGCACCCCCCCCCCCCCAATCCCTTAAATGCACTAGTGCAGGGTACAGCAAAAATAGATTCCACAACAATCTTGTGCGTTTGTCGATGCGCTTAGACAAATTTTCAACAAAAAAGCCAAGACAATTGATGCAGAATAGAAAAATGCAGAAAATATCTTGTACTTGTCTCACCTACATGCTTATCATCTATGCAAAGAACTTTGTGCGCTGTCTGCGCTTTATAAAAATACATGTACTATCGATATATAACTAAATATATACAAACCTACACATACAATGTATGCTTGTGTGTGAGAGAGTGTGTATGTGCGTTTATGTATACAGTTAGTTGTCTGAATATTGAGCAAAAATAACAGCAACGAAAAGAATCATTTTGTGGGCCAACCAACTGCTTGAGTTTCTATTTATAAGCCAAAAATTGTAGGTGGCTCTAATGTGTTGAAAAATACAAAAAAAAGACAACAACAGCAACAAAAAACAAGTAAGAAGGCTCTTGTCGAGAAATCCCGACTAAACGATTCCCTGATCCCTATACTTTACGCGTACAGTCAGTGCTTGCAAGTATGTGTGCGTGTGTCTGAGTCCGCGCATACTGCATACTCAACTTCAATGTTTTACATCTTCGGTGTTTCTTAACCGATTTTAATAAAAACTTCACAGATTTTTGTTTAATTATTTAAATATTATCTAAAAAATTTCCAAATTCACGATTTTTTTTGTTATCGATCCCATGTGTATATCGGGAACGGGAAGAGTTATCGAAAATCGAAAACAAACTACTGCCTAGGGACAAGGCCAGTTTATGTTCCAAAAGTGGAGTCTCGACGCGTTTATACATACAGACAGACGGACGGACAGACGGAGATGGCTATATCGACTCGACAGTTGATGCTGATCAAGAATATATATACTTAATGGGGTCGGAGATGCTTCCTTCTGCCTGTTTCATACATTTGCACCAAACCATTATACCCTTTTTCCCATTTTTAATGGGATCAGGGTATAAAGAGCTTAAAACAAAAACAAATAAATAAACTAGCAACACTTTGGTGTTGTCGCCCTTCCTCGCCCTACCTCTATTTCTATAAGGCCAATAAGTTTATGTTTTCTATATAGAATTGTTAATTTCCTTTGTTTCATAAACTTGTGGCTAAGATATTCCCATCTAAAGTATGACTATATAAGTAGTGATACTAATCTATTTCGATCCGTCCAGCAACTCGGCAATACAAATTGATTTTACAGACAATCAAACTGATTGTTACACAAATTTTGAGATGTGCGTGTCTGTTTGTTGCTTGTGATGTGTTTTCTGCACCACTCGGTCGCGCCGGGCTACAAACATATGTAGTCTGGCGCAGAGCCCAGACATTCATGTGTAAACGCTGCTTCTTCTTCATGTAGTTTCTGTTGTTGTTTTTTATTTTTATTTTTATACGTATACGTAATATTTTACTTTCTTATTTTTTTTTCTTTTGAGGCTTTCAAATAAACATCTTTGCCACTTTGCTTACCAAATCCCTTTGTACACGTTACTTTGCTAGTTAACTTACTTAATTAAGTAAGCAATAAAGAAGGGGTTTGAGAAAAAAAACACTCTGCAACGTAATTTTTGTGTCCATAATATTTCTTATGGACTTTGTGTAGGTATGTATTTTCAATATAATCACCTTAAGGTTAAACTTCACTTGATGAAATCGTATAGTTATATTAGTTGGAAGTAAATCAAAAGTAAAATTCTAAATACTCAGAAAAATTCATGGGGAACTTAAATATTGTTTGGAATCGTAAAAAAGTTATTTTTATACCCTGATCCCATTAAAAATGGGAAAAAGGGTATAATGGTTTTGTGCAAAAGTATGTAACAGGCAGAAGGAATTATCTCCGACCCCATAAAATATATATATTATTGATCAGCATCGAAAGTCGAGTCGATATAGCCATGTCCGTCTGTCTGTCTGTGTGTATGTATGAGTCAACCGATCTCGGAGACTATAAGAGCTAGAGACTCCAGATTTCGAACTTTAGCTCGCCTAATCCCTAGGCAGTACAAGTTTTTCGATTTTCGATAACTCTCCCCGTTTGCGCGTACACACACACATACTTGCAAGCACTGACTGTACGCGGAAAGTATAGGGATCAGGGTATCGTCTAGTCGGGATATCTCGACTAGAGCCTTCTTACTTGTTTTTTTTTTAAGTAAAAGAAAAGTTTAAGAAAGTTAAGAGCAGAAACCTTAGAACACGTTTTTATTCTGGTTATAGGTAATATTCCGCTGAAGGTTTCGTCCGACTGCAACGTTTTACATGTTTTTAAAACGCAAAATAGATAGATTTTAAAGTATTGTTTTCAAAAATAAAAGCTACCGACTATTAATTAAGTTATCCTTATGAGATTCTTGAAGAAAATTATAGAAGCAACCTTACGAGAAAAATTTATTGTTCTGTATTCATGGTCCTTAGGGAAATCACAACTTAATTGCTCATTTTGTCTAGTTGTTGCTATTAGTTTTTAGTACGACATTTAAGTTAAGAAGGCGTTTAATTCGGGTAACAGACATATAGACATTTATACATATATTGGGCTTAGGGCAGTTATAAAGGATTTTTACATAATTACATATGCGTAAAAAAGATATTTACATATAAATATAGGGACGTTATGTAACGGCGTTGGTAAGGTTTTTGTGCATATGTAGTAAATGATTGTTGTTGTTTTTTGCAAAAGTTTATTGATTTTGGAAGGGGATATAATCGTAAGTTGGGAAAGTTTTTTTTTTTTGGAAAAGTGGGTTGTGTGTGAGAAGGGAGGCACAAGTCAAAAGGCAACCCATTAACATATGCACAAACTTACCCATTACCCTGGGTGGGCATGTTTCATGATCGGGACCTGTTATCGTTTAAATAGATACAACGCATACATATAGAAGTATATTTACTTATATTTAAATATGATTAAGAACGTCTGGGGCAATAATTATCGCCCGCCCTTATGTTAAAAGTATGTTATACAAATAAAATATAGATATATATATGTAGTAACATTGCCGCCGCAGTTCGCCTTTGTTAGTTTATATATAGTATAATAAAGTTAATTTTAAAATTATCACACATTTATATATACATTTAAGGCAAAATAGTATTTTTAGTTTGTACCTAATTTGTATGAATTTTAGTCACAAGAGAGCTTAACTGTTTTGTTTTTGGTTTTTGTTTCGTTTTAATTTAATATGTTTTCTTTGAACGCTAAAAACTGCAACTGCTTTGAAGTAAATATAATCAAAATATTCGACCAATAAATATATAATATATCAAAGTAAAAACATAAAGAAAGAAAAACAGAAAAAAGAGAAGAAGAGAAAGAGAGAAAGAGTTAGAGAATAATTTGTACTTACAGAATAAAACGGCAACAAAATCTGTATCCTCGATAATCTTTAACAATATTTTTGCATTGACCTCCTCGATGCGATCGGGTAGATCCATGGCCTCAAGCGAGGTTAGAAAATCGAGTACGCCCTCTTCATCCATAAGATCACCATCATAGATAATTGGCTCCTTTTCCCTAATAATTAAGAATGCAGTTTTGAACTTGTGTCGATTTGCTGTTGTTGTGTTTTACCTGAAGTAAGTGAGGGCCGGGAAGGTCTTGATTCCATATTGTTTGGCTAGTCGTTTATCGTTAATTTTCACAAAATCCACACCGAATGAATCGGTGTCATCGTCGATTTTTTCGAGTTCCGCTAAAACCTTATCACAGGTCACACAGCTACGTGCATCTGTAAGCAATTCAACAATTATTGATTATAGTATTATTGCTTTATGGTTGTAATTTGTATTTTTGTTTGTTTGTCATTCTGTCTGTAAGTGAGAGAAATTCTCGGAAAGTGCATAAAGATATCAAACATGAATTGACGGCAAACAACTGTCGCGTGTGACGCCAAATGCCGCGGCGATTAATCATAGCGACACAGGATGCATCATCGGTAATTCAACCCCCCACACCCCCTTAAAATATAGTATACTATAGAGAGCAAGAACCGCTAATGGCATTCTGGGGCTCGTGAATGAAATGACAGAAACAGCAGCGGAGATTTGCATCGGCTATGGCTTATGGGGTATATAAACGCCTATATGCACATTAGTATATGTTATATGATTAGCTATTAATGTGTGTGCACAACTGCCAACAGAATTTTGTTAAATTAATTCATAAAAATGTATGCAAGTTAGTGTAACCGGGAAATGAATTGTACTACAAAATGCTGTTGCCAATGTGTTGGCAGCATCAGTTATGGGTACTTTATTGCCCCTTACATTATACAATCTATATATTCTACATCATCTAAGTTCAATTCACAAATTTTATTACTACTTTCTCTGTTTTTGTTTGTCTCATTCACTATACATAAGTAAAAAAGTTTGGACTTTGTGTTTTTTTCTTTAGTTGAAAGCAGTTTTCACTGCTCTTAAATATTTCAACTACACTTCTTTATGTATTTTGTATGTTTTGATCTGGTTAAACATACAGCTTTTTATCTATGAAATAAATCTACATTGCGTATACGCATTATTTCATTCGGCTGAAGTTGATTTCATTTGTTGTTCGCTTCCAGGTTGCCAAAATTACAGCAATAACATGAATAGCATTTTACTGAACTACTAAAGAAACTTTTTTGCTGCATATAGATTAATGTTTAAAGTGAATTGCATGAAAATTTGAATTTTCAATTATCATTTGCGTAGGCATTTCCCAGGCTGATTTTCGTTTAAATTTCATGTGCATAAATAAATTCAGTGTCAACAAGAAAAAAAATAATGGAAATTTTAGACCAATCAATGCTATTTATTTATTTTTGAATAAATTCAAGTTTATTTTTTAACAATATATCCACAATCCGAAGGTGATTGTCGTTTTTTCAATCATCATCTATTTATAACTTAAGAAATTATTTTGTTTATGCGAGTTTAGCGTTTAAATTTTTGTTTTTATACGCTAACAAATATTTCAATTAAAATCTTTAATGGCAGCATATAAAAAATCGTTGTTTGGCCGTAGAGAAAGTAATCCTTCCTGTTTAAAGAATTTGTATTTTTTATAAAAAAAAAAGTTTCTTACTTTCGCCAGCTAATTAAAATAAAATATGGATATGGTTATCGTATTTACTGGCCATTTTGCGCCAATTATTGAGAATACAAAGCCACAAAACCACCAACGCGACACACACACACACATACATCGATTTACATACATATTGCACAAAGCACTAAAATAAAAGAACAACAACAACGGCAATTTCTCTCAGTCAAAGCGATTGCTGCTCATAAACAGAATGCTAAAGATACAACAGGGGGAAAATAGAAACGAAAAGCGAAAAAAGAACAGAGTCTACAACAAAAAAAAAATTAAATTAAACAAAAAAATAAACTAAACCGAAAGAAAATCTCGAGACATTTCGTACAACGAAATTTTTCACATATTTTCACATGTATGCGAATTTTTAGAATTTTCACTAGAGAACATTTTATATAATATGGCTTCTGTTACTATTTCGAGTCGGACGACCATTGTGCGTTGAAGAAGATTAAATCGAATGTTAATCGCAGTGCCCGGATCTCATATACATAAATCTCGCACATTACTAGCCCGCTGTACATGTGTTTGTAGGTGTGTGTGTATGTGTAATTGTATATACTTACACCAGAAAACGGCAACGTAATCCTTGTCGGCCAAAAGCTTTTCCAACTGCTTGGCATTGACCTCCTCGATAACGGCCTCCGGCTCTAGCGGCGGCGCCGCCGTTGCTGGCTGCGATCCTTTCTTGTTAGCGCAATTCACATAACCGGGAAAACTCAGTGCCAGTAATGTAGACACGAGTAATGTCAGAGTTTTTAATCGCGTGAAAGTCATCTCGAGTCGATATCCTTCAATACGTTTTTGTTTCAACTAATTTTATCGGGCCGTTGCGATTCTTCTACTTTGTATTTAAACTCTTAACTCAAACATGCGTGCTTGTGTGTGGCTGTGAATTTATTTATCTATTTATTTATTTAGTAGTTGCAAAATTCGTCGTTTAGTTGCGTTGTCGTTATTAAAATTTTTTTTTTTTTTTCTAATTTAAGGCACTATTTTTAGTTGAAATCTTATTTCTTTTGCGTTCACTACATATATTTTGTGGGCAGAGATATATACAGGCAAAAATATATATTGGGTATATATGTAAAAATGAGATTATATATAAATATCTATTAATTGAACTTTTTCCGCGGACTGTACTCTTTTCAGCATTCAAATTTTGTTCCACTCCGTGCAGAGGTCCGCTCGCAACTGAAAGTCTTTTGGTGAACATTCTGTAAAATTCAAGAGGCCTAGGCGAGCTTTAGGGATCTTATATTTCCGGCGCTTAAGCTTTTTGGTAATAGCTTTTGAAATGAGCAAAAGAGCGAGAAACGGCCGGATGCAAGATCATTTTAAAAGTGTGGTGAAATTTGTTAGGCACTGCGAGAGAGATTTTCACATCGCCTGCTTTGCGTTGCAATTCTTTGTTTATGCATCTCGACAACAATCTACATAAGCAAATTTATGTGTTTATATATAAAGACGCTCAGTGGTCTTACGAAATTTCCTGTAAAAACAAAACACGCGAAGTGCCCCATGTATTGTATATGTGTGTATGTATGCACATCTGTGCCTAAACACAACGTAAACGAAAGTGTAAAGAGCAATTGCAATATGCGTTAATGAATCAAAACCGCTACAGCTACGAGCACAGGGCGGAACTGAAATGAACCAAAATTTATGAAATTCTAATATATGTTTTAAGTACGATTTTTAGAGATGCCTTGGTATAATGCGCCAATTTCTTAATACAAGTAATGCAGTCGAAAATAACAGCAAAAATTTGAATCACTTTGCGATTTGTAAATGTTCACATTTAATTCCATATGCAAATTTTCTCTTGTTGATTTACAAGTTTAACCTAAATTTCATTTTTTATTATATACATATTACTTTTCAATGAACATGTTTAAAATCATTTCAAAATTTCGAGTACCAACAACACTTCTGCAATCGATAGGCAATAAGCATCGGCGTTTGAATATCGGTACGTGCAAAAAAAGTACAATCGATACTTAAGTATGACCGTCTTAGGAAACAAAAGTATTTGATATATTCTCTCAGTTAAGATTCGGTCGCACTGCACACATATCTCACAAGTTTCGTGGGAGGAAGAATTTGTTCCTAGTTCTATTTTGTCAATTGATTATTTCGGCCATAAATGCAAGTGCAAACACTAACAAAAATTGTTGGAATGCGTAGTGCATACTAAATTTATATTTAAAACATAACCAACAAGTGGAAGGGCTAGAAAATAAAAGACAACAGTGAAAAAATAAAAGAGCGACTGCTTGGAAGTGTATAAAAATCGATTAGCATTTGTCAAATTTTAGGTAAAAAGAAAATTGATGAATACAAAGCACATTGATTTAGTGCGCTTTATAAATATTTGGCTTAAAAATGCCTAAGTACACACATACAAACAGCTCACCTTGAACTCAGAAGCATTGCATTAATGCAGACATCCGTCCGGATACGATATACAAGATGAATATTGTGGTTTTTTTCAATTCGAGTGCGACGCAATTTATGTACAATGTCAAAAATTTTTCAGCTGAAACTGTTGCACAAATTGACATTCATATTCGTAGTTCCTTTACAACAATAAGCTTTTTATCGCATATCAATGTGAAGGTGAAAGTTATCAGCTGCTTGAAGCGCTTTTTGCGATTATTATGTTGTTGTGATTGTGTTTTCAGCTATGCGACAGTTGTATACTCTTTGCTTTTGTCAAGTTGCGTTTATTAGAAAAGCTAATACTCTGTCGAAAATTGATGTTTATTGCATCTTAAGGATATCTTTAAATTCTGATACTAATATTTGTACTTAGTTGTTAAATTTATAGTTTGGGTTTTTTGACTCATTTATGCAAAGATTTATAATTGTTTTAACTTTTTACATTAATGTTAAAGTTTCCATAGAAATTTAAAGTTTCCAAGAACTAAGGATCTTATTGTTACATATAATATGTTTAACGAAAGGCTAACAATAAAATTGATCTGCCCATGGTGTTCAAAAATTTAAAGTATTTAGGTTTTATAGTCTATCAGATAGATCACCGGATTCAGACGGACAGAATCTAGAATTTATTTACCCTTTTGGAGCAGAGCTGCTGATTGATTGAGTAATTGTGTTCCTTAATTTGTACGATTTGAATAAAAATCTTTGCATTGTTGATTCCCTTTAGCACGGCGCGTAAGAATTTAGCAGTTTTATGTCATTATTAATATGAAATTGGATGAAATTGTCGCATGGTAAGCAATTACAAATCTAATTAACAAACAACTGAGAGTGATTGATTATTCACAATATTATGTTGTTTTGTGTGTTATTTGCAGGTACCAAAAACGAATCGGCACCTATGATAAACAAGAATGGGAAAAGACTGTCGAGCAGCGCATTTTGGATGGCTTCAATAGCATCAACTTAAAGAATACCAAACTCAAAACCGAGCTTATTGATGTGGACCTAGTGCGAGGTAAAACTAACTAATACATATAGCTATATGTGACTGTTATATATATTTGAATATTCTTTTTTTACAGGCTCAACGTTTCCCAAGGCAAAACCAAAACAAACTCTACTTACTGTCATTCGTTTGGCAATATTGCGTTACCTGTTGCTGCCTCTTTACGCACAATGGTGGGTCAAACAGACAACGCCCAATGCCTTTGGCTTCATACTCTGCCTTTACATGACACAACTGATCAATTGGGCCATATATATATTGCACAGCAATCGTATTGCGCCCCTCGTCTACGAACCAAAACCCAATGCAACAGTTCTCGATGACGTTGCAACTGTTGCTGAAAAACAACAGCAGCAACATACGGCGGAGGAGAGTGCGGATATGCTTAGTGCTCTGCTTATACCGTGTGCGCTTAGTTTGCTGATTAGTTTAATACACTCCCAGATTGTCGCGACGAATACAGCGCCTGGATCAAACAACAACAAAAACAAATTGCGAAGAATTTCCATGTGTACATTTGGCGAAAAAAGTAATGCGCCCAGGGAGCAGCGTCTGCGGCGACGCAAGAAGTTTGTGCGGCAAGTTTTGAGATTGAAACATCAAATGGAATTACGTTTAATACGCTTGCAGTTTACTATGCTCTGCAAGAGTATTTAACGTAATTCGATTCCAAATGCACTGTTTTCTCTAGTACTAATAATTTATTTCTTATCACAGATTACGTCAACCGGAGTCGGATATTTCACAGCCCACCAGCAATCATTCATTAAATGCACGACGTGCCAAACTGACGCCTGTAAGCGCTGAAGTAACAGCTGGTAGCTCAGAGTCTAAGCCCTGTAACTGTGTTCCAGTTGCCAGTGAAGATACCTTTCCCAGTACAACTGCCATACCTACCATAATACATAATCAAGCAGCGGCTGATAGCACAACACTCACCGAACCGCTGTATAATCTCAAGCAGGTGGTTGAAAGTCCACACAAGAAGCGCAATGTTAATTGGCACACACCGATTCAAATATATGCCACGTTCGATGAGAATGAATTGCCATCGTCCAGCATTGAGGCTGGGCCAAGTAGTGGTGCACGCCTGAAACCCAATTATGGGGAACGTCGCAGCATTGGCGAAGACGATGGCTTTGAGAGTCTGAACAACAAGAGCTCCAGTGGAGAGGATAACAATCATTCACCCAACATAGCCGCTGCAAACAGCAACACAACGCCAACAGTTATTACTCCGGCCAGTCAATTACGTTTGCGACTTAATGTAAGCAACAGCAGCAGCAGCACCACCACAATTACTAACAGCTCCACCAATAACAATGTCAATGCGTCAGCAAATGCAGACAAACTTGCCCATGAATCAACCAGTAGTTGTGCAGAATCGGATGAATGCGATGATGCAGACATCATATCAAGTCCAGCATCGGTAGGCACACAAGAGTGTAATACTTCAGCAACCGATTGGTTGGGCGTTACCACGAACAGTGACGATTGCAGCTATACATCCGAGTTGGAACAATCCGATGGCGGCGGCTACACCCATCAGCCATGTAGTGATGAGGAGATGCCCGAACTAGACATTACACCCACAACCATACTAAATCCGCACAGCAGCTTAGATCGCAGTAAATTATCTGTAGCTATAGCTGTTGTTATTTATCATTGTTAACATTGCTTTCCCTCGTCCCAAGTTAGCTGCACCATTTGGGATCAGCGCGATGCTAAGAAGGCACAAATGTCGGTGCTAGAGATTGCCTCCTGTATTATTGAACGCGTCGATTCGCTGGGTGTGACCAACGATTATATATACATCGGTGTTTTTTTCTCCTTCCTACTGACGCTGATACCAACATTTTGTCGTCTATGCGAGGTACGTGTTTGGAATTTACAAACAACAGCTGCACGACAATCAATTAAAACATTACTGCTTGCTTACAGATCACAATTGATGCGGATAAGGCTAGCGAGATAAGCTATTTTTATATGCCGCAACTGCTGTGGGAGAAGTCATCGTCCTCGTTTTTTACACTTTTGGGTTTTGCCTTTGGCCATTCGCAATGGGAACGTACTGTGCTGGCATTGGGCTTTGTGCAACGCCTATGCCTTACGCTCATTTTATTTATTATCTTTGCTGTGGCGGAGCGTACTTTTAAGCAACGGTAAACTAAGCTAAAATATTTAAATTTGTACGACAAAATCTAAAAATGTTATGTTATTCCCCATTAGTTTTCTGTATGCCAAACTCTTTTCGCATCTTACTTCTTCACGTCGCGCACGCAAATCGAACTTGCCACATTTTCGCCTTAACAAGGTGCGCAACATCAAGACCTGGCTGAGTGTGCGCTCCTACCTGAAGGTAAAACCTGCCTACATAAAGCTATCTGAACCGATTAAATCATAAAATCATATATTATTATTTTGTAGAAACGCGGACCGCAGCGCTCAGTGGACATTATTGTGTCGGCGGCATTTATTGTAACATTGCTGCTGCTGGCTTTTCTTAGCGTTGAGTGGCTCAAGGATTCGGTTAACTTGCACACACATCTAACGTTGGAGGCGCTCATTTGGTCGATTACGATTGGCATCTATTTGCTGCGCTATATGACGCTGGGCCAGAAGATACAGCATAAATATCGCAGTGTCTCGGTGCTTATAACCGAACAAATTAATTTGTATTTACAAATCGAACAAAAACCTAAAAAGAAGGAGGAACTAATGGTCTCAAATAGCGTACTAAAATTGGCAGCCGATCTGCTGAAGGAGCTCGAAACGCCATTCAAGATCTCTGGTCTCAGTGCCAATCCATATCTGTTCACAACCATTAAGGTGGTCATCCTATCGGCGCTATCAGGTGTGCTGAGCGAGGTGCTTGGTTTTAAATTGAAGCTACACAAAATTAAAATTAAGTAAGAAATAACTACGAAAGTTCAATAACGAACTGAACGAAGCTCAGAATAGAGCAGGATCGATAACGCGCGCTGGCGAATTTAATATTTTTGTAGTCAACAATTTTTTGGAAATGCTTTAAGGAATTCCACATTACATAAATCTAGGTTACATTAATTTAGGTTAAATAAAATTATATATATATTTAAGTTCAATTTAAATAGATGAAAATTAATTAAGTATGCCAATGTTTATGTTTGTCATGTGATTGTTTACTAGCAGCGTTAAATACCCAAATTATTACTATTATAACAATTATGTTTAACACTATATCCTGTACGCATCTGTTAGAAATTAGAGCGTCTTGCACAATCAAGTTAAATGAAATGTTCGCAGAACCGCTAAGAATAGCAACAAGTATCTTCTAACATGTTAGTTTTTTTAGTCGTAGAACTAATTGCGTTATAAAGTCACAATTGAAATTCCAAAAAAAAAAACAACAACAAATAATGTGTTGCAGCTAATAAATGTACCAAATTTACAAAAACAAACTTTTTAATTTGTTTAAATTTACCGGGTTGTGTTTGGTATAGATTTCTGCATGCTTGCTATTCTAACTATGCTAACCATAACTCTTTTCGGATCTTATGTTCAATATATAACGATCTTTCCCACCTAATACATAGTACCACTTCTGCATGCTTACTAAAAAAATTTTGTTATGTCTTTTGTCTTCATGTTCGCGATCATCGTAACCACAATTTACGCGGTGCGCCTCTCTGTCGGATGGCCGGGAGGTGGCTCGCTTTGTACTTGGGTCCGCGAGTTAACAAGCCGGTGCTTGGTATCGTTGGGCCGCTTGAATGTACTGTCCGTTAGTACATCTACGTCTAATAATAATAATAATAATATGTTTTCAAAAAGAACTTACATCCATGTATACCCAGCGGAGTAAAAATTAAACTTTTGTGAGTAAAAACTATATAAAAATATATATATACTGTATTCTTTTCAAAATTGGGGGCTATAATATGAAAGATGCTTAAAAGAGGCGATTTGGTTTTTTGTTTGCTCTTCGCCATGGGGTTTTATCAACTTACACAAAGATATTTTGGGGTAAAAAGATTAAAAAAGTTCCCCGCTGTTGTATACCAATTACAAATTATGTTTTTTTTTAACCACCTGCGATTTGCAATAAGTGAGCTTAAGCAATAGATGGCGCTTTGTAAACCAAATTTTTGCAACAATTAACATTCCCGTCATTATCAATTTTATAGTTCACAAATTTAGACAACAGATGGCGCTTACTATTTGACAGCTGATCGCATATTAGGTGTGACCAGCAGATGTGCACACAACGCCTCACCTGACGTAACAGCGCCTCTCTGATCTTTACCCCAACGAATTCCACTAATTTACTGTTTTTCTTTGCTGCGCCGACAAAATGCTAAAGCTTCAATTGAACCAACTGCTGCGGCATTCCATTAGCAGGCAACTGAGGCGGAGCCAGACACGTTTAATCCATGTTGGCGATGCAAATGTACTCTGCAGCGAAATTGATAAGCAGTCAGCGGAATACAAGGTAGAAACAAAATTTAACAAAAATTTAACACATATTTAAACACTTAACAACAAAAACACTTGCAGGATAATACCATCGAGATGAGCAAATTGGTGACCCAACTGCGCAATGTGACCAGCCAAGTTCTAACAGGTGGCGGCGCAAAGGCCATTGAACGCCACACTTCGCGCGGCAAACTGCTGGCAAGAGAGCGCATTAATCTCTTGCTAGACAAGGCATCTCCTTTTCTGGAGCTTGGCACGTTGGCGGGCCATGAGCTCTATGGTGATGAGGTAGTTAATTCGGGTGGCATTGTAACAGGCGTGGGACGTGTCTGTGGGTAAGATAAAACATTCAATAGCTGATGACTAGAAAAGGGAAGATAAATTTTATGTACTCCTATTTATAGCACCGAGTGCGTTATTGTGGCCAATGATGCTACTGTTAAAGGGGGAAGCTACTATCCAATTACAGTCAAGAAGCATTTAAGAGCACAGGAAATTGCACAGGAGAATCGCTTACCTTGCATTTATTTAGTGGATTCGGGTGGTGCCAATCTGCCCCGCCAGGCAGAAGTCTTTCCCGACAAGCTGCATTTCGGACGCATATTCTATAATCAAGCAAACTTGTCGGCACAGGGCATACCTCAAATTGCGGTCGTTATGGGCAGCTGTACCGCTGGTGGAGCCTATGTGCCGGCCATGGCTGATGAGAGCATTATTGTAAAGCGACAAGGAACCATCTTTCTGGCCGGACCACCACTTGTGAAGGCAGCGACGGGTGAAGAGGTTTCTGCGGAGGATCTAGGAGGCGCTGATTTGCATTGCAAGACATCTGGCGTAACGGATCACTACGCTGTAGATGATGAGCATGCGCTGTACTTGGCCCGACAGATTGTCAGTAATTTAAATACGGATGCGACCAATTCGTACAGCGATCAGTTTCTCCACTCTAGCCAGCAGAGTTTCCGTGTGTCCACTCAATTTGATTCCTCTGCTGTGGAGGAACCACGCTATGATCCCCGTGAGCTTTACGGTATTGTTGGTCCTAATCTAACAAAGAGTTTCGATGTGCGCGAAGTTATTGCGCGCATTGTGGATGGAAGTCGCTTTACGGAATTCAAGAAACTGTACGGAAACACTCTAGTTTGTGGCTTTGCCAAACTCTATGGCCGCACCATTGGCATTGTGGGAAACAATGGTGTCCTCTTCTCGGAGAGCGCACTTAAAGGCGCACATTTTATCCAACTGTGTGCACAGCGCAAGATTCCGCTTGTCTTTCTACAAAACATAACAGGTGGGTATAGATTGTTGGACTGGTGATTTAAATTATTAAAAAAAATACATCTTTAAAGGATTTATGGTGGGTCGCGATGCGGAGGCAAATGGCATTGCCAAGAATGGAGCAAAAATGGTAACTGCCGTTGCCTGTGCGAATGTGCCCAAATTTACGGTTATAATCGGTGGCTCATATGGCGCTGGCAATTATGGAATGTGCGGACGCGCATATTCACCACGATTCCTATACATGTGGCCCAATTCACGCATCTCTGTTATGGGCGGAACTCAGGCAGCGAATGTGTTGTCCCAGATTACTGAAGATCAGCGCAAGCGTGCCGGCAAAGAGTTCAGTGTGGCAGAGGCTCAAAAAATTAAACAGCCCATTGTAGAGATGTTTGAAAGGGAGGGTTCGCCGTACTACAGCACAGCACGCTTGTGGGATGATGGCATCATTGATCCGGCAAACACGCGTCAAGTGCTTGGTCTCAGTTTAAATGCGGCTCTTAATAGTGCTGGACATGATACAAAGTTTGGTGTTTTCCGCATGTAAAAATTGATGTATGGGAGATTTTTGTGCATTTATGAGCATTTAATGTTCAAAGTGTTGAAACTGTTGCATTTATTAATGTTAAGTGAAACTTTGTGTTTTTGTAAATTTGTCATAATGCTTTTGTAAACAAATTAAGCATTGCCCGGGAGACTTTTAAAATAAATAAAAACTCGATAACTGTAATGCTAAATAAACATCGACCTATCGTATCACCGGCAATTTATTGCATTGTATGCCATGCGTTGCTAACACTTAACAAAATTGAATGCTCAACACTGTACTACAGTCGACAACACTACGTGAAAACGGTTCGTCATAGAGTTTGGGATAACTTTGTCGTTAATTACGTTAAAATATTATAAAGTACGGCTTAAAATAAACAACCACTTACCCAAATATTATACAAATAGGTGAGTGCTTAACGGTCAGTTCAAAAATGCAATAGCATCTGTATAAAAAGCCTGTCTCCAAGTGTATGTGCGTGCGTAATGGTGACTTGCGGCTGCGGCATTTTTCGCTTCTACTTTTGAGTGTGTGCATGGTAAAATCTAGAAGTAGCGTGAGCAGAAAAGAAAGTTCAACGGCAAAAAGAGTTGCTCGTGGATGTGGCGATTTTAAAATAGCTTTACCGAAATCTTCAAGTGCACACTTGAGCACTAAAGTTGGAGAAAATATCTCTACATGCTGCGCAGTAAGACTCTGTTGTACGCATTTAAATGTCGCCGTGTTGCAGGCGCGTCTGTCTCCTTCATATTTGTGTGTGTGTATGTGCAACCAAAAATAAAATGTGTGCGTGTGGCTTCTGCTTGCTGTGCGCTTGCAACAGAAACACACGTCAAAATTTCACAAGCCGCATTGCAATTTCGATATCTTCAAAAAGCCTTTGCGGCTAATCTTTTGAGTCGATGCCGTTAACTTTTTACCACTCAAATTTCCATCTGCTAATAAAAAAAAAAAAAATGCATTTGAAACCCGATTGGCGTTGCCATATATGCTCTTTCTTATTTCCTGTGCTCAGGTGTTCTTGCTGTTGCTTTGCTGTTTCTGCCAATATCAATTTATTTGCATGACGTCATCGCCGGAATGTCAACTTGTTTTGTGGTCTGTCTGTCAGCCCCCGCACGTTGTGGATGTCCAATCTTTGCATATGTGCGCTTAACAGATTTAAGCCTTGAGTTTTTCAAAAGCTGGCTACTATTATTTTATTGGCTTCATTAAAATTGCTGAGCTAGCTGAGCGGCATTGAATGAACGCCAACGCCGATGCTCACAAAAAAACTCTGGTATTTTCACACTTCAACAGATCAGTTACACACACACACACGCGCATACCAGTATGTGTGTGTGCATAATAATGATCGATTCCCGATACTTATACCGTGCCGCCAATGTTTAATATTATATCGTGATTGGTTTGCCCTCTGTTCGTTCTAGTTGCGCCTAATTAGTTGGCAACGACGTGCCGTTTGCCACAACTTCCGTTGCACTGCATATACACTCACAGTAATTATGTTGAACAATCAGAGGCAAACGCCTCCGCCTTAATACACACACACACACACACACTTATCATCAACTATCAACACACTATCAAACAAACAAACCCTATTACAATGAGTTTTGCCCAACTTGTTGTGTATTTGGGGCAGTTTTGCCTGCCATACTTGGCGCACTTCAATCAATAAACAACAATTGCAACAGAAACAACAATGCAGAACAGAAAAGAACAAAAACTCACTTACATTTGTATGAAGTTCCGGCTATTGCCCCAACTTCAGTTTATATCATAACGCGCCCTTTTTATTCTCTGTTTCCAAAGAAATGGAGTATACAATAAATATGTTGGTGTGTTGCTCTATATAAAAGAATATTTGATAAATAATCAAGCCTAGACAAGATCGGAAAAGTATAATATTAAATAGTTAAAAGTTCTATAAAATGTAATACATTTATTTTCTATAGCTCTTAAGGGCTGTTGCGCTGGAAGCAGAGTATTGGGAAGCCGAGAAAGTTAGACCGAGACCGTAGGACTTTTACGGGTTCAATGCACTTGCCACACTAAGCTACAACGTGGCAAAACTTTACACACACAAACTTTTACTTGGCCTGATATTTATAGGTACAATTCGGTGGTCGGCTAATTTAATTTTATGTGTGTGTGTGTGTGTGTTGTGTTGGGGCCCACGTTGTGGCATTGGTCATGTTATTTCTTTTATTTTTTCATTTCTTTCTGCTCTTGATAATGCCAAATGCCTATAAGGCTGACGACGCAGCTGCACGCTGACTATGCAATGACTAAGACCTGCTGACTGCTGGCGGCTCAACAAGCATCGACATCGGAAGCGAAGCGTTGACAAACCAAACCGCCCAACAGACGCAGCAACAGCAGCCGCCGCAGTCTCAGTCGCAGCCCACCACAGTCCAAGTTCATTGTTCGTTGGCTCCACAGTCTCGCACGGATTGCGCTGCTATCGCCACAAAACAACATAATTTGTTGTGCGTTGTTATTGTTGTTGTTTCTTGTTGCTTGTGCACTTTTCATTCCAATTTGAATTTTGTGTCTTGGCGGGTTGTGTTTTTGTATGTCGCTCGCTTATTTTTACGCTTTTGTTAATTTACGCTTAACTTATAAGCATTTACTTATAAAAATAAGTAATCTTCATTTTTTTTTTTTTAATAATGCGCTTCTATTAGAATTGTAAACGCAAAATCCATTAACTCTGTACTTTAGTTAAGCTTTTTCTGTGCGTGTGTGTTTAGGCAAAATAAGGAGATGTGGAGTGTAAAACCATTATATGACTGTAATACTTTTATAACTAGAACTAATAGATGCAAATTTAAAATACAATCGAACTTCCATGTCAAGGGGATAAAAAAAACATCGTTATCAAGAAAATTGAAACTAAGTGCAATGTTTTGGAAATTAATTCGTTATATACCAGTTTTCTTTGTATCTATATATTGGGATCTTTTTCACTTTACTAATTCAGAATTCTTAGGCTTTGTTTAAACCATTTACACCAATTATTTTCAATAGGTTAAGATAAGGCAGATAATCATGTCGACATTGTCTGAGGGTTATCACACTTCTATTCTTCTGTGCCCGCTCAACACATTTCTTAAAGTTGGTTTCTATTTTATTTGGAATAAAAATATGTGTGTAGGTGGACTTCAAGCAGGCCTCGATCTTTGCTTACTTTTAGGCATTGGAAAGATTCGTTTTGTTCAAAGCAGTACGTTATTTTGTTGAATCAATTTAAAGAAGAGACCTTGAAATCACAAAAACGTAAACACTTAGAGACAATCCATTCAAAATGTGTGAGTAAATTCGTAAAGATTAATCCATTCCAGTTGCCATTTGACTAAGACTGGGACCATTAGCGTAAGGCGGATAACTTTGATGTACATATGTCTAACTTTCGTGTTCATAATGAGCAAATACATGCCACAAATGCAGCATGCTACATGCCGCAGTTGTTGCATTTGATTGTTGTTTTGTGTGTATTTGATTATCGTGATCTTGCCTCAGTGGCACGCACATATGCGACGCTTCAATGCACACAACACCAAAAATTCAAAAATAAAAATAAATAAGTCAGACCGTAATTATCAGCATTAGAGACACACCCACATAGTATCTCCATTTATGTATTGTAAAAAGCTTAATTATATCAAAGACAATTTCTTCAATTGGTTTTTTTTTATTTTGATCGTTTTGCAGCTGCGAAAAACTACAATATCAAGAGCAATCGAACAGATTACAGAGATATGGCTGTTAACGTATACTCCACAAATGTGACGTCCGAGAATTTGTCGCGCCATGACATGTTGGCCTGGGTTAATGATTGCCTGCAATCGCAATTCTCCAAAATTGAGGAACTGTGCACTGGTAAGTCTCACCCCTTGTGAAACGATTCGAACGATTCGATCGCCTATTAAATACATATTTATTTTATCTATATATAAAGGTGCCGCTTATTGTCAGTTCATGGACATGTTATTCCCAAATTCAGTGCCCGTCAAGCGTGTCAAATTTCGTACGAATCTGGAGCATGAGTACATACAGAACTTTAAAATCTTGCAGGCGGGCTTCAAAAAGATGTCGGTCGATAAGGTAAATTATATGTATATAAAAGAATCATAAATTTGTTGTATATTTTCAAAGATTTAGTTCATTTAATTTATGTTTTCTTACACAAAGTTTTTTGCACACTTATAAAGTTAATTATATAATAATAGCTGAACGCTGTGTGTGTTGTGATAATCCTTTGTCCATACACTCATTTTGAGTGTGTAAAAGAGAATTAAGAACTTTAGAAATTTAGTCGTTTGTAGCGAGTGTTGTAGAACTAAATTTTGTAATTTGATTATTCTTAAATGATGATTAAAGTATTAATGTTGCCCAACAATTATCATAATCTAGGTACATACGAATTAAACGTAGTTTATGATATTTTTTGTTCTTACCATAAGATTTAAAAAGCTCCCAAAATGAAAAAACTTTGGGGCAGAGGGTCAACATCGAAATTGCAACAAGTTTTTCTGCACACTGTTATAAAGATAATCTCAAATGCAATGTGTGTAACTAACTGACATTTCCGTTACAAATCAACGCATCGAAAACAACAACAACAACTTCACCCACAACAACATCAACAACAGATAATACCAGTTGATAAACTAATTAAGGGACGTTTCCAAGACAATTTTGAGTTCCTGCAATGGTTCAAGAAATTTTTCGATGCCAATTATGATGGACGTGAATACGATCCATTGGCCCAACGTGGCGGCATCAAGCTGGGCAATGGTGGCAGCCACACCGGCAGTGGTGTGGGCAGCAGCAACAATGATCTCCATCTAATTCACCGCCGACCGCATCAGCAGCATCATCCCCAGCCGTCGCTGCACCAACAGCACATGGTCAATAACAGTCGGATGTCGGCAATGCGCATTCAATCTGGTAAAGGGCTCGAATAGAACTTAAATAAACGATGAAGATGCTCGTTACGGTGATGGGTCGCTTTTATGCGAGTTTTGTTTCGTTTACTATCATTTAACAATTCTTTCTGTGTGTGCGAGCAAAACGAAACGAACGTGAAGCACGCAAAAGCGTAGGCGCCAAACGCGAAAACAACGCAAAACCAAGCCAATCTACCGAAAATGGTTTAAGCAGATATTGTGACTACAGCATATCCACCGATACGCATACACATTCCTGCACGACACAACACCACAGAACACTACAACACCTGCACCCAACACACATCTTATTTTGAGTTGTTTTTTATGTCTTTGTTTAAGTATGCACATTTCTCATATTATTACATTTTGATTTTGTTTTGTTTAACTATTAAAAATGTCTTTTGGTTGTATTGTTTCTCACGTCATTCAACAAAACACTGCATATATTATTATCTTCTTTCTCTCTCACATATTTTACTTTTAGATAATACCCATTGACAAATTGATAAAGGGTCGATTCCAAGATAATTTCGAATTTTTGCAATGGTTCAAAAAGTTCTTTGATGCGAATTACGATGGCAGAGATTATGATGCCAGCGCCGTACGTGATGGGGCGCCAATGGGCTTTGGCTCCGGTGCTGCTAAATCTCTGCCTGGCACAAGCGGTGGTGGTGTTGCCAGCTCCTACAGGCGTGTGCCAACGGCGGCACCAACACGACCAGCAATAACAACAACGACAGCCACAAAGCCCAGTAGGTTCTCTTGGTTTTGGTTTACACAAACACCATCATCCCTAATCATTATCAAAAATTTTTGTACTTATATTTGTTTATATACGCGTTTGTTTAATCAACTTAATTTAACAAAACTGAATGCACAATACACAACACAACAAAGCGAAACTTTACCGCATGCCATTTGACGTGCTTCACGTTTGTTAAATCAAAATAAGTACACAAATACTTATGTTATAACATTAGCATAATTCTTCCGTTTTATCCAATCCAAGCAGTCTCTAAGGTGCCGCCACGCACAAACAATGCGACGCCGCCGAATCGAATGATCGCCGGCAACACAACCGGAGCTGTGAGGAAGAACGATGCGGTTGGTGCGGCATCTAATCAGCAAATCGAAGAGTTGTCTAATCAGGTTAGTCCTTTAATAGGATGATCAGCAAAACAAAATTTAAAGCTATCTTTTTTTTTTGCTCAGGTTATGGACATGCGTTTAAATCTAGAGGGTCTTGAGAAAGAGCGCGATTTCTACTTCTCAAAGCTGCGCGACATTGAAATACTGTAGGTACAACGTTTAACAACTAAAAGCATATATTGTTATGCATTTTTGTTTCTATAGTTGCCAGGAAGCCGATGAGGCCGAACCAGCACAGTTAATTCAAAAGATTTTGGACATACTTTATGCAACTGAGGTAAGCGAGAGAGTCTTGTCTAATTTAACAACTTGCATAATCGAATATGTTTTGACACCACAGGATGGCTTTGCGCCACCAGACGATGCACCACCAGAGGACGAAGAGTACTAAATAAAGTCAATAAACAGCCCCCGATAAATCATTGCTGCATACATATTCAAAATTGGACGGAAAACATTTACAAACATTTTGCTACGCTTAACTTAGCCTAAATCGAAATTCTAAAGAAAACTATATAAGGAACCAACAATTAACCAACGAGAAACAATAATATATATACACACACACACACACACCACAAAAACTCACACATCATAGGATCGCGTAAAAACATAAATGATAACTGTATTGTATAACAAAAAATTTACATGAAATATTACAAATGTACATTTGTTATTTACAATTCAAACACAAAGTTAAAACATTTCGGATTAGTAACTTATGCACTGTAAAGATTTACCAAATGGCGATTAGCAGCTCCCGATTGAACATGAATATCAAAACAAAGAAAATGCGTTAAACCTGCTCAATTTTGTTTAATAGAGCTGGGTTATGTTATGCCTATTCAATAGTGAAAGCACTTAAAGAATTATCTTATCAACCAACAATCAATTTTTGTTCAGTCGGTTTCTGCTACTGCTATTTGGTATACTTATTGTACAACATATTGCATCTAAATAATTTGTAGTAGAACAAAAAATAAAAACATCAAAACTAATGCGTGGCAAAACGTAACTCACAGAAAGACTTATGTAAAACAAAAAAACTTTAAATTAAACCCATAACAATTTGGTTATTTCGATTTAGTGCGATGTCTTGATAAACAAATGAATTTATAATTTTTAAACCCCTTATCTCTCGTCGTTATTGAGTGTGTTGCGTAGTAAACCAGTCGAAAATTGTAATATGTGAAGTACTCGTAGTGCTGTAGATGAGATGCATTGCATGTTTCAATTTGCTTAAAATAATAACAAAACAAAAAACTATGGAAAAGCATAAAACTATGAATATAGTAGTATTTAAGCCATTTTTTGCTCTCAACTCATTTTTTTTAGTTCTATAATTTATGTGTAAAAACACCGAACGTTTAAAACTTAAATAAAAACAATCGACTTTCTAATTTCAAAAACAATAAATTAATTGATGAATTATGATTTGTCCGTTGAATACAAAATGTGTACCCTTTACCTTTTGGGCTTTTTTTTCTGTCTACTGTTCAACCTTTTCAATTGAGCACAAAAAACCGCTGTAAATATTTTGTTGAAGCTTGTAAAATCATTACAATTGAATATATACATATAAACATAAATATTTACACGTATTATACATAACATAAACGTATATCACATAAATAATGTTATTGGGCTGACAAGCATTTCTTTATGTGTGTATAAATAACGTTCTATAATCTAGAATAAAACAATGTTGCTTGATTCAAAATGTATCTTGTGCATTTCTCATTTATACATACAAACATATTTGCTACAAAAATGCTTTTGATTTACTCAAGTTAAAATAAATCATTTAACCGCACTTTGGATTTGGGGCTGCTTATGGGTGCCATCGCAGAAGGGTCGATGCGTGGTTTGCTTGCAATTGCACAGCCAATAGTCACCGGTGTACTCCACCTTAAAGCGTATTGGCCTGAGTGCAAATAATAAGTAGTAAGTGTATATTAATAGTATGTTCTGAAAAGGGTATAGTTGTATCACTGTACCTGAGCTTTATCTTTAGAAATTCATTTTTATGAGTTCCATCGCACAGAGGCTGCGATTTGGACTTGCCGCAAAGGCACCAGCTGTATGTTTTGTCTATGGAAGTTGCAACATGTGTGTTGTTGATTATGTAAACATATTTGTTTCTTTGATTATATCCCTAAAATTTGCAACTTACCCTTTTCTAGGTGGAGTTTGAATGGTCGCTTGTCGAAAATAGCACCGTTTTCCTTTTGCAAATTGGCGGTTTGTTTATCCTCGAGTAAATTTTTAGGTATCGTTTTTGCTGCGGCGGCATCATTGCCGATCGACCTAACGCTTGAATTAAAGCGAATCTGCTGTTAATGAATATAAGCATTTATTTTAGTTTATTTGAAGAGCTTCTAGAGTGTGTTCACCATGGTACCTTAGAAAGCCAGGCTGCACGAATGGTATTTCTTAGTATAGTTGACATTTTAACAAAATGTTTACTACAATTCGCTAAAATGAAGAGCTGAGCTGATCAGCTGGTCGCTGTTACAGTGTGTACATACCCAAAAAACAATTTACGCATTAAATGGTCAATTATCTTTTGAGTAAAAGTTTAGTAATATAATACCAAAAATAAAAAAGTCAAACTTTTTGATACACTGAAATTGTGATAAGTTAACGTCTCATTATTATTATTATTATTATTCGTATACTTTCCTGCAGTCAAGGTCATCTGCCCCCGCTTTAATTTCACAATAAACTATAAATCCGTCAACTGATAAGACATACGCTAAAAATCTTAGTCGACAAAATATGACAGAAAGAAGCTGATATGATTGTGATGCGTCTGGCATAGAAATAAAATTAACGTTACCATTTTAAGGTCCATGCACAACAAAAAATAAATACTAAAATTCGCGTTGGTTCACGTTTTTTTTACCTTTACGTATACATATTGTATGTAGATACTTAAGATAAGCTGTCAAACACACGAATCGTCTATTAAACGACCTCGTTAAAACCTGATTAAATGAAAAATCGTTTGTCTTTATTAAAATAATTCGTAGAAGAGTTTTTTTTTAATATTCGGCGTTGAATGGATAGTATTTATGGCTGGACATGCCACTAAATGGAACTGTTCGCACACCCGTATGGTATTTCTCAATCGCGGACATATCATCCGGCGTCAGTTCAAAATCGAAACAATTGAAATTCTCTGCAATGCGCTTTTTATTTGATGACTTTGGCAATGGCACAACGCCGATTTGGATCAAGTAACGCAGGCAAATCTGCGCCGAAGTGTGACCATATTTTTTGGCCAACAGTTGCGCACGCTCATCATAGAGGAAGGGTGGCCATTGCCTGGCCGGCTGTGGACGGGCCAGGGGACAGTAGGCGCAGATCACAATGCCGTGCTCCATGGCATGAGCACGCAGCTTCTGCTGCTGAAATGCCGGATGACACTCTACCTGATTGACGACGGGCTTGAAGCGGCAGTGCTGTAGCACTCGCTCCGTTTGTGACGCATTGAAATTTGACAAGCCAATGCTGCGGGCAAGTCCCAAGTCCACAAGTTTCTCCATTTCACGCCACGTATCCAAATAATCGACATTGGTCAGCTCCAGTGTGCCATGGACATTGCTGTCGTTGTGGAATTTTTGGCCAATTGGCAAGTGCATTAAATATAAATCAATGTAGTCGAGACCCAAGTTACTCAAGCTCAGACGGAAGGCACGTTCAACAATCTCCGGATCGTGATGTATGCCGCCCAATTTGGTTGTCACAAAGATCTCCTCGCGTTTAATTACACCCTCAGCGATCTTTTTTTGTATGGCTCGACCCACCTCCTGTTCGTTTTCGTAGACGAAGGCGGTGTCTATGTGCCTGTAGCCAACATCGATGGCATCACATGTCGCTTGGTACGCTTCCGATTCAAATGATTTCCAGGTGCCCAGGCCTAGAATTGGCATTTCTATGCCATTGTTTAATTTAATTTTTGGCGCTAATTTTGCCATTTGTCTAACAATTGACGGAAAATTTAATTTGTAATCGGTAAATTGTCGCGTTTTTCAGCTATGCTTCGATCGAACGCACAAATAGTTCCAGCACGTCCGAGGTTTAATGAGGAACTAGCCACGTTCTGTCAGCTGGTGATTCAGCAGTGAGTTCGCATGTCGTAAAAGCCTACATCTCTTTATAATACCCTATACACATAATGAACACGGTGGTAGTGTGTTTACAGCTACAGACTTTTTAATACTGCAAATACATTTTAATATATATATATTTATATATAATTTTTGCCCTTATCGCCTAAGAAAAAACAATATTACTACTTGAGCCAATATTACTACGTGAGCCTTGCATAAATGTGTCATAAAGATGAATTTCCCTATATTTCTAGCTGTCTTAAAGTAACTTTTATTGAATGATTTTTATTATGAAGAAAAAACACATTGGAAAATATCAAGAGGTTAAGAGTAACAAATGTAAGTGTTAAAAAAGCTACAGGTTCTGGTACGAAAACAAAAAGGGTATTGTTAAGCTGGTTTCGTTGAATCATGCAAAGAGCTTTCGTTTCGTTTTTTCACTAACTTACGAAAGCTTTCGCTCACGAGCTTTTTGACGCGTCAAAAAATAAAACTTGCTTTTTTTTTGCTAACACATCCAAGTTTTATTTGAATATTAGATAAAGCTGAAATGTAAGACATTTAAAGTTACATTGTATCCAAAATTTGTAAGATTGCTTGTAACATTTAAGTATTATTGTTAGAATATTTGTTGATTTGCATAACTTTTGCTTTGTTTTTTAATTCGCTATAAATGGGTAAAAGGGCTGTTCCTTGAACTTGACAAATATGCATTTTGTTTTTAAACGCTATTCATAAATATTTGTTCTTTTTGTATTCTTCTTGATTTTAATGTTGCCTGTTATTCGGCATTTGTTTTTGTTTATTTGTGATTGTATTCTTACTGTGAAATCCGATGAGCATTTTGTTTTTTTTTATTGATCCTAGTCTTTATTTGTATTAATTATATTTGTTGGTGTTGTATTCTTACTGTGAGCTATGCTGAGCATTTGTCATTAAAAGTAGACTATTTTAAGTATTCATAATTATAGAAGGTAAAATTGTGAAGATTGTATTCGACATTTTAGACATGTTAGACATGTAAACATTGATTTGAACATTTATTTAGATGGTTTGATTGGTTTGGTTTGTTAAATTGTGCCTGTTACGGTAAAACAGAGGTATATATGTGTGTTCGTATAGCTATACTAACTTGGTTCTCATTAGCCGATTTATGCAAATTTATGCAGAAATAAGAAAATAATCTTTGAACAATTAAAATATTATATTAATATAAAAAAGAGCCATAGAGATTCTTTAAGGATTGTCAAATTGAATCACAATTCAAAATTTGAAATTTTCTACTTAAGTTTGTTGGTAAATATGCATGTACTTATTTATCTATAAGTTATAAATATGTTTTTCTTACATAGAATTACTACAAAATATATTTATATGTATAGCTGTATATCCAAATATTTGACACAAATAGTTTTGAAACTATTGCTTACATTAGAAGGATCTAAATTTTTGTGAACGCATATTTTGTATTTTTCTATACGTCAACATCATTATCTACATCGGAATAAACAAGTTTTCTACATACATATTTTGAATAAGTTCACGTATCGGAAAATTGGTTGTTTTTGGACCAATTCTACAACTATTTAAATGGACGATTGCAACAGAAATTTCCAATTTCATTCGGTAGATAAAGTAATTAAAGGCTTGAAATCTTTTTAAAAAATTCCATCACTTACTTAAAATATTTGTGTCTTTTGCGATGTTTTGTAAATCAAATCAAGTCTGATCAACTATCATCAAATTGCATTAAAAATTCGTACAACTGTTATAGGAGAAACCTCTGAACTCGTATCTGGTTGCAAAAGTTGGGTGTGATATACGAGAATTATAATAGATAGTGCAACCGTTTATTAATACAAAATACATATACATATACTACGTTGTACGATCTGGTAGGGTGTAATATTGCCTACGTAGGGGTTTTTGTCTAAGTGGTATATCGTTGTTTGAGAGACCTTCTTGGGAGAGGCGTTGGTTTATTTCGATAAGTACTACAATGCCTAGCAATATATATATATAAGTTAACTACCAATTTTTACTTATAAATTATATATGTATATATCAAGTGCTGCCTTTCGTAAGACCTTCAGAAGAGTTAAGAGCCTATGGTAGAAGACACAAAATGTATAGATCGGCCTCATAAAAGTCACACTTGCACTAAGAACTTTTTGTGGGTTCTCGTTCAAATGTTATTTCTATTAAAAATGTACATCTTGAATGAAGCCATTTCGTTTTTGTTCATTTTCTACAACTAATAAGGTCCCTCTCCAGTATTTTTTGATTCTTTATGCTTTTAATTAGCATATTTGTTTTAAATTAATACTCAAACTCAATAACTTATAGTACATTTTTGTACAAAATAAAACAACTGAAATAATTGAAAATAAATAGATAAATGTTTTTGTGATTTATTTATTTTCGTGTTTTGAATTAATCAAATAAACGTGAATTAAAAATAAAGCAGAATTTAAATAAATGTCTTACTTCTACTAAACTTAACTTATATATATAATTACCCAGTCTCAACTAGATTTGGTTATATATATAAGTCGCCTTATTCAATGACATGCCAATATACGTAAAATTTTATGGTATTTTTATTAAAAAAATAGATTCCACTTTAATGAAATTTTTCATTTGCATTTGAAATGGATATTTGCATTTATTTTTTTTTTTTATTTATTCGTATTGTTCGTTAGTTAAGTTGTAGGAAATAGGTTAAGTACATTTTGTATGTTGTTGTTGCTTTCTTTAAATGTTTATTATCACACGTGCCCGATTTGTTTTTTTTTGTTGTTTGTAACGTCATCGAGCTGGGGAATTTTGGTTTCCCCACAGTTTTCCCCAAAGCCAAAAAAATGTTGGTTTTTGTCTTCGTTTCAGTTCGATTTTGGAAAGTTAAGATAGTTTATAATGTTGTTGTTATTGTAACAGATATATTCGCCGAGCTTATACTCGTATTAATATAACTTCGATTTTAAGGTTATATTTATATAGAAAGCTTATGTTTTTTTGTGGTTTCTCGGCGCTCAGATTAGAATGCACTGTTGTTATTCGCTAAATGGGGCAGCTCAAAACAACTCAGCTAAGCTCATAATTGTGTACTTTACTACACTTTTAATGGGGCTATGTTAAACCCGTTTAAAAACTCATTATAGACACTAAATACGCGTTAGATCTAAGATACTATTCGACTATTTGACGTTTTTTAAATTCAATTTAATTTAATTTAGCTTCCTGGTGGGCTCCACCTTCTGTGACATGGCGGTTAAAACACGCTGATTGTCAATCACGCGGAAACAGCTGATGTATGAGCGAACCTCACCTTCGCTCTTTGGTGACGGTGGTTCCAGACCTGTTGTTCACATATAAGTTATCATTTAGTTAAGTTTTATGTTCATCTAAGGCTAATTTTCCAATAGAATATTTAAACTTTAATAATAACTTACCCAAACTTCGCGAACGACAAAAGCGTATGGTGCGCATTGTCTGGGCCATCATGTGCATTTTCTCAAAATTGACAAGCCCATCGAGGCTAGTCTTGTTGCCCTCGTGGGCAAAGGTCATGTCCTTGAGCAGCAGCGGCATAAATGGTATCAGCGGCGGTTGCAGTTTGCCTACGAATACACGATAGGCGCGATGATTGCGACTAGGATCGATGAGCGCTTCAAACTCTTGGTAGATCTTGCGAAATTTCGACGGTATCTTCTCCCACGTCTGATGCAGTCGCGTTACGGCCATATTTGACAAACCCATGACAATAGCAAAGAAAGCATTAAGGTTCTGGTACTCCTTGCAACTACAACAACCAAAGGTTCGTCATTAATTGCATTAATTTGGTTTTAGTCGAAGTATTTAACACTTACTAAGCAGCCAGCTTAATGAATTTACGCACTAGGCCAACACGTTTGCTAAGACTTGGTGTGGACACAAGCTCGGTTACAATCCAGTATTGCACCTCATTGAAGCGTCTCAGAAATACATCTAAATTGGCTGTTATCTGTACGGGGAGAGTTAGTATAAGTAGGAAAAAGGCAACACATTTCGGCAAGCTTTAATTGCTTAATGCCGACAACTAATGCTAAAACTTAATTTGCAGTTACATGACAAATACCAGACTCGTAAATAGTTGACAGAAAAAGTTTGGGAACTGTAACAAGACCAATCGGACTTCAGCCTGCATTTTAAGCCTAATTAGCCGAAAGGCTTCTGTAACTTTTGCCACAACAATGCAACAGCAGACAGCCGCTTAAGTTGCTGATTGCGTGTTCCTGTCACTTACACTTGTACAAACTTAGTCTTACATCTTAACTCAACTTTTAAAAAACAAAAAACATGTTACTAACTGACATTTTAACAAATTTTTTAGTCGAAGGAAAATGTTTATTTCTGTTTTTACAAAATGTTTAAGACAACTCAAAAGTTTTTCGATGGAATTTTTTATTAGTCCTATTTGGAAGCCTTGAATCATATTATTGTACTGTACTATTACTGTATCGAACATTACAAAACAACTTGAAGAAGAAGAATATGTAAAAATATATAGAAAAATAAGTTTACTCTTTTTCAAAGAACTATTCCATTAAATATATTCAAGCAACCGTGCTTAAGAGATACACGTTATATATTCAAGTAAATTTTACTTTTTATACCCATGCGCTACTTAACTACAACATTTTATAAAAAGGAAAAGTTTGTGGGGTTGTTGCCGGTAATTACTAGATCTACTGAACCGATTTTTAAAATTCTTTTACTAATTAGATACCACCTTATTTGTGAGTGCCATGGGCAATTTATGAACCCTCAAAATGATGAGAACTTTCCGTGTTAATCGGACTTGCAAAGAATCTTTAATCCCGGAATGCGACTACTTTAGTTTGTTGCATTGAATATTTGTGCAGCGCGAATCCACTTAACATTCTTACAAACTTCTGCTAAGGGTCTTTATAGTCATCAAACATGTATAACACTATAAAAATAGAGTATTTAGCTTTTTAAGACGTCATAAAATCCAAACATTAGATATCTGATAGACCAGGTCAATTGGACAACTCATTTAAATGGGATGCCTAAGAAACGTTTTTGAATATTTAAAATGATGCTGAAACTTAATTTACATTAGGATTAAATTTGTTGCTTTCAGTGTACCTTGCCAAAATGATGCCTGCCAAAGGTGTGATAAAGCAATTCATACTCATGCACCGCCCAGAATAAATCCCATTCAAAGATTGTGATGTGATAGGCCAGCTCTTTGGTGCTTAAGAGCTCTATATCAATGTCAACACCATCTGAAGGACATTCTTGCTCCGGCAACTGTGTCTGCATAAGGAATACACAATCGTTAGGCAATTAGTGAAGAGAACGGCATGGACCATTAAGGCTTACCAAAGCATCAAGATGATCCTTAACAGACACAAACAAACGTCCATTCAGGGTAAGGCCGGTGGGTATGCTGACATCGTTATCTTTGAATACGGAACGCTCTCCATTAGATTTTACCTCAACGAGGATAAGGTCATCGGGTCCACGATTCAATTGCAGTTTGTCAGCGGCACAGGCTTTGATTAGCTCCGCCGTGGTGTGCATAGGAAAACGCAGGGTGCAATATGTGTGGTCTGCACAATACACACGAAAAATGACTGTAGAGGAGGTCGAAATAAAAGTGCTACGTTTCAGTTGGTCAGTTGCTTTTGGATTTGCATTCACTTACTGTCATCGTCTGGTCGAATGACTGTCTTTGAGGGTGTCGCATTGCCGCTAAATAGGCAAATCGGTTGTCCATTTGTTGGCAGCTTCCACTTTTGGCCAGCGTTCTGGTTGCGATCCTCTTGATAGCGTGCCATTTGCGTTAGGACATTGTGTATGATGCTCGTCTCTTCATTCAAATCTGGATCAGCTTCCACCTCGGCGGCTAGATCTTCAATGAAGTCGCATACGCTCGGCTCCTCAAAAGCGGCGTGTCGCACTGCCATAACCCATTTTTGCATAAATTGTATGACGCGTTTTTTAAAGTTAATGATGTATTCGCGATCCTCGGGAGTTTGTGCATTTTCATGCGGATCACAATGAAAGGTGCACAGCGGTTAAGGACTTGTGTAACCAAATCTCAAAGTTGCCTACTACTTGAACGTTTCGTATCCTGCAAATCTGTTGCTCTGGCACGCACTCGTACAAAACTTGAATGAGGGGCTGTCATTTTGGGTCAGAAAGTGGGTGCTTGTTAAGCTCATCACGTATTCCAATGCAGATTGGAGATTAGTTTCAAGCATCATTGAACCCCATTTTCACCCCAGCAAACTGTTTTGGCTACTGCTATACACGTTACCAAATTGTTGACCCAATGTCGAAAGGACTCTGTTTTAATTGTGTATATGCGTGTATGTATGTGTATATTTGTGTGAAGACCATTTTAAACTTGGATGTAGCTTTTGTTTTCTGAAGTTTGCTCCAAAACGAAGTGTATCACTTTGTTAGTTCTATTTAAAATACCCTTGTTAGGGTAACCATATTGTTACTACGGATTGAGATTCTTATCTCATATGCAAATTGTGCAAGCTTTCATTTGAGCTTTCACATGTACACGAACTACCTAAGGTGCTTTCACAAGTTACAAAAGAAATGATTATTTAAAACCTATCAGAACTCAACGCATATGCGAAATAAATATTCTTAACAAGGTTCTTAATATCGGTTGTATCTAACAAATAATTTTTTAATAAAACCTTTTCAGCCCTTCATATGTATGTCTCAGAAGTTTAAATAAATTACTATATCTTACAATTGAAATCGCTTGTTATTTTTCTTAATAATATCATATGAAAATATAACTTTCTGTAGAAAGGGCATAAAATCGTCTGCCCAGTCGAACATATAATTCTTAGTTACTGGGTTAATAATTTACTCTTGACATTTTTGCAGTCACGAACCTATGTGTGTGTGTGTGTGAGCGTGGTCATGTGGTGTGTGTGTGCGTAGTCTATGTGGCTTGCATGCTGCCAACACTTAAACTGTCGCTGTGGACATGTCTGTTGACCTGCCCCCTTCTTTCACCCCATCTACTATCCTGCCTATAAGAGCGAACGTGACTCCTGCGTTTGTTGGTCTGTACTCAGGTGCTTAAAAGACTGCGGTGGAAATGGGCATGGCTGTGCGTTTTCATTTTTAAAGGAACATTTGCAAGGGGCTTGCTAAGAAAACGCTCTTTAATGTAATCGAGTTTCCAGGACTGTTAAGCATCAGCGCGTGGCCAGCATGCACAAAATGCGGTTCAAAAAATTCAATTAAATCTAGTTTAATTTAATTTGCTTTAATTGGGGGGTGAAAATCCAATCATAAAGTTTTTATTGAAAGCAACCTAACAAAACCCTCATCAGCGGTTCGCAATGTGAGTGACGCGTGTGTGAGTTATTTATGAAAGTTTGCGAGGAGTTTGGAAATTTATCGCAATTTGCGTGAGGATGATGGGTAAAAAATAATTTTCACACCCCGCTGCAAATGGTTTGTTCATTGGGAAAAAGCAATTCAGTTTTCTTTGTTTTTAAAAAGGATATTAATTGGCCAATTCATCGACGAGCTGCACCACCGGCATAAATACGATATGCGTGAGCAGAAAATCATCTAGGAATGGATCCATGCCGCTGACCGTTTGTCCCAGCCGCGTCTCAAGCAAATGTTCAAGCATTTTGTTCGGTGTGCCCGACATTACTGTATATCTGTTAATAGTATACGGATATATGTATTAAAATGCAGTCACGTTTAACCAAACAATAAAAGCGCTATACAATTGAAGCGATTGTTATTTTTCTATTTCAATCAAAATTTACGCGAGCATATTCAAAATTGATTTCGTATGCTGTACGATTTCCACTCACTTGAATGCTGAATGCTGTCCACGTTGTTTGGCCACACGCTCAAGCACTAACACATCCTTGCCGTGCTCCTGCAATCTCAGTGTATTGGCCTCAACATCACGCAGGATGCGATTAAAGTGCTCCTTATCCACACGCAACAGATGACAATTGTTCTCCTTTAAAACGATTGTAGCAGCTCTGAAAACATAATTACATTTATATGTAGTAAATTTATTTGCCAATTTCACAAAGTCTTAACCTGAATCCTGAAAATAAAAATTCGGAGAACTCTCAACAAAATTCGGAGTGGCTGCAAAACTTCAAATGAATCGGCTTGGATAAAGTGCATTTTGTTAATTACATTTTGCGAACTGTTTGCCAAATTTCCATCACTTACTTCAACTTTTCCACTTCACAATATTTTGAAACAATTTACATTAATGCAATTGACACATTTTACGGCTGCTGCAGCGGAAACACTTTAATTTTCCATGCAGACTGAATTTCTGACCGAGAATGGCTTAATAAAGTCAATCTATGGAAGTTGGATGATTGCCAACATAAACAACTTTTACTTAAATTAAGTTTGCCATTAATAAGCGGCTTCCAGGCAGCGTTTTAACAATAACCCTGTGGATCTTTTTCGAGTATTTATTTTGTTTAGCCTGACCTAACTGTTTACAGCACTAAATAAATTAACAAATATTCAACATAAATGCATTAGCTACTAAAATAAATAAAATGGCCAAGCTTTGTTTTAAGCCAACAAACGCAACTCGTTGGAGTTTGTGCTCAAATCAATACATTCAACTAGGCTTAAGAACTGTTGAAGATAGTATTTTTAACTATAATAGCATTGTTGTGCCTCTTGTGCGCTTGGTATCTTAGTTCAATGGTTACAAAGTTTATAATGATTTAATTTATGTGCTTGGCCAAGTGCAAAAGTGTGTTGCTTTTGGTGTGTGGTCCTTATTGTCAATACATATATTTCTTTATTTTACGTTGTCCCAAGTCTAAGTACAGAGTAGCTGCCCAACTTATAGATAGTAAGCGAATTGTTAATGGATTGTGTTTTGTTTTCTGTCTGAAAAGTTTTAGTGAAAAAAAACTTTGACAGCTTAAAATGTTGTGCACTTTGTAAAAATTGGGAAACGAATTTTTAAATGGATTTATCCGGATTGCTGAGGGCAAAGAGCTTATGCTTACCCAGCCACTTACCTGGGTGCATCGTTAATCAAAGCCAATTTGCCAAAATCATCGCCAGTCTTCAATGTAGCAACGGTCCCCTTGCCATGTATCACAACATCCACAGATCCTTTGAGTAATATGTACCAGGAGCGGCCCTCGTCGCCTTGATTGAATACTATGGTTTGTGTTGTAGACATTTATGTAATGAGAAGCGAACATTGGAAAGGAAATCCGTTAAAAGCAAAATAAATTGCATTTGTGTTTGCTATAATTAACCTTTAATATGTGTTTCAACAGCTTAATCGATAAATGAACTTAGAATGTGAAAAATCAGAACCTTATAAAGTCTGTTAAACGTAACACACTAACTTCTAACTAGCTTTTTAACCGACCAATTAATATTCAAATGGGCATTTTGTTTTAAGAAACAATTTGCAATTCAAATAATATACTCACATATGGTGCCCGCCTGGGCGTGCGCTTCAAATACAATTATTGAGGATAGCTCACGCTTAATGCTCGTCGATAGATGAGAGAGGGCTGCGATATGCACAAGTTCCTCAAATACCAATTCCAATTCCTCGGGTGTGCGCTCATGCGAACTGTGGATGAATACCATACACAAATATGTATAAATTTGATTAAATGCAAAAAGAAGCAAATGTGGTTTTTCTCTGGTGTTCGACATTGTTACTAATTGCCAGACCAAAGCAAACATCAATCATGCGCACTGTTTGTGTAAACCGAATAGCAAATTAGCATAACGCTGTGTTTGTATGTGCGTGTGTTTGTCTTGTGGCTACAGCCGACCATTGCCATTTTGGCTTAAAGCATTATTAATGTTGCATACATTTTGTGTGCACGAGTTCTTTGTTCAAATATGCATATAGAATAGTATACTGGCTATACATAATAAATTAATATTGCACTTACGGCTTGCGCAATATCATGCGCAATGTGGCATCTGGACCACGTTGAAAGAGTGCACTCAATGCCTCACGTATGTGCTCATTAGCTGCACTGAGATCCTCAGCAGCAGGTATGCCAGCAGCGGGTGCTCCACCCTCCTCATCCAAACGAAATCGATACAGAAAGCATTTGTCCTTGAACGGCTGCTCCTTGTTAACTGCAACAAATGTGAAACAATGTGTTCAAATGCGTTAATTGTGCCACAGTAATTGCAACGCCAACGCCACTCACCATGTGTCAGTACACCTTCTTCAAGCAATGCCTGCCACATGCCCGCCGCCTGGGCCCGAGTGTGCACAATGGGCGCTAAGTTGACCAGCCAATCCACAAGCTCTGTGCCAGGCGCACACTTGCGAATTAACTTGCCCGAAACCTGAACACAAAAAAGCGATACAATTGATTGTGTGAGCTTTTGTTTAGATTGCTAGCTTAAAGATTTAGCTTACCTTTCGGTCCTTCAAACAGCTTGAGTTATCAACCACTAATAATGTTCGCAGCGCCAAACCCATGCGGTTCATAGCAGGACTCGGCGTCTGATATTAAAAATGAAAAAAATAAGATTTTTTAATTTATTGTAGATTTTCCATCCTAGTTTAAACAAGCCATTGGCAAATATAGATGTTAGTTCTTGTCTATCCTTTTTTCATATCATTCATTTCATAGCATTCATAGCATACTTTTAAAAATATTAATTTATTTAATGCATGCACAATGAAAATAATTAATTCTGCGTTTAATTTTAAATTAAATTGGTTTTCATTGGCTACATTTAAAATTTATATCATGTTTAAAATCCAATTCAATTTAAAGTTCCCAAGCTTCAAATGTTGTATTGCTATATAAACTGATACAATAACAAATTCAATAAAACATTTAATTTCTGCTTCTAACAGTGTGTAAGTTCTGTTGAATAAGTAATACAAAATCGTTGGCAACTTTACCAAATGGTTCAATCAGTCAACGTGCAAGTTTTTGCTTACAGAAGTAAGCTTTCGATTTTTGACTGAAGTTCAAGTGACACAACCGAGGTCCTGGCACTGAATTTATTTATAATTGCCATGTGTGTGTGTGTATTTGTGGTTTATTACACTTATACACGCAAACACACACACACACAACCCACGGAACGTGCGTTTAAATTGCTTACCTCGGTAATGGGTAACGCTGGATTTGGATGATCCGGACTCAGTGGGCGTTTTGTGGGCGATGTGGCAGCTGCGGACTGTACGCCCGGACCAAAACCTTTTAATTAGATGGTGAAAATATTTTTTAGTTAAATTCGATTAGAATTTTTAAAATATTTCTTTAAAAAAATTCAAATAATTATATATTTTGCACATTTGTATTTTAAATTAATTTTTTTGAATTATTATAAGTTTTTTATTTTTCTACTGTGCACAGTTAAATTGATTTATTTTGTTAATATCAATTACATACCATTCTTTAATTTGCAGTTTGTAATAATGTCATTCATCAACTCCTTGTTTTTCTGCAATATCAAATAGATAATAGGTTAGCTGATTGTTGTTGTTGTTCTTATTTATTCAATGGCTCATTGCCATTGCGGATGACGCCTACATTGCTCATTTCAAATGCCGTTGATTGTGGACGCTGCTGATACTGCACACGACGCCTCAATTTGACAGCAGCGGAAGTGCCGCCAGCTTCTGATATTGTTACAGCTGCTGGCACCAAAAGTTGCTGCTGCGTGTCGGTGTCACTGTGGCGTCTATAGCGCAGCAGCATACAGAGTGTTGCCTCATCGCTGGCCACAACTTGGCCAGAACGACGTTGGAATTGGCGTTGCTGCCTCTCGAGCTGTCGCAATTGTTGTGGTTTCCCAGCTGACATTTGCACACTTTCACATCAGACGATGTGGAATTTCTTTGCGCATTATTTATTTTCTACTTATATTTTTTCTTTAAAGGTAATTCCTGTCAAACGTTGTCGCGCGCAGTTGTGAAGCGTTTGGCTACTGCAATGTTTCATTTGTTTTGTTTCGCCTTATCAGTCAGCACTTGTTAGTGTTGCCAAAGCGCCCGGTAAAAGTTAAGCTATAAATAACTGCTCATTGTCGTGACTTTTTCATAAACAATCAAGGGCAAGGGCAAGAGCAAGGGTAAGTGGCGAGCAGTATAGCCCGCATGGCAAAGAAATTTGCTTAGCTTGGCAACACTTGGCGCAGAACTGATAAGAAAATAAAGCGTTTTGCGTTGGCGTCTACGCTAATTAAAACCATTCCCACTTATCAAAACGCAAAACGAAGCCAATGCTACAATTGTCATTAGATACGATGAACCCAATCATTTGGTTGAAAGAGGAAGCGAGCGCGGTAGGTAAACCATCAAAAACAATGGAATTCTTCGATAATATTGTTCGTTGTGATTTGACGCCTTCTGGGGCAATAAGTCGAACTATTTATTTTGCCATATTGTCTAGATCCTAGTAGAAGACAAGCAGCTTAAAAAAGAGATTCGGAGCATTGTTATCATCGCAAATATTAGAACATTTCAAGTACTAAAATAACAAGGCAATGTTTATAAGTTTAGTACGACTTACGCGTAATAATACATTAAATAGTCAGTTTATATGCAATAAACAGGAGGAAGATTGAGTTCATAAAATGTTGTCCGGCATAAATGTACGCAGGATATGTATGAAGTTAAAGCATACCCACTTATAGAAAGGTCTTTAAAAACCTCATAATTTGCGTGAAAAACACAAAAATATTTCATTTACACACATCCGCATATATTACAGTTTTCAAGCTGGCTGCCAAAACAACAACCGGCAGTTTGTGGTGCAGCCATTTGGCAAATTGCATTTGATAAACAAAGTTAGAAATTTGAGATTTATGCTGCTCAATTAGTAGCCATAAACTATACCCGGAGATTTCCAGGAACGTTCCAATACCAATCGATTTAATTTGGCACATTTTATGAGCCTTAATGCATTGCATAATTCCCCACAGCTAACAAATAAATGGTCTGCAGCTTTAAAAATAATTCCTGACTGGCACATGTATGGTATACGTAATGCACAGTACATAAACAATATAATATATAATAGAAATGTGCAACGGCATTCGGCGGGCCCCAGCTGAGCAGCCAGCACCATTGCATGTTGCGTTTGGAGAAGCGCTTTATTTATTTATTTTTGTGCAAGCACAAGCTGCCATCAAGTGTATGTGCAAGTTAAACTCAGAACATGAAGCATATGTTTATACAGTAAATGATATAATAAATGCGTGTGTCATGCGGAATGGATAAAACACAACCTATAAAGTACACAATATATATATATATAAAGTTCCTATATGTATGTATAAGTTTATTTACTTCTTTTATACATTCACAAACAGAATGATTTGAACAAATACGCGTAAAAAAATTAACTTCCCAACTTATTGCAACAAAAGTTGTTGGGTTTGTATATCATTTGGCGATGTCTTTCTTAAATTTGGTCATGTTTGACAGAAAAGCTCATAGCTACTTTCATATTTAAGCGCACACGTAATAATGCCTGTCTGGCCCGTACTTCATCAGGGGCTAGTTTTTTTTTATACCCTGATCCTATTAAAAATGGGGAAAATGATACCTATACTTTACGTGAACAGTCAGTGCTTGCAAGTATGTGTGTGTACATTGTGTACACGTATATTGCATACTGCATACACAACTTGAATGTCTCATATCTCCGGTGTTTCTTAACCTATTTTTTTTAAAAAAAAAAATTTAAAAAAACAAACTTGTACTGCCTAGGGATAAGGCGAGCTTAAGTTCTCAATCTGGAGTCTCTAGCTCTTATAGTCTCTGAGATCGACGTTCATACATACAGACAGACAGACGGACGGACGGACATGGCTATATCGACTCGGCTTTCGATGCTGATCAAGAATATATATACTTTATGGGGTCGGAGATGCTTCCTTCTGGCTGTTACATACTTTTGCACAAAACCATTATACCTTTTTTCCCATTTTGAATGGGATCAGGGTATAAAGCTAGCGAATAGTGCTTATAACACGGATTTGGTCGTATTTTTGTGGCTTTGTTATTTGGACTCCGTTTTACTTGTAACGCATGGATATTTGCATTGGAGAAATAAATACCCAAAAACAAATTTTGCCGGTTTAGTTCACGGTTTGTATGCCTTGCGTGGGTTTGGTTTAGGGTTCGGTTCCACATAGCTCAGAGCTCGTAGAGAACCAGTTCCCCACTTTCTTAAACTTACATAGTTGGTGTCGGAGGCAGCAGCAGCTAGCAAATAATTTAAGCATATAAATTATAAATCTTAACGTAACTCATAACGCATAACTTGCGCACTTGATGTCTTTGCCTTGCACATGCGAGTTTATCTCTTTGCATAGATAACACATCGTCTGGCTGCTTGGCATTGCTCATCTAATTCTCTCGTACACACTCTTTGTTATACATTCGTTCGCTAAGGTTGCGCGGTATCACAAAATCGGCACGCGCAGTTTTAATAAAGGTTACGCTAAGCTAGTTTAAGTGAATAAATGAGTCAATGAAAGCAATCAATGCAAAACTATCGTGTTTTGAATAAAGTAAAATACTTCACAAAACTTCTTTTAAATTCGAACATAGGTGAACACAAAAACAGTTGGCTTAAATGTTTACTAAATGTGTATAGGAATTCTGAAAGTTTAACGCAACAACGACTGTTTAAAAATCTTTTTTTTTTAACAACAAAAGAAAGAAATAATTGAATAACTGACTAACTTTTTTGAATAGATGATTCTGCTTACACACAAGCAAAAATTGCAAGATTTGTTATTTGGTTTGTGCCCTGCTCTGCACTAAACAACAACCACACACACGTTTACGCATAATGCACAGCAGCAGTTGATTGTGAAACTCGCAGTGACAACTCTTCACACAAACATTTTCAATTTAAACTGATTTTTTCGCATTTTCCAGGAGCTGCAACAATTGCAAGACTTTTTTTATGGCACACAAGGTTCATTTTTGCACAGTGCGTATACGTAATAAATGTTTGCGCTGCGTGGTGCAGCTACTTTGTTATCTACCCCCAGCCAGCAGACATTATTCACGTTGCACAAAGCAGAGCAGAGGCAAGAAGCAAGTGGCACTACCCTCTCTGTGGGTTAGCCAATGTGGCTCCAATTTTAGGTAACTTTCCTCTTTATTTGCTTTATTTTTATACCCTGATCCCATTAAAAATGGGAAAAAAGGGTTTTATGGTTTTGTGCAAAAGTATGTAACAGGCAGAAGGAAGCATCTCCGACCCTATAAAGTATATATATTCTTGATCAGCATCAACAGCCGAGTCGATATAGCAATGTCCGTCTGTCCGTCCGTCCGTCTGTCCGTCTTTATGTATGAACGCGTCGATCTCAGAGACTATAAGAGCTAGAGACTCCAGATTTGGAACTTAAGCTCGCCTAATCCCTAGGCAGTACAAGTTTGTTTTCGATTTTCGACAACTCTTCCCGTTTCCGATATACACATAAAATCGATAACTGCACAATCTTGAATTTGGAAAACTTTAAGATGCCATTTGAATTGTAAAAAAAAATAATGAAAATCTGTGAAATTATTTTTAAAATCGTTTTAGAAACACCGGGATATGGGACATTGAAGTTGTGTATGCAGTATGCAGTATGCGCGTACACACACACACATACTTGCAAGCACTGACTGTATGCGTGAAGTATAGGGATCAGGGTATCGTCTAGTCGGGATATCTCGACTAGAGCCTTCTTACTTGTTTTTTTATTTATTTTGTATATTTTTTTGTTGCGCAAAAAGTAAAAACGCATTCATTCATCATGTGAGCGTGTGTGTGAGTGAGTTTATGTTGGTTGGCTTATACCTTTTGTGCGTGCTCACATTCAATGTGCAAGTTTTGCTGCCCCCAAGGGGCAAGGGCAGGTTCGTTGCGGTGGGTATGTGTGGCAATCACCAACCCAATGGGGTCTTCTGTAAACTGGCAACAATGTCAGTATGAGGTATCTTTCAAACAATTTGTATTGAAAATTTAACAAAACCTGTCAAATTCTGTGGTGATTGTTATAAAAGATCTAATTAAGACATTGTAAAACTTGTTATCGGTAAATAAATTTCACCATATCAAATTTACACGATATTCAATTACATTTGTTTAAATAATTACATGCTTTACATACACTAATAGTCCAATCTCATTGAATTCCGTTACATATATGAATGTATGAATTAATTTGTAATTAATTAGTTGCGTTCTTTCATTGAAACAAAAAAGCCTGTTACGTAGTATTATTGATTAGCATAAATGAATAATGCATTTAATTAGGTCCCCCGGCCAACTTATCATAAGACTCTAATTCAATTTGGTAATTGAACAAAATACGGAAAACCATAATAAATATCGACAGCAATCCGTCGACAATTTGACTAACGATTTTAGCCTCAAAGTGTTAAACATATGTCGACGTCACGAAGGTTGATTTGGGCGGGTTACGTCGCATCATTAATTATTAATTAAAATTTTAAAGTCAATACCGCAAATGCTCGGCCAACTTAGGAAGCCAAAACGCATTTTTTGTAGCTTCAAGTGAAACAAGATGACTGAAACTTAGAATCAAAATATTTAAGGGTGCCAGATAAACACTTCCGCTGCAATATCGCTTGATTTGCCTTCCCATATTCTAGTTGTTTTCAAATCGTACAGTTATGTGGCAGCTGATGGGTTGATTGCGGCGAAACACCGTATTCTTAAGGATAATAAAGGATGTGCAATTGATTATTTTGCAAATGCAAGTACACGCTATGAAGAACTTAAGCCAAACATGTAGCTAAATCGAAATCAATTTCGTTGGACATGGTTAGGTTAAAAACAGTTTCAATACTTTTTAAAACTTTATAGTTTTATGCAAATTAATAATTAATTTTAATTCAAAGCTTATCCTACAACGAAGTTTAAAGTTCCCAAAACACTGATATGATTTTGCTTATGCTTACAACTACAATATTATGTTATTAATTAAGTTTGATGCTTTTCTTAGTGCTACAAATGGCTGGGATAAGAACTCAAAAAGAAAAAACTTTATCCTAAAAATAATTTTCTTGTAAACGTTGAATTTTTTGTTGCTAGCTTAAATATTGTGCAGTCAGTGTCATTATACTTCAGGCACTTGAAGTTTAGTACAATATTATTATATGCATATACAACATAATTTTGTATGTACATTCCGTCAGCTTACCTCCCAGATGAGTCGAAAATCCTGCTGTTCGACGCGCAACAACTCGCAAGTTGTCTTTGTGACTACGGTACTGTCCCGTGGCAGGTCGTGTAGTATTGATTCGCCAAATGTGGCACCCACGCCAAGATTACATAAAGTGACGGAGCTCTGCAAAGAAAATAAAGTGGGAAAATGTAGGTGGTTAGCAAGGGAGTGAGCAGTCGGGTACAAGTTAAAAGCTGCTCAAGTTCCGTTTCAGCCGAAGATTTAACATTTTGCGTCTAATGTTGCCTCAGTCGGAAGCTGACTTTGCCCGGTTGTGTGTTTACATTTCAGAGATAGACAGAGTGTTCTGTGTGCTAATTGCTTCATGTGCCACAATTTGTTTGAATGTCTTGTGTCAAATTGTTAGCAAACATTTGCGTTCATGCTGTAATCGCTTCATTGCACACAAGTTTGCCAATAATTTTAAAGCGGATGCTGTCAACTTCTTCAAAACCGGAAACGCTTTGACAGCTTAAAACCCAATTTCATTTACTGTTGTTACCCCTTCCAGCGTTCATAAAATTCACAAACTAACAAATCGCAAACTAGCAAGGCGCCATCCAACTGCATCATTGCAATGACATTTCATTTTCCATATCTGCGTTTTATGCACTATGCTTGAGACATTGTGTTGAGGTTGTTTCAGATTCTTATCTGGACTTATTCTTAATTGTTTTTGTTTTTGCGGTTTAGAAATGTAAGCATGCGCGATGTACTGATTATGCCTGCTTACACGATTAGATTTGTTGCATAAATTTAAAAAAAAATTACTTTTAATTTTTTTAAGTCAGGAGACGCTCGTAAAAAAGAAACAGTTGGTTCCCATTAAAATGGGGAAAAAGGGTATAATGGTTTTGTGCAAAAGTATGCAACAAACAAATCAAATTTAATATCAGAACGTTAAGTACATGGAAAATACTGTTTAGGGTTTTTTTTTATAAATATATGATCATGTGAATATGTTAAGCTTATGAGTTTTTGGATAGTGTAAGCCGTGCAAAAATACAAATTTCATGTTCTTAAGTCATTGAGAAATCGAGAAATCGAATGAGTTACATATGTATATCAGATGGTCAAAATCAACTTATAACAACTTATAAATTTAGAAATTAATTTTTACTTTGTATAAGATTTCTAAATATTGTATCATATTTGGGTGCATGTTTAAAAAAAAAAATATACCAATAACTATTTTGGTAGTAATCGAATTTTTAAATCGAATTATCAAAAAAATGTTTATAACACCCAATGAAACTTTATGTGTATGTGTAAAAGATAAACTCTAAAAATTATCTCAATACTTAACGAGTAGTATAACCCAGTTAAGAACTGCTCATTAGTCAAATTTTCTTCTTGTTGTTTCACAGATGCAAACTGTGGTTTTTGCCGTTTGCATGCGCTGTTTGTTGTTGCTGTATGTGTTTGCTTCCCAGAAGACAGAATACAACTTTGGAGCAGCACCAGAGGGCCCAGCCTCATTATACCCTGATCCCATTAAAAATGCGAAAAAGGGTATAATGGTTTTGTGCAAAAGCATGTAACAGAGAGAAGGAAGCATCTCCGACCCCATAAAGTATATATATTCTTGATGAGCATCAACAGCCGAGTCGATATAGCCCTGTGCGTCTGTGCGTCCGTCCGTCCGTATGTATGAACGCGTCGATCTCAAAGACTCAAAGAGCTAGAGACTCCAGATTTAGAACTTAATGTCGCCTAATGCCTAGGCAGTACAAGTTTGTTTACGATTTTCGATAATTCTTCCCGTTTCCGATATACACATGGGATCGATAACAACAAAAACTTGAATTTGGAAAACTTTTTAGATCGCATTTGAATTATAAAACAAAATAATGACAATCTGTGAAATTATTTTTAAAATCGGATAATAAACAGATATGGGACATTGAAGTTGTGTATGCAGTATGCAGTATGGGCGTACATACACACACACATACTTGCAAGCACTGAGTGTACGCGGAAAGTATAGGGTTCAGGGTATCGTCTAGTCGGGATTTCTCGACTAGAGTCTTCTTACTTGTTTTAGTTGGCTTAAGTCGGGCCCTGAGCTGTGGAACTAAGGCAGCGCATCTAATTGGCTTAACAAGACTTACACACGACCGCAAAATTGTTAAACTCGCATTAGTCAACTGCGAGTGTGTGTGAGAGCTGCTGCTTTCTTTACAGCTACTACACATGCAGTGGGTTTGGATGTAAATGCCACAACAGCATCAAAGACCGCTATAAAACATAATTTAATTATTTCTGCGCTGTGTTATTACAATTGTTGGCTTTTGTTGGTCAAGTGTTGACTCGAATTTCTCGCGTCCCATTTCAACATTTCATTAACTTCACTTGATTTATTGCAAGTTCTACTTGACAAGCAACCATTTCCCGCATTTTGGCCGCTTGACCTGCTTTGGCGGCGAAAAGCGCTAGTTTAAATTGCTTTCTAATTGTTGTTTCCGACGCACGGGGTCAAGAAGAGATTTTTCGCTAAATATTTAGATAAGATTTCTTAGGGGTTTATAGCATCGATCCACATGTTGCGAACCGCAATATAAACATCATTTAAAATTAAGTGTAAGTACTACGAAACCAATTTAATTGAAATTTTAGCAATTAAAAAGGAAAACTAAACAGATTGAAATGCGTACAAAAGAAATAATGTATTTGTTTATCAAAGTAGATTTTAATTGCCTACGAAATGTGTGTTTTTCTGTAATTCTTTTAATAGTTCCTATCTTTTATTGGAGGAATAATAATTATTCCATGACTTTTTTTTTTACTTAAAGTTGTTTGTCAATGTCTTCTGCTCTTCTGTCTTTTATTCAATGCAATAAACGTTTGCTTTTGCCTGAGATTTATTTAATTTGTTTGAAATTTTCTTAACTTCAGATTCATTTGCACATCCAATCAACTCAAACTAACAAAATGTAATAAAGGCTTTTGTATTCCTTCTTAATTTTTAACACAGTTAAATGGAAAATAGTAAGTGTTGTGACAACGTAAGACTTTTTAGTCGAACACTATTGATTATTATCTGTGATCTTTAATAGGTTTTCTACCATTCACAATTAGTACTTTGTTTCACTTTGTGTCTCTTTTATCACAATTTGCCAGCGCACCGTCCTTTTTTATTGCGCCTATTATGTGCAAATTGATAGTTTTTGTTTGAGTAGATGTCCTGTTGAGCTGAACTGGTTTCGTTTGAACGGATGATTGGTTATCTTTCTTTTTGTCGAGATAAGACTTGGGCATTGTACATTTTAATTGGAAATTGATGCAAAGCAACTACACATCAATATCAGCTGTTTAAATAGTATATTTAAGAGGTTAATGATGGTGCTATTAATAAAAGCTATGATTTAATTTACATTATTTTAAAAATTTAAGAATTTTTATTTAAATTAAATCTTATCTTACATGTTGGTAAAAATGATTTAAACAGCATCTCATTAGATACAAAACACCTGGATATAAACCCTCGGATCATCCGGATAGATTAATAAAAGCGCAACTATTTGAGAGATATGCTTTTGAAGAAATACCTCTACTGATAGCTGGTTTGGTAAAGGCAATTGTATTTCCATTAATTTGTTCTTTTTTATCGGATAGATATCGTTATCAAATGCATAAGCAGTAACCACTTTAAAAACTAAATTCCATAGATGAAAATCATTCCACAATGCGAAATAAATTTGAGTCTCACAATCGAAAATCAGTCAAATATGTCAAAGAAATATTTTTCTTATATTTTTTCTTTATTATATTGTATCAAAATACTTTCCACAAGCAAATAATAGCAGTTGAAAAACATTCGCACACACTTATAATAATAACTTATAGTATATATATGACATTTGGAACCGACATAAATCTGAGCACGTACATTTTTCATTCTTCTTATGCTCGTTAATGCAATGCAATATTTTACCTTTGCATAATGTCGCGTTGATTTCTCCACATTATACGTACAACTTCGACGAAATAACATATTTTCGCTCTCTATTTCTGTTTCCCTTTTGTGCCGCTTCTTTTTTTTTTATATATATTTTATGATTTTATTATGTGTGCATACACGATATATATTTATTTTTTTTTTAGTTTTACGACATATTTTGGATTTGTTGTTGCTGCCAAATACTGTAACACATATTTATAATCCCGGTAACAAACAGCAGCAGCATGCAAATTTTGTTGTTGTCTTTGTTGCGAGTGTGTTTTTGAATAAAAACGCAAAACGTGTGTGCGTTGCTTATGGGCGAACTACATTATGAATATTTTAGGTTTGTGCTTGTTTTTAGCTTTTTTTTGCCTTTGCCAAGTTATAAATGAAGTAGAGGCGTATCAAGCGCCAGCAAATGTTTAATGGGTAACAAAGACAGCAACAATAACATGGAAAAATAGTATGTTAAAACTGTTATGTGTATGTAACAAAATATGTATGTTTAAGTATTTTTTGTTATTTGTATTTATAAAAAACCGAAAAATGTTTTCTTTCAACGCGTACCACTTTAAATTTTTCTATTTATTAAGCAAGCCAGTCCAAAAACTTGAAAAGAAAACGGCATCAACACGTTGCACGTTGTGCTGCGCAAGTTGTGCAACCGAGCGGCGTCGCGTCGAAAACTGAACTGATGATGCCGTCACACGGCAGAGTTTAAATTAGCAACAGCGGCGACAAAACCCTCAGATGTGTATGTGTGTGTGTTTATCTTTGTGTTTTTTTTTTTGTGCAACGCGAAGTTGCTGGAGTGTAGCAGCAACAATGGCAGAAGCAGCAACAATATGTTTGTGGCATCTCGCAAAATTGGCGCAAACATTCCCAATCAGCCAAAATTCGCATATCTCAATCAGCAAAAAAAAAAAAAAAAAAAAATTATAGAGATAAAAGCAAACAAGCAATGTTGTCAAAAATGTTTTATAAATTGTTATGCGTGCAGACTTTACTGCTCTTATAGGTAGCAACATAATACGAACTGCAAATAATCCACTAACATTACCACTTACTTCACTTCATCTCACCCTAACTAAGGTAACTGGCCAAATGGCCAACTGGTATTGCTTCTGCTGCTGCGCTTGAAAAATTTTACATGCGCACATGAGCAACACTTCCGTTTCGTGCTGCAGCTATTGTTGCTGCTGCATTGCTGTTGTTATACAAACCAATTTCAAGTCTGCCGGTTGTGGGAGAAAGGGCTTGTCTGTGGCTTGACTTTCTGATATGACAATTTAATGATAATTTCAAATTTCACTAGTTTTAATTGTTTTAAAGTAAAAAAAGTTTTATACCTCTTGGTTATTCTAATGAAATATATATATATATATTTTTTTGTCTTTTATTAAACGTGATTTAAAAGTTTTCTGCTTGGCTACAACTGATATAAAATTTATCATTTGATAACTTGATTTCACAACCATAATGCACTATGCCACATAGTCTTAAAGTATTCCTCGAAATAGACAAATCGCATTGGCATTCAGCTTATTAAAGTTGCATATTTAGTCGCAGGTATTGCCAATGATAAGGTTGAACAACCTGCCCTTTTAACCACCGCTGCATGCTATTATTGGGGAGTTATTTCTCATTTCGTTATTCAATCTCTTACTGGCAAGTGCTTTATGAGTTCAACGAAAAACAAAACTAAAAGCAATAGCAACAAATGTTTGCGACTTGTAATTAATTCTGTTTTCAGTCCGTTTCAGTGAAGGTGAAGCACAACTCGAAGCGAGTTTACAAAACAAGTCAATGACTGCTTACAATGGGTAAGTAGAGAGATGGGGCTTAAATATTTCATTTACGAGTTGCATGTATATTTATATTTAAAGCATATAAAAACAACGTTATTTAATAATTTATATTTTTTGTATCATTGCAATTTACAATTCTTTGTTTTATGTTATTGTCGATTTAATTGTGAGTATTCATTTGTGGTTAGCAACTGCTAATTAAATATTTATACGTATACTTCATTTCAAATGTGTGCTGAAAATGGAAAGATCTCGCTATAACATTATTAGACAAGAGATGCTCAGTTTGTTGCAAGTTTCCATTACCAAAAAATATTTAAATAAAATTTTTATTTGACTTAAGTAAATTGCCGATTAAATAAATATTTTTGTTTGTGATTAAGTTTTCAAAAAATATAAACAACTTTAGTATGGTTTTTTTTATTAAAACCTATTCTGTATGCACTAAGTTAGGCGTTTTTATAAAAACTGCACATACAACAATTTTAAAATAGTCCATGGGCTGATTGAAAAGTTTCCGCTAACCGCAAAACGTGTGAAATAATTTTAAATGGCACTGGCAGTTGGACCGTTAGAAAATATATAATTTAATTACATTTTTTCACCCTCTCGTTAGAAAAAAAGTTAAATAAAGTTTTTTGTTCTTGCACTTGCTTCATTTTCCACGAGTTGCATGTTGTGATGTCATTAAATAAAAACAACTTTTTCGTGACTTCATGCATAACAATAATACACTTCTAAAATACTTCTAGTACCTTTAAAGATTTAAAATAATTAATTAAGTTTGCACACTTCTAACCTACGTATATATTCCGGAAGCGTTACTTTTTGAATGGCTGTGAAAATTCTATTGAAAATTGATAAAAAAAAATATGCAAACAGGGAAATTTCCACTACATGCTCAAACAAAATTTAACATTCTTTAACGAAGAAAAAGCTTAACCCCAACTTTGCGAATGCCTTAGCATGTATGTATATAAAGATGTTGACTGTGAGAAACTCAGTAGCATGGATTTAAAGTGACCAAAACTCTGCATATTAAGTATTTGGGTAGACCAAGATAAGATGCATAAAATATTTTTGCTTCTTCAGCTTAAAGTCATTCAGTGCCAATTCGAATGTAAATAACACAAATAGTTGAAGTGGAAAAAGCTGCACAGCTAAACCAAAGAGAATTTTTCTCGGTTTGGTTTAGGTTTTGAACACAACTAAAAGAAAATTCTGTTTTAAACAGATTAAGAGAAGCACAGCAGTGGTAAAAAGAAATAATTAAACTTACAAATGTATTTATTTTGTAATATTAATTATTTATATAATTTTGTATAGCATACAGCAAAACCATAAGCTTAAGTTTGTGATATATAACTAAATGTTTAAATATACAATGGTTGATTTTATTATTTTTCGGTCAAGCCATTTTTTATTTTGTTTACTTATATTATACATTTGTTTATTCAATCCACACATAAAACACACACATTGGCAAAACCATGCTGCTTATCTTTATAATAAAATGTAAGTAGAAATGCGTGTTAATCTGACCAATTCAAAACATGTATCTATATTTTTTCGCTAAACTCGTTCCACACGAACACAAATGCCGCCAACTGTACCCAAAACAAAGGATTTGGGATCGTAAATGAGAGGTATATTGGTTTCTTTACAAACTGTGAACTTAAAGTTCTTAATCAGCTGAGCTAGGCCAATTCGTGCCTGCATTTGGCCAAAACGCATACCAATACAATTTCGGGGACCATCGCCAAAGGGCAACCACTCGACTGAGTCGCGAGCTGCCACATTCTCTGCTGAGAATCGGTCTGGATCGAACTTCTCTGGTTCGGGATAAAAGTCTTCGTCACGGTGATAAGCAGCTGCTGGTATCATAATATCAGTCCCTTTTTCAATGAAATATTTGGGATAACCGGGAACATCATAATCATTAAGAGCTTTGCGCATGAGGAAGGGCACAATCGTATAAAAGCGGAGTGTTTCTATTGAGACAAACGTAGAATAACATCGGTTTCAACAACATATCAAACACAAACAAACTTACCGGATATAACCTGATCCAAATATCGCATTGCCTTTATACTTTCATATGTCAGTTTTCCATCATGTTGCTGCAGAACATTGTTATTATCTTCCCTTAACTTGTCTTGAATATCGGTATGCTGGGCTAGTTCATATAAGCAATAGCTCATTGTTGAAGATGAGGTCTCAAAGCCAGCCAAGTAGAATACAAAAACTTGAGCTGCTAGCTCACCAATGTCCAGTCCAGTCACCACTTCACCATTATCCAGTGTAAAGCTGCCTTTCTGCTTTAGTTCTATAAGCATTTCCATAAAGTCATTACGTTTAATCTTTTCTTTCTCTCTGTATGCAATTGTTTCCTTAACCAGTCCCATGAAGAACTCATGAACGTCATCTGGAATCATACGCATCCTCAGCTTTCGTGCCAGGTTAGGAAAACTAACGGCAATTGCCGTAAGTAAGGGTCCATGGCGCGTCTCGGTAAAGGACTTTTGACCCATTTTACGGAAGTCAGTTACGGGAGTACGAAGAGTATTGCATTCAATTCCAAAAGCGCATGTTCCTATAACGTCTGTGGTGAACCGAGCCATCAGATCTTTGATTTCGATAATAGCACCTCCAGTCTTATCGGGCACTTTTTCTAACATAACACGAACAAATTCCTCGGACACTTCGATAACTGACGGAAACATGTACTTCATTTTGCCAGATGTGAAGGTAGGCGATAGTTTTTGGCGCATCTCTTTCCAACGTTTGCCATCCAAATTGAAGAGATGTCCAGTTAGTGGATCGTCGCGTTCATTGTGGAACTGTCCGCGGTCAGTGAAATTGGCAAAATCTTTGATTAAAATATTCTTGGCCAGTTTGATATCCATGACGAAGGCGCTTTTTTTCTGAAGAAGGTGGAAACCCACAAATGGATGACCAGTATGCCGAAATTTATTGTAGTATTTCTCCAAAACATCGTGCAGCACACGGTTCGTTAAAAATCCGACTGCATTTCCATAAAAAAGATGGGGAGGCTCTTGGGGTATTCCACGATTCTTCCAATAGTTCATGTTTTGGTGCAGAATATATGCAACCAACGCTAATATAGCGATCAGCAAATATATTAAGAACATCATGTCTGCTTCGAACGACTTTTTGGTCAACACTGAGCGCAATCGATGTATGCAGCGCGTAATTTATATATAAATTTGTTATCAGAAATATCACCGTGATTCGACAATATAAGGGGAATTATAGTTGAATATCAGTTTGTATGACTGTTATCACGGTTTGTTCAAACATTGTTTTATAAATTTACTCATTCTATTAGCTTAAAACAAACTTTCCCATTTGCATAAAATTTTTTAAGCTCTACGTTAATGGATTAAATCAAAAACCGGAACTGAGAGTGAAATGTTTTAGCGCGTAAAAGCTTTAAAACTAAAACTTTGACAGCATTTTGAAAACAAAGGCTTAACTAAATTCTTATTTATTTAAATTAAGCATAATATGAGGCTTTACAAAATTCTTATTTATTTAAATAATATAACATTATATGAGCCAGTGTTATTTTCAGAACTATGAATTTCTTAAACTGACCAAAAAAATAGTTTTGAGACTTGGTTTTAAAATAATCAAAATAAATACATTTTAATTCTTCAAACATTTAGTAATATAAAAACTTGAGCATACAATGTTTCTTAATTTTTTTTTTTACATTATTTAAGGCCAACGACGTCTTTTGTTACTATTTCTTCGTTTGAGTTCTATCATTTACATTGAAAATTTCATGCTCTGTGGATCTATTTTTTATAGCTACAAACATCTGACAGTCGATATAGTTTTGAAATCGATTCTATAATATTTTGTCCTCCATCAAGGATTTTAGTATTTACGCAGCTTGGCCTTCGAAAATTGTATTGAAGAAGAGGAAAAAACGCTGGCTGATAGCATTGACAGTACGTTTGTAATTTATATAATTGAAATAAAATATGTCCATCAAACTGAAAGTTGTACAACAATTTTTTTGTCTTTTTTGCGTGCTTCTGCTATAAAAACAAGTTAACAAGTTATGTTAATAACAGATATTAAAGTAATTTCTTTTAATTATTTCTCTAAAAGAATAATAATGGTTTATGTTTATTGCCTCTAATAATATATTTTACAAGATGGCTTGGCGCTTTTTATATATATATATATTTACATATAGAGACAACTAGTATCTAACTATACAAAATAAGTTTTTTTTTTAAACGTGCATTTATAACAATTAAAGACTTGCAGGCAACAAAACTAGACACGCTCCACTTTCACATAAATGCCGCCAACTGTGCCCAAAACAATGGATTTGGGATCAAAATTAAGAGGTATATCGGTTTTATTGCAGACTGAGAACTTGAAGTTCTTAATCAGCTGGGCTAGGCCAATTCTCGATTGCATTTGGCCAAAACGCATACCAATACAATTTCGGGGACCATCGCCAAAGGGCAACCACTCGACTGAGTCGCGAGCTGCCACTTTCTCTGCAGAGAATCGGTCTGGATCGAACTTCTCCGGCTCGGGATAAAAGTCTTCATCTCGGTGAATAGCAGCTGCTGGAACTATAACTTGAGTTCCCCTTTCAATTACATATTTTGGATAACCGGGAACAACATAATCATTCAGAGCCTTGCGTTCAAGGAATGGCACAAGAGTGTAGAGGCGGAGAGTTTCTAATGACACAGACATAAAAGTGAGTTGAGCGATTAATGATCCTCTGTTTGCTCGACTTACCTGATACAACCTGATCCAAATATCGCATTGCCTTTATACTTTCATATGTCAGTTTTCCATCATGTTGCTGTAGAACATTGTTATTATCTTCCCTTAACTTGTCTTGAATATCGGTATGCTGGGCTAGTTCATATAAGCAATAGCTCATTGTTGAAGATGAGGTCTCAAAGCCAGCCAAGTAGAATACAAAAACTTGAGCTGCTAGCTCACCAATGTCCAGTCCAGTCACCACTTCACCATTATCCAGTGTAAAGCTGCCGTTTTGCTTAAGTTCTATAAGCATTTCCATAAAGTCATTACGTTTAATCTTTTCTTTCTCTCTGTATGCAATTGTTTCCTTAACCAGTCCCATGAAGAACTCATGAACGTCATCTGGAATCATACGCAGCCGCAGCTTTCGTGACAGGTTAGGAAAGCTAAAGGCAATTGCCGTAAGTAAGGGTCCATGGCGCGTCTCGGTAAAGGACTTTTGACCCATTTTACGGAAGTCAGTTACGGGAGTACGAAGAGTATTGCATTCAATTCCAAAAGCGCATGTTCCTATAACGTCTGTGGTGAACCGAGCCATCAGATCTTTGATTTCGATAATAGCACCTCCAGTCTTATCGGGCACTTTTTCTAACATAACACGAACAAATTCCTCGGACACTTTGATAACTGACGGAAACATGTACTTCATTTTGCCTGATGTGAAGGTAGGCGATAGTTTTTGGCGCATCTCTTTCCAACGTTTGCCATCCAAATTGAAGAGATGTCCAGTTAGTGGATCGTCGCGTTCATTGTGGAACTGTCCGCGGTCAGTGAAATTGGCAAAATCTTTGATTAAAACATTTTTTGCCAGTTTAATATCCATGACGAAGGCGCTTTTTTTCTGAAGAAAGTGGAAACCCACAAATGGATGACCAGTATGCCGAAATTTATTGTAGTATTTCTCCAAAACATCGTGTAGCACACGGTTCTTTCTAAATCCGACCAAGTTTCCATAAAGCGGATGGGGTCGGGCTTGGGGTATCCCGCGATTCTTCCAATAGTTCATGTTTTGGTGCAATAGATATGCTACCAACGCGGATATAGCGATCAGCAAATATATTATAAGCAACATTTCGTATTCAGTTCTAAGCAGCTGGTTAGAAAACACTGAGGGAAATTGAGTAAAGCCCCGGTATTTTATTCGGATTTTTTTGCAGTAGCGACGACGGTTTGCCGAATAGTTAAAGCTATATCAGCATGAATCAGCCAAAATACTCGCTTTTCATGTTCCTATTGCGAAAAGAGCCAACGGAGACCTATGCTTATAATCATACTGACTTGGCACACTGCCTGATCGTATTCTCTCGTTTTTGCTTTGTTTATATTGAGAGTTACAAACCGCGTTTCTCTATATACATTCCCTTGATAATCTTGTTTAGGTTATAAAAAGTTATCAGTTTATTTAAATACAAAATTATAAGCAAAGATACATTATGGTATCACTGGCATTACGGTAAAGCCGACGACCTAGACACAGCTTTATGGAAAATACTCAAAATATCATAACGCTGTCATGCTAATCGCACAAAAAGACATAACGATTTAGGCCCAAATTCAAAACAGATTTTATAAAAACTTTTTTAAAATAATTTGTATATATTGTAAACGGTTTTTCTGCTACCTAAAGGAGCAGCTTTAGCTTTAGCTTAGTATAAAAATTATTTTTGCATACCTATGTTCAAACAATTCTCTTCACACATGGTAGAATGGATTCTGTTTTATGTATTCTTTCTACTCTTTCGTTCTTTCCTACTTTCGTATTTGTGTTAAAGCTCTTTGGCGTTTACACTGTTTTTACTATATTTAGATTTTTAAATTGTGACAGCGTACAACATCTTAACTTTCTCTTTTGTAAGTTTTCGCAGAGACAATGAACGCTCTGGAAATCTGAATGCAGCAGATTTTATGATAATGCTTGTGATTATCTTTTGCTCACTTTTCAGTTGACCCTTTCGAATTGTACACTTTATAAGTTAACACAACAATTGGCACTGTTGGTGTTGCTTTTAGGATCTCGGCGTTTAATGGACACTTGCGCTTCTTGTCTACCTTGCATTGTCCTTGTGCTCACAACTGACAGTAACAGGCGCTCAGCGTGGGTGGCTTTAGCCTAGTCTCGTATTGCAAACAAATACATACATACATTTTTTGTCTGGCTAACACTTATTGAATACTGTGCGTTGCATTTTATATCTATCTGCTCTAAGAGATTTTCAATTTTCAATTTATCAGTTACCCCAGCCCATCCACATCCTATTCTTATGCCTTAAAATGCTTTAAGGTATTTGCAGAAAAATGCAGCTCGTTAAATTGACCTTGAGCCTCCATCCTCGCCCTACTTCTAAGGTACCTACTCTAATGTCCATGTGAATTTGTTGCTCACGAACAAAGGAAACGAAAAAAAACTCAGCCAAGCACAAGAAAGCGACTTTTTATCCGTTGCCATAATGAATGCATAAGTTTAACGTAAAGAATGCGTTCTTTAGGCATTTACTATATGTCATAGGGGCAGGAGCAGGGAGCACAACATCAAGCCTCGCAAATTCTACAAAAAACATATAAGAAGTCTCTAATCGAGAAATCCCTATACTTTACGCATACAGTCAGGTCTTGCAAGTATGTGTGTGTGTGTGTGTGTACGCGCATACTGCATACTGTATACACAACTTCAATGTCCCATATCGCGGTGTTTCTAAACCGATTTCAATAGCAATTTCACTTCACCTTCTTACTCGTTTAAGATCAACGTTGATGGCTTGAATCAAAAACCGAAATTGAGAGTCAAATATTTAAGCGTTTAAAAGCTTTGAAGAGCGACTAAAACATTGACAACATATTGAAAACCAAGGCTTTACTAAAATCTTATTTGTTTAATAATAAATAATATGAGGCTTTACAAAACTCTTATTTGTTTAAAATAAGCATAATATGAGGCTTTACAAAATTCGTATTCATTTAAATTTATCATAATATCATATTCAGTGTTATTTTCAGAATTATGAATTTCTTAAACTGACAATAAAATTAGTTACTGAGAATTTTATTTTAAAATTAATCAAAAAAATACATTTTAATTCTTATTTTTTACTTCTTATATTATAAGGCCAACGAATTCTTTTGTTAGTATTAAACAGATTTGTTATCTCTCTTCGTTTAAGTTCTATCGTTTACATTGAAAATTTCATGCTCTGTTATTCTATTTTTTTATAGCTCCAAACATCTGACAGTCGATAAAGTTTGCCTTTTTTGCGTGCTTTTGCTATAAAAACAAGTTACGAAACAATTTGCATATGATATTATTATTAAATTAATGATGTGTTTTGTTAACAATGTTCTTTTCATTTTTATATTATGTTAATAACAGATATTAAAATAATTTCTTTTAATTATGGCTCTAAAAGAATAATAATGGTTTATGTTTATTGCCTCTAATAATATATTTTACAAGATGGCTTGGCGCTTTTTATATATATATATATTTACATATAGAGACAACTAGTATCTAACTATACAAAATAAGTTTTTTTTTTAAACGTGCATTTATAACAATTAAAGACTTGCAGGCAACAAAACTAGACACGCTCCACTTTCACATAAATGCCGCCAACTGTGCCCAAAACAAAGGATTTGGGATCAAAATTAAGAGGTATATCGGTTTTATTGCAGACTGAGAACTTGAAGTTCTTAATCAGCTGGGCTAGGCCAATTCTCGATTGCATTTGGCCAAAACGCATACCAATACAATTTCGGGGACCATCGCCAAAGGGCAACCACTCGACTGAGTCGCGAGCTGCCACTTTCTCTGCAGAGAATCGGTCTGGATCGAACTTCTCCGGCTCGGGATAAAAGTCTTCATCTCGGTGAATAGCAGCTGCTGGAACTATAACTTGAGTTCCCCTTTCAATTACATATTTTGGATAACCGGGAACAACATAATCATTCAGAGCCTTGCGTTCAAGGAATGGCACAAGAGTGTAGAGGCGGAGAGTTTCTAATGACACAGACATAAAAGTGAGTTGAGCGATTAATGATCCTCTGTTTGCTCGACTTACCTGATACAACCTGATCCAAATATCGCATTGCCTTTATACTTTCATATGTCAGTTTTCCATCATGTTGCTGCAGAACATTGTTATTATCTTCCCTTAACTTGTCTTGAATATCGGTATGCTGGGCTAGTTCATATAAGCAATAGCTCATTGTTGAAGATGAGGTCTCAAAGCCAGCCAAGTAGAATACAAAAACTTGAGCTGCTAGCTCACCAATGTCCAGTCCAGTCACCACTTCACCATTATCCAGTGTAAAGCTGCCGTTTTGCTTAAGTTCTATAAGCATTTCCATAAAGTCATTACGTTTAATCTTTTCTTTCTCTCTGTATGCAATTGTTTCCTTAACCAGTCCCATGAAGAACTCATGAACGTCATCTGGAATCATACGCAGCCGCAGCTTTCGTGACAGGTTAGGAAAGCTAAAGGCAATTGCCGTAAGTAAGGGTCCATGGCGCATCTCGGTTAAGGACTTTTGACCCATTTTACGGAAGTCAGTTACGGGAGTACGAAGAGTATTGCATTCAATTCCAAAAGCGCATGTTCCTATAACGTCTGTGGTGAACCGAGCCATCAGATCTTTGATTTCGATAATAGCACCTCCAGTCTTATCGGGCACTTTTTCTAACATAACACGAACAAATTCCTCGGACACTTTGATAACTGACGGAAACATGTACTTCATTTTGCCTGATGTGAAGGTAGGCGATAGTTTTTGGCGCATCTCTTTCCAACGTTTGCCATCCAAATTGAAGATATGTCCAGTTAGTGGATCGTCGCGTTCATTGTGGAACTGTCCGCGGTCAGTGAAATTGGCAAAATCTTTTATTAAAACATTTTTTGCCAGTTTAATATCCATGACGAAGGCGCTTTTTTTCTGAAGAAAGTGGAAACCCACAAATGGATGACCAGTATGCCGAAATTTATTGTAGTATTTCTCCAAAACATCGTGTAGCACACGGTTCTTTCTAAATCCGACCAAGTTTCCATAAAGCGGATGGGGTCGGGCTTGGGGTATCCCGCGATTCTTCCAATAGTTCATGTTTTGGTGCAATAGATATGCTACCAACGCGGATATAGCGATCAGCAAGTATATTATAAGCAACATTTCGTGTTCTGTTCTTTACAGCTGGTCAGTAAACACTGAGTGAAATTGAGTAAAGCCCCGGTATTTTATTCGGATTTGTTTGCAGTAGCGACGACGGTTTGCCGAATAGTTAAAGCTATATCAGCATGAATCAGCCAAAATACTCGCTTTTCATGTTCCCATTGCGCGTATTCAATCGCGAAGACTACACTACTGTGTCGACAATGTTGATAAGTTCTGAGATAAGAGCGGACGGTAGACCTATGCTTACAATCATACGGACTTGGCACGCTGCATGATCGTATTCTCTCGTTTTTGCTTTGTTTATATTGAGAGAACAAGTTTTATTCGAATGCAGAGCGGTTACAAACCGCGTTTCTCTATATACATTCCCTTGATGGTCTTGTTAGGTTTATGAAAAGTTATCAGTTTATTTAAATAAAAAATTATAAGCAAAGATAAGATATGCTTACGGACTATAAATTAAATAATGGCTTGTATTCAAGTAATGAGCATTTGGGGCTGACCAGATATCTGTGTCTGGTATTTTGCCTAGCGCTTGCTATTGTGTCATTGTGTCAGAGTAAATTATAATCTTCAATACATCAGTGTTTCCACTTGAAACATTTTATTAATCTATGGCTTAAGGCTCTTTGGCGGTTATTATACCCTGAACCCATTAAAAATGGGTATAATGGTTTTGTGCAAAAGTATGTAACAGGCAGAAGAAAACTTCTCCGACCCCATAAAGTATATATATTCTAGATCAGCATCAACAGCCGAGTCGATATTGCCATCACGGACATCAATCCCGACAACATAGTGAGGGCTATGCTTCAAGAGGAGAACATCTGGGGACGGGTAGCACAATACGTGCAAAATATCCTTAGAGACAAGAAGCTAGAGATGGACCGAACACAGGGGGACGTTGAAAGACAGAACGAAATAGAAGGCCATTAGGGCCTTACGATGGACCTTGCCCGAAGTAATGTGGTAAACGGTTCCAGGCAAGTGTCCAGGGTCAGTCGAGTGGGTCGACGATAGAAGAACAGGGAGTGGGGTTTTAGTCGGTATACTTGCCGTTAAGGCACAGGAGCCCGACACACGGGTGGATTTTGGCAAACCACCTACGGCACGTAAAGTGTTTCCCCTCTCCAGCATTTGCCCAAAAAAAAAAAATAAATAAAAAAAAATAAAAAAAATATAAATAAAAAAATATCCGTCTGTCCGTCCGTCTGTCCGACCGTCCGTCTGTCTGTATGTCCGCCCGGCTGTCCATCCGTCTGTCCGTATGAATGAGCGCGACAATGAGAGCTACAGACTCCTGATTGGGAACTTAAGCTCGCCTAATCCCTAGGTAGTACAAGTTTATTTCTGATTTTCGATAACTCTTCCCGTTTCCGATATACACATGGGATCGATATCAACAAAATTTCGAGTTTAGAAAATTTTGAGATGGAATTTAAGTTATTAAGCAAAATAATGACAATCTGTGAAATTTTTATTTAATTCGGTTAAGAAACACCGGAGATATGGAGCATTGAAGTTGAGAATACAGTATGCGCTTAAAAACACACACACACATACTTGCAAGCACTGACTGTACGCGTAAAGTAGAGGGTTCAGGGTATCGTCTAGTCAGGATTTTCGGACTAGAGCCTTTTTACTTGTTTTACTATATTTAGATTTTTAAATTGTGACAGCGTGTATCATCTATACTTTCTGTTTTGTACGTTTACGCAGAGACAGTAAACGCTCTGGAAATCTGCTTGTGATAATCTTTTGTTTTTTAGGATCTCGGCGTTTAATGGACACTTGCGCTTCTTGTCTACCTTGCATTGTCCTTGTGCTCACAACTGACAGTAACAGGCGCTCAGCGTGGGTGGCTTTAGCCTAGTCTCGTATTGCAAACAAATACATACATACATTTTTTGTCTGGCTAACACTTATTTAATACTGTGCGTTGCATTTTATATCTATCTGCTCTAAGAGATTTTCAATTTTCAATTTATCAGTTACCCCAGCCCATCCACATCCTATTCTTATGCCTTAAAATGCTTTAAGGTATTTGCAGAAAAATGCAGCTCGTTAAATTGACCTTGAGCCTCCATCCTCGCCCTACTTCTAAGGTACCTACTCTAATGTCCATGTGAATTTGTTGCTCACGAACAAAGGAAACGAAAAAAAACTCAGCCAAGCACAAGAAAGCGACTTTGTTATCCGTTGCCATAATGAATGCATAAGTTTAACAAAAAGAATGCGTTCTTTAAGCATTTACTACTCGACATAAGGGCAGGAGCAGGGACAGAGCGGAAAGCAAAGCTCGACTGCACTAAGGCGCTAAATAAAAATGCAAATTTACGTGTAATATAAGAGCTGCACCATACGATTATATGAATGTGGCAAAACCCAGGCGTGCACAGCAGCAAGCCTCGCAAACTTTACAAAACACATAGAAGAAGGCTCTAATCGAGAAACCCCGACTAGAGGATACCCTGAACCATATACTTTACGGCGTACTTCAAATTATGTGTGTGTGTGAACGCATACACTACACAATTTACTTTATTTCAATGGTGTTTCCTAACCGATTTCAATTAAATTTTACACATTGTCATTATTTCGAGTAATGTTTCAAGTGCCGTCTCAAAGTTTTCCAAATTCAAGATCTTGTTGTTTTCGATCACATGTGTATATCGCCTTATTTTCCAAATTTGGAGTCTTTATCTCTTATAGTCTCTGAGATTGACGCGTTCATCCAGACGGACGGACCGACGAATAGACGGACATGGCTACATCGACTGTTGAGGCTTATCAAGAATATATATACTTGGGGTATCGGTGATTCTTCCTTTTGCTTGTTACATCCTTCTGCACAAAATCCATGTACCCTTGGCTTACAATTGGTTTAGGGTATCAAACGCGCGTCAATGCCAAAGACTGAGTGAGCGACTAAGAAATGCCATCTTTTTGCATAGCAAAACCGGATAACATACTCGATTATACATATAGTTTGTCATTAAAATTGTTTTGAATTACTTTAATAAATTGTTATGTATAAGTTTATTTATTAATAATAACTTATATAATTTCGATTATATAATATCTTTTATAGTTTGACAGATTTGGTACTAAATAAGTATCAGTAACTACAAGAGACGATTTCTCAGAAACATAAAAATCTTAAAAAGTAATAAAATCCGCTTCAAGGGAGTTCAAATACCTGAAACTGACATTCAGACAAATTTGACCGCAGATTCGGACTAAGGACGTCAAAACCCTTATGGATAGTATAGTCTGGGTTTGAGGTAAGAAATTTTCATCGAAATTTCTCGGAGTGTGTTCACATAGCGAAATTTAGTTTTTTAAATTTGGTCGTGCAAAAAAAATCGATTAAAAACGGAATTTGTTTTATGTGGAGAGCAAAACACACCGAAAATGTTACCAAAATGCAGTTATCTCGAAATCATTTTGATATATAGAAAGATCGTTATATATAGGTTCGATTGTAGTGTCTTAACCTAAGTGATTGTTCGCATGTGGCTAAGGCGAAAACTTTCGCGGTTAGAAAGCCTCGAGAGCTTCTTTAAAGAACCTACCTATTCAAATTGTACCAAAAATAGGGCGTTGGACACAAAATTTCACACAGTTTAAACAGCATAGCTAACTTGTTTTCAGTAGCTAAAGGGTATTAATAGTTGTTGCACTGGTAACTGCAGCGCATTTGCCTCTGCGTATTTACAACTGCAATTGCTGCAACTACCTTTTTATACCCTGATCCCATTAAAAATGGGAAAAAGGGTATAATGGTTTTGTGCAAAAGTATGTAACAGGCAGAAGGAAGCATCTCCGACCCTATAAAGTATATATATTCTTTATCAGCATTAACAGTCGAGTCGATAGCCATCTCCGTCTGTCCATCTGTCTCGTCCGTCTGTATGTATGAACGCGTCGATCTCAGAGACTATAAGAGCTAGAGACTCCAGATTTGGAACTTAAGCTCGCCTAATCCCTAGGCAGTACAAGTTTGTTTCCGATTCTCGATAACTCTTCACGTTTCCGATATACACATGGATCGATAACAAAAATCTTAATTTGGAAAACTTGAGATGCCATTTGAATTTAAAACAAAATAATGACAATCTGTGAAATTTTATTGAAATCGGTTAAGAAACACCGGAGATATGGGACATTGAAGTTGTGTATGTAGTATGCAGTATGCGCGTACACACACACACACATACTTGCAAGCACTGACTGTACGCGTGAAGTATAGGGATCAGGGTATCGTCAAGTCGGGATATCTCGACTAGAGTCTTCTTACTGGTTTGTTGCTTTTGTAAGAAAAACGCGCAGCTGATTTGATGCTGCCGTCGTTTGTTGTTGACTTAGTTGCTGTCAAGGTGCTGGCAAACACACAAACAATTACTTCCAACAATTCTTCATGGCAGAGCTCTTTGTCTTTCTTCCTGCCCCTACCTCGCCATGTCTTGTGTTGAGCCGCGTTGCTAATTACGCAAGCGCAGGCTCCAGCATCTCATGTAAACAGCCAGCTAATTGTTTGGAGTGCAATAATAGGAAGTGAGACTGAGCTGAGACTGTGGGAGGGGCGAAGACAGCTCTTTTAAATGCAAATACGAAAAACAAGGGTACATATTCTTAGCCTTAGCGAAATCAAGGTGTATGTGAGCTTATGTGTGTTGTCCGTCTCTGTTTGTCTGTATGTCTATCTTTCTTTCTGTTTGTTCCACTGTCTTATGAAAAAACAAGTAATAAGGCTCTAGTCGAGATATCCCGACTAGACGATACCCTGATCCCTATACTTCACGCGTACAGTCAGTTCTTGCAAGTATGTGTGTGTGTGTGTATGCGCATACTGCATACTGCATACAAAACTTCAATGTCCCATATCTCCGGTGTTTATTATCCGATTTCGATAAAATTTCACGGATTGTCATTATTTTGTTTTATAATTCTAATTGCATCTCAAAGTTTTCCAAATTCAAGATTTTGTTGTTATCGATCCCATGTGTATATCGGAAACGGGAAGAGTTATCGAAAATCGGAAACAAACTTGTACTGTCTAGGGATTAGGCCAGCTTAAGTTCCAAATCTGGAGTCTCTAGCTCTTATAGTCTCTGAGATCGACGCGTTCATACATACAGACGGACGGACGGACGGACGGACGGACGGACGGACGGACAGACGGACATGGCTATATTGACTCGGCTGTTGATGCTGATCAAGAATATATATACTTTATGGGGTCGGAGATGCTTCCTTCTGCCTGTTACATACTTTTGCACTAAACCATTATACCCTTTTTCCCATTTTTAATGGGATAAGGGTATAATAAGTTTGGTTTGTATGTCTGGCAGCTAGCTACCCCTGAGCAGTCACTTTAGGCAGATAGTGAATTTTGAATGGGGAGTATTTTCTGTATATGTTGGAAGTATGAGCTTCACTGTGCTCTCACAGAGCTGTTTCTCGTGTTTTGTTGATAAAACGACGTGGCAGCCAGCATCAAGGCGCAAGAAAGTGCCACATTATGTAAATTTCAAAGTAAAATCACAATAAGAAATCCGCATCGTATAAGAAGAAGTGATTGCCCATTACGACTGCCAAGACATGCTCAAAAGCTAAAGGCTCAGGGCTGGCCATACCTTTTTATACCCTGATCCCATTAAAAATGGGAAAAAAGGGTATAATGAAGTTGTGCAAAAGTATGTAACAGGTAGAAGGAAGCATCTCCGACCCCATAAAGTATATATATTCTTGATCAGCATCAATAGTCGAGTCGATATAGCCATGTCCGTCTGTCCGTCCGTCCGTATGTATGAACGCGTCGATCTCAGAGACTATAAGAGCTAGAGACTTCAGATTTGGAACTTAAGCTCGCCTATAATCCCTAGGCAGTACAAGTTTGTTTTCGATTTTCGATAACTCTTCCCGTTTCCGATATACACATGGGATCGATAACATCAAAATCTTGAATTTGGAAAACTTTGAGATGCGATTTGAAATTTAAAACAAAATAATGACAATCTGTGAAAATTTTATTGAAATCGGTTAAGAAACACCGGAGATATGGGACATTGAAGTTGTGTATGCAGTACACAGTAAGCGCATACATACACACACACACACTTGCATGCACTGACTGTACTGACTGTACGCGTGAAGTATAGGGATCAGGGTATCATCTAGTCGGGATATCTCGACTAGAGCCTTCTTACTTGTTATACCCTGGTCCCATTAAAAATAAGAAAAGGCTATAATGGTTATGTGCAAATGTATGTAATGTAATATATAAAGTATATATATTCTTGATCAGTATCAACAGCCGAGTCCATATAGCAATGTCCGTCTGTCCATCTGTCTGTCTGTCCGTATGTATGAACGCGTCGATCTCAGAGACCTATAAGAGCTAGAGACTCCAGATTTGGAACTTTAGCTCACCTTATGCCTAGGCAGTACAAGTTTGTTTCCGATTTTCGATAACTTTTCCCGTTTCCGATGTACACATGGGATCGATAACAACAAAATATTAGATTTGGAAAACATTGAGATGGAATTTAAAACATCAAACAAAATAATGACAATCTGTGAAATTTTTATTGAAATCGGTTAAGAAACACCGGATATATGGGACATAGAAGTTGTCTTTGCAGTATGCAGTATGGGCGTACACATACACACACATACCTGCAAGCAGTGAATGTACGCATAAAGTATAGGGATCAGGATATCGTCAAGTCGGGATTTGTCGACTAGAGCCTTCTTACTTGTTTTTCTACATTTCTACACACGCACACACAAGAAGGGGCGAATGCAGCTGTTTTGTGGCTTAAGGAAAAAGGGAAATAAAAAAGGTAAATCCGACTCGAAGTCAAGTCGAGCAATTGTTGTCCAAATTGGATGGCGTTGACTGCGTCAATAAAAATAATGACAATAAAAATAAAAATATATAAAAATAAATGAGAAAAATCCGCAGTGCGTGTGTGCTATTTATTTATTTTGATTTTGTTTTTTTGTCAGTTGCATGTGGCAGCAGAGTCAGTCAGTCAGTGAGGTAGGCAATTTGAAGTTGCCTTCCTTCCGTCTGCCCTTTCGGTCGTATTCATCAACTTATAATTCAAGTGATTGATAATCTGTTAAATTGTATTTGATTCTTGAGCTTTTTATTATGACTAATCTCAGTTTCGTCCCATTCATATATTTCTTCTTTTTTAAAAATGTTTAAGTTATTAATAATTTAATTCGATACGATACAATTCTATTCAATATAATTAAGAAACTATTTTTAATTTCAATGAAATACTACAATTTTGTGCTTGTATCTAACTAAGATATTGGCTTTGTTTTGTAGTTTATAGGAAATCTTTTTGTACCCTGAACCCATCAAAAATGGTTTAAAAGTGTATAATGGTTTTGTTTTGAAATATGTAACAGGCAAATGTAAGCATCTCCGACCCCATAAAGTATCTATATTCTTGATCACCATCAGCAGTCGAGTCGATATAGCCGTGTCCGTCCGTCCGTCGATCTCACAGACTATAAGAGTAAGAGACTCCAGATATGGAACATAAGCTTGCCTAATCCCTAGGCAGTACAAGTTTGTTTAACTTTTCCCGATGTATACATGGCATCGAAAACTACAAAATCTTGAATTTGGTGAACTTTGAGGGGTTTGCAACATTAAACGAAATAATAAAAAGTGTGAAAATTTTTGGAAGTCGGTTGCAAAAACAGCGGAAATATGGAATATTGATATTGAGTTAAGTATACAGTATGCGCGTATACATACACATACATTCAAGCACTGACTGTACGCGAAAAGTATAGGGTTTAGGGTATCATCTAGTCGGGATTTATCGACTAGAGCATTCTTACTTATTTGACTACACTTGCGTAAAGCATAAGGACTGCTACAAATATTAACTTGCTTTTTAAATGCCTCTTTTTATACCCTGATCCCATTAAAAATGGGAAAAAGGGTATAATGAAGTTGTGCAAAAGTATGTAACAGGCAGAAAGAAGCATCTCCGACCCCATAAAGTATATATATTCTTGATCAGCATCAATAGTCGAGTCGATTTAGCCATGTCCGTCTGTCCGTCCGTCCGTCCGTCCGTCCGTCCGTCCGTCCGTCCGTCCGTCTGTATGTATGAACGCGTCGATCTCAGAGACTATAAAAGCTAGAGACTCCAGATTTTGAACTTAAGCTCGCCTAATCCCTAGGCAGTACAAGTTTGTTTTCGATTTTCGATACCTCTTCCCGTTTCCGATATACACATGGGATCGATAACAACAAAATCTTGAATTTGGAAAACTTTGAGATGCAATTTGAATTATAATACAAAATAATGATAATCTGTAAAATTTTTATCGAAATCGGATAATAAACACCGGAGATATGGGACATTGAAGTTGTGTATGCACTATGCAGTATGCGCGTACACACACACACACACACATACTTGCAAGCACTAACTGTACGCGAAAAGTATAGGGATCAGGGTATCGTCTAGTCGGGATTTCTCGACTAGAGCCTTCTTACTTGTTTAGCATTAGTTTCTGAGCTTCGTTTCCACATTTAGTCAATGATATTGATGAGTTTTTGGAATTTGAAAATTTGCATTTATACACTTTAAATGTGTATAAATTTTGTATCGTTAAATTTGTAACGCATAGAAGAAAGCATAGACGACCATATAAAGAATATATATTCTTGATCAGTCTAGCGAGTTGAGTCGATATTAATGAGTTTTTTGAATTTGAAAAAAAGTAGCCATTTATTACGTAGTTTTACCGAGCAAATAATTAGCTGTTAAACCATCCATTTGGTGCGAAGGAAGCGTTGTCCTTCAAATTTGTGGCTTAAAAGTTGTCAGGATATGAAATAAATGTGGCAACAGCTGTGACAGTCATTCAACTTGTTGCCCTGTCAAGTTTATCGTATGAAATGCTGATTGATTTCCAACCCACCACTCGCGACATGTGCTCTGCTTTGATTGCTTGACATGACGACAACCATGATGGGATTGAAATTGCGAATGGGAATACAGTGCTATATGTGACAGATGCAGACAGGGCGAACTGACAGGCAGCCCATGCGGCGGCTATTTAATATTGATTTAATGCTGATTCAATTTACTCCATTTGTGCAAACAATGCATGCAACTACTATTTCAAATATTTTGTATACGTGCACACAGATGTAATTTCATAGATACTATATAATTTATGAACTGTTGTGTCTATCTATGTGCAATACATAAACTGATTGACAGATTCATTGGGCATTAAGCATATCTGACGAATGACTGACTGACTGTTTTTCTGACTGAGTAAGTGAGTGAGCAGTCCAGGGTCGACTTATATGCCCCACAAATTGCCCAGCCGACTCAGCAAACTGCGTAAACTGAGTTCACAACTGAGACCGGACATTTGTTTGACAAATGATGATTTATGTTGCTGACCCCAGTAGGCAAAACGATGACAAAAACCATCAGAAACTGTGCAATCTTCAATGCAACAAAGCAAAGCAGAGCAACTTTCTGGGTTATTGGGTAGCAAAAACGTTGATTTTAAATTGTAAAGTAATAAAAGAGAACGAGGCGGGTGCGCTTGATAAACCTACTCGCAATGTTCCGCATGAAGTGTAGAAGCAAAATGTGAAAATAAAGATTTGACAAAGAGACTAGCCTGTCAGAGAAGTGATGGGCTTGAAAGGGCTTAAGCAAATAGTTACAAAGTCATTTAAAATGAATTATTATCCTAAACAAGAGAATGAAAGTAAATAAAACTTTTGATGGCAGAGCTTAGATGAAGACAATGTTTATTATGCGGAATCTTTTAACATGGTTCCAAAGTGTGAATTATTTAAAACAAGTCATCATTTGGAGTTAAATCTTTTTAAGTTAGGCATTAAATTACAGGGTTAAACTTAAAATTTAAAGATTTTAATGCACGGTGTCAAAATATATCACAACGAAAAATGACGACAAAAATAATTATTTTTTGAAAACATTTAATCTTTACGTATTTGAGGCCATGTCATATAAGGGCACAAATGTTCAGCAATTTGCGATTTCACATTACTCTCTATAATGCAATTCATTTATTACTAGAGGTAAATTCTCTAGAGAAGCAACTTGTGAAACTTAACCTTTCTCGATCCTACTTAAGCACCCACGTCAAATATTATCAAAATCGTTTAGAAGGTATTCAAAAACATTCACACGCATATGTAGTATATGTCTATATAGCAATTAATAAACCGTGAAATTTCAACTTTTTTTCTACATATTACAACAAAATATCCTTGAATTTTAAAATGAATAATTTGTATTTTACCCTTGACCTCAACAGAATGCCATTTTTTTTTAAATAAATTTGAATAACAGCTTTTAATGGACTCAGGGCTAAGAGAAGGGTTATTGAGAAGACGGCCTTTTGGTCAGGAAATGTTCATGGGACCTTCCTAACGTCCAAAACACTCAACCCGCTTTGCGGCTGCACAGCTCCAAACGCTTATTTTCGTTAACTGAAATTTTAATACGCCATCTTGCGCCGCATCGGGCACATAAACATGATGTGCCATAGGCAAAGAAAACCCAAAGCATGTTTCTACCAAATCAACACATACACAAACAAACACGTATGGTCAGTAGAAAATCAATATGTTTGAACTGTGCATAAAACAAACGCGTTATTCAATTCTGCCAAATATTTCGGTATAAAGATGCAGTTTCTATTCCAAGCGCATAAAAGCGAAATGCAAAACAATTTATATAAAAAGCTTATAAAAAGACTTATTAATATATGCTCATGAATTATGTTTTTATGTTTTCGTATACTTATCTCGGTTCAAAGCACGATTCCGCATTTTATTTGCATGCAAAATGGTCTTTGGGATATAAATCCCGACTGGACGATACCCTGATCCCTATATTTTACGCGTACAGTCAGTGCTTGCAAGTATGTGTGTTTGTGTAGCGCATACTGCATACACAACTTCAATGCCCCATATCTCCAGTGTTTCTTAACCGATTTCATTAACAAATTTTCATTATTTTGTCTAATGTCTTAAATACAATCTCAAAGTTTTTCAAATTGAAGATTTTGTTGTTATCGATCCCATGTGTATATCGGAAACGCGAAGAGTTATCGAAAGAAAGAAGAGTTATTAAGAAAATCGAAAACAAGCTTGTACTGCCTAGGGATTAGGCGAGCTTAAGTTCCAAATCTGGAGTCTCTAGCTCTTATAGTCTCTGAGATCGACGCGTTCATACATACGGACAGACAGACAGATGGACAGACGGACATTGCGATATGGACACGGCTGTTAATGCTGATCAAGAATATATATACTTTATGGGGTCGGAGATGCTTCCTTCTGCCTGTTACATACATTTGCACATAACCATTATGGCCTTTTCTTATTTTTAATGGGACCAGGGTATAAAAAGTGAATTAAAATAATATCTGTTGAGTGGAAAATATTTAGATTTGTATTTTAACATTTCTTGTAAGTTTTTTTCATATATTAGTAGTATATGAATCTGGGAAACAAATGTGATTTTTAATCGAGTGTATAATTTTAATGACTCATATCTCTTTTAGCCTTTTTCAAGCTGGTATAAGAGAAATACGCACACTTTGAATTGTTTTTTGCTTTCAATCACTTTTGTTCAGTTGCCTTTCTTCAGCTTTTTCTATTGTCGAGAGCAAACCTTTTGAAGTTAACACTGCCAAAATGGCTCTCCAGGCTACCAGACGCTGACTTTTCGCTGACTTTTTTGCATTTGCAATAGATGCAATATCCAAAGCGGAAAAAAGAAAAACTTTTTTGAGAACAAAAAAACAAATTTTATTGCAAGCTAACAAAACTTTATATTCTTAAATATTGAATTTGTCTTGGCAGAAAGTTTTTGTTTGGTGCATTATTTTTGACAAAGCCAAATTACTTCTCTAAGTTTTGACCAGCTAAAATTTGAACGGATTTCTTTACTATTTCAAAGTGCTTTAAGATCATTTCAAATGACACTGAACTTGACAAACGTTTGGGACAAGGTTAACCAAACCAACAATACAGCCTCCAATGTACATATCTGATTCGAGTTTTAACATTCAACGCCTCCGTGTGTCGAGCCATGTTGCATATTTTTATTTATTATTTTTATTTCTACACACTTGCAAAGAGATCTATGAAATGTTATGCAATGTGTTCGTTTCATAAATTAATCAGAATCACATTAATATAATACTTAAAGAAAGTACCAAAAATGGCTTGAATACTTCAAGACAACATATTTAAAGAAAGTTATATCATGTTTGCGCAAATAGTAATTATACATTATGTTTGAACGACCCGGAGACATAAATAAATATGTATGGCTTATGGTTTATCATAAGTCGAAAGATTTTTTATGTCTTAATTTTCGCATTTTTGTTATTTTGTGCACCAATTTTTTTTTTTCTTCACTGTTTTGTAATTGTTTTTTTTCGCCAGAGCATTCATATTTTGCCTAAATATAAGTGGGTTCACCTCCTTGTTAATATTTTTAGCATTTATGGTAATTGACATCAAATGCTGGCATTAAGCTTATTGGCATGGAAAGCAACCGGAGACACATTCATAAATTTTTTCATACGTTGAATGTTGTTGTTGTTTGTAGGCCTCAAATACACATGCTCACACACAGACAAGCGTGTGCATATACATACACAAAAATATAAATATATACATGCAAAATTTTTGATATTTGCATGTGTGTGGGCGGCATTTATTATTTGTGTTGATTTTTGGGCACGTTTTGAATTTGAGCGTGCGTAAATTTATGAGCAGCACGTTTCATATTTTTTGTGTCCCCCTTGCCCTCTATTGTATGTATTTTTGCTGTTACTCTTATTTGTTAGTATTTGTGTTTGACGTCAACAACAACTCAACAGGGACACAACAACAGCAGCCACAATATAAATTATACATAAAATATGTGTACATACAATGTGTAAGATTTCCATGTACACTTCAGTGTATGAGTTTTTTTTCTTATCACCTTTTAAGCACATTATGATAATTTGCAATATTCAGTCGAAATATATTTCGTTGAATGAAATAATATCAAGTGAGATGAGCGTATCTAAATGTCCGATATTTTTTTTTTCGGAAATGCATTTGTCTCGAGTATCTATACTTTTTGCATGTTTGATGAGTTTTGTATAGCGATTTGAAAAATTCAAATTTTATTCAATTAACTATTGGTTATTAATCGGAGTTATTCTGTCATCTGATGTTGAATTTGTTTTAATGTTTTCTGCTGTTGAACAATATTTACAAATGTCTTGTGATGTGTAAGTAGATTTAATTTAAACATCTTAATTCGGTGGAACTATTTTTTGCGCCTACATTTTCTTATTTATTTTTAAGTTTGTTAGATTCGAATTGAATTTCAATTAGCAATTAACAATAAAGATGTATTCAAATTTAGTTTTTATACACCTTAAAAGAGTATAAATTTTGTATCGTGAAATGTGTAACGCATAGAAGGAAGCATAGACGACCATATAAAGTATACACATTCTGGATCAGTTTCGCGAGTTGAGTCGATAAAGGCAAGCTCGTCTGTCCGTCTGGTTGTATGCAAACTTATCCCTCTGTTTTTGTGCAATCGAGCTGGCAAGGTCTTCTTTTTGTCTCAGTTAAATCATCTGTCGAAATCAGCCAGATCTATATCATAAGCTGTCATATAATTGTAAAATCTTTGAATAGATTTAACTATAAACAAGTAAGCAGGCTCTAGTCGAAATACCCCGACTAGACGATACCCTGAACCCTGTCTGTCAGTATGTATGAACGCGCCGATCTCAGAGACTATTAGTGCTAAAGACTCCAGATTTGGAACTTAAGCTCGCCTAATCCCTAGGCAGTACAAGTTTGTTTTCGATAACTCTGCACGTTTTTGATAAACACTTGGGATCGACTTCACCAAGATCTTGAAATTAGAAAACTTTACACGGATTAACATTAAGCAAAATAATGAAAATCTGCCAAATTTTTATTGCAATCGGTTAAGAAACACCGGAGATATGCAACATTGAAGTTGAGTATGCAGTATGCTCGTAGACACACACGCATACTTGCAAGCACTGACTGTACGCGTAAAGTATCGGGATCAGGGTATCGTCTAGTCGGGATTTCTCGACTAGAGTCTTCTTACTTGTTTTGTGTGAAATTAATAATACAAGTGCTGTTATTTTGAGAAGCACGATATATGTATGTATAAACATGGCGAATGCATACTACACCTTGCCGCAAACTGCGTGGGACATGCGGCAATTTTATTGCAGCACGCCCACGCAGACAATAGCGAAAACAGCTCACAAAGATATATACAAACACAACGCACTCATACATGCATATTGCCTTTTAAAGATTATTAAAAGCGCCTTGATCTTAGATGGTGTTATGTTATTGCTCTGGGTTCCACTTTGTTGCCACAACCCATTCCCCCGTCTGCTCTTTTACAGCTCGCTCGCAAAACTTATTGATCCATAAAAAAAATAAAACATGAGCATTATTAGTATTTGATGTGCCTGATAGAGCAGCATAAGCCACTCAACAGGGCTTATGATGCTCCGGGGCAAATGTGCATGTGCGATGGACACAGTGCACTTCGACCTTCACCAAGGTTGTTTCAACAAATTGGTTTGTTACTTCAATTCAGGGAAACTCTAGTGAGCACATGTATAATTAGTTACCATCAATTTTAATTAAGAAATCCATATAAATCTAAATATTTTCGTTCCGTATTCGATGAGCCAATGATAATATATCTATATATATTTTTATACCCTGATCCCATTAAAAATGGGAAAAAAGGGAATAATGGTTTTGTGCAAACGATGTAATAGGCAGAAGGAAGCATCTCCGACCCTATAAAGTATATATATTCTTGATCAGCATCAATAGTCGAGTCGATATAGCCATGTCCGTCTGTCCGTCTGTCTGTCTGTCCATCTGTCTGTCTGTCCGTATGTATGAACGCGTCGATCTCAGAGACTATAAGAGCTAGAGACTCCAGATTTGGAACTTAAGCTCGCCTAATCCCTAGGCAGTACAAGTTTATTTTCGATAACTCTTCCCATTTCCAATATACACATGGGATCGATAACAACAAAATCTTGACATTGGAAAACTTTGAACATTAGACAAAATAATGAAAACCTTTGAAATTTGTATTGAAACATCGGAGATATGGGACATTGAAGTTGTGTATGTAGTATGCGCGTATACACTTGCAGGCACTGACTGTACGCGTAAAGTATAGTGATCAGGGTATCGTCTAGTCGGGATTTCTCGACTAGAACCTTCTTACTTGTTTTTTCTAATTTAATTCATAATAGTGTTATACGACTGGTATAGCAATTGCCCGTTGGGCCATTTACCTTCTTACACTGTTATGTATATTCATCAATGTATTTTAATTGATTTGTTGCCTAAATTACCATTTATCATATCAAAATAGCGAGCACAGCCTTTTTATACCCTCATCCCATTAAAAATGGGAAAAAAGGGTATAATGAATTTGTGCAAAAGTATGTAACAGGCAGAAGGAAGCATCTCCGACCCTATAAAGTATATATATTCTTGATCAGCATCAACAGTCGAGTCGATATAGCCATGTCCGTCTGTCCGTCCGTCTATCCGTCTGTCCGTCCGTATGTATGAGTCAACCGATCTCAGAGACTATAAGAGCTAGAGACTCCAGATTTGGAACTTAAGCTCGCCTAATCCCTAGGCAGTACAAGTTTGTTTTCCGATTTTCGATAACTCTTCCCGTTTCCGATATACACATGGGATCGATAACAATAAAATGTTGAATTTGGAAAACTTTGAGATGCCATTTGAATTATAAAACAAAATAATGAAAATCTGTGAAGTTTTTATTAAAATCGGATAATAAACACCGGAGATATGGGACATTGAAGTTGTGTATGCAGTATGGAGTATGCGCGTATACAGACACACACACATACTTGCAAGCACTGACTGTACGCGTAAAGTATAGGGATCAGGGTATCGTCTAGTCGGGATATCTCGACTAGAGCCTTCTTACTTGTTTATATACTCTTTTCATTCAAATAATGATGCTAAGCAACAGCAAACGCATTCACTTATTTCTCATCATTTTTCTTTAACCTGCAGTCGCTATTAATCATTCGAAAATGTGTTGACCTGATTATTATCCTATACACCACAGCATGATAAAATACTGATTACGATTAAGTATAAAAGCAAGTTAAAACCAATTAAACCTTAAGGTTTACATTCAGTGTATTCAAATACGTCTAAAGAAGGTGCATTTCAAAGTATATTTATATGGTGTGGTGTTAAATGTATTTTAACTCAGAAACAGAGTGCCTTTCAGTCGTACACGTTGACTTCTAACAACAAGTAAAGTACTATCAAAAGTGATAGTCGATAAATTCATTCATTTAATATATTCATTCAAAAATTATGCAATAATATTTAAATTTGACTTTGGTTGATTTTATAGCACATTTAACAAGTTAAACATAAGCTTAGCATAATTTTCAAATTATTATGCTCAGAGAATCTTTCAATAAAGAGTTTGTGAAAAATCTTATGCAAAAAATGTATTTTAATTTAATTTTATTTTAAAATTTCTGTGTTTGCTTTTATTTCTTACTCATGAAGCCGGAAATGTTTATGAATTCCGTGACTGCGCACATTCAGCACGCAAAAAATATAATTGAGTCAAGTTGAAACTCATTTGTTTGGTTCCGACAAGTTCTTAAACTACCCACGGTCGAACACCAAGCCCGATAGACACTATCATAAAAGGCGAGTTCTTATCCGTATAACAATTGTTTGTCTTGAACATTTTAAAGATAATATTATACAAACCTAGGAAATATTTTTAATTGCGTATATCCATTAGTTGATTCATCTGTGGTTCAGATTAAATATGCTTTAACACCGTTGTTTTTTTATTTTTAGAATAGGAATTTGATTAGCTTTCGGTTGATGGATGGCAAATAGCACTAATAAAAAATTCACTTGCATTTCGTTTTACTTCTGCGTTGAATAAACATGCATTTTAAAAGGTATTTGGCCATAAATTGTTTCAAACAATTGCACTATGTGTTGATTTGATGTTGCATAAACAATTACAAAATATGCATTGTGTTTCACTTGTTTCGTTATAGGTAATGTAATTTGTACAGGTATTTTGTATTTGATTGCATATATGCAGCCACAATAGTAATTCAACAACTTTATTTTTCGTATCTTCTGCTCTTTCTGGTTTTCGCTTTTGCAAAGTAAATATTTACACAAGCACTTCGAATGCCCGCGATTTTTTGCGACGCCCACACGCAAAGACGATGTTGGGGGTATGGTAATAAAAGACAACGCTTTACACTCGGAACACTCGTTAAAATAACTAAAATGAGATAATGTAATAGTTGGGCCTATAACGATATCGATACCGATACATGTTGGGCTCAAGCAAAAATGCTTTTTTTTAGCTACGTGCTGTAAAAAGAAGAGTAAAGAGAGCGCCGGCGCCTCGAACTCAAACCGCGGACGCGACAGACTCGTCGAGCGAGTTGGGTGTGCACTGTTGGAGCGTTCAGCACGTATTAATTTCTGATGCGGCAGCAAAAGTATCCAAAAGATACATTTGGTCGCACACTAACGCAAGCACATATGTAACACATTTATGTGTGTATGTTTGTTTGTACGTTGGCCAGCCTCCGAGCAGATACATATATGTATATATATATATATATATATATATCGTATGTGGGTTACTTATTTTGTCTACGAACGCTATGAGAAGATTAGAGAGGTCCACAACTTGTTTGACAGAAACTCGAACACAAACGTAAACATATTGCTCTGATTTTCTGTGCATTAATATTTACACTTTCCCAAATACGGTTGGGGTTGTTATTATATATACAAATATATATACTTGTATGTGTGGAAATAATATCTTTAAATGAAAAGCGACAGATCGTTGTTATTATTTTTGTTTTAAGTGGCCAGCAGCTTGGCGAATTTGTCTGTCTCCATTCTCGCTTATCAAATACAAGTTATGTGGTGCATAATCTTTGCAATCAACGTCTGTCAATGGCACTAGCTATAGGGCACTACGATATTTAAAGCTTGTTTTGAAGTGCAGTGAAGGAATAAAATGCAATTCAGGCATTTGCCAATCTTTCATGTTTACTTGAATTATTTAGTTTTAAGCATAGCTTAATATTTAGTGTCAATTTAAGCATTTGGTGATTAACAGTATTTTAAATTTGGACCTTTCCTGATTTTTTTAAGCTTCTGTTTTGTGTTTATTATTTAATTTCTCTTTAATACAACTACATCAATGTTATAATACAACTTTCTTTATTTTACCAAGAACTAGCAATTAATTTTTATTTCGTCTTAGTTCAAGCTAAGCTAGTGTAATTTCGCTATAAACAAGACAATATGGTTTTATTAGGTTGTCTTTAATTGTACCCGACTCGTTCATCGGCTAGCTTTTCGCTGCTATTAACTGCCAGTTAGTTAGTTGGTGTGTAAATATGTTAAACTAAGGCAAATGTTTAGATTAACCAAATGGAAATTGCCAGCTTGTTCGATACAAACTAACGGACTAATTGACGAACTGAACTATGATGTTCCTTTTAGCTCTGAATTGTTTTTGAATAGTTGTTGTTATTGTATGTTTAAACTTTGATTACCAGTCAAATGCCAAGGTACTGGTTTCCTTAATATGGTATCCGCTGTATGCAAATTTTTTGCCCATAAAATATGACTAACTTGGCTAAGCAGGTAGTTTGCAGATCTCTTAGTGTTATAAGCTAATTAAAGATTTCCAAATGAGGCCAAAATTAAAGCGACTTTTATTTGTGTATGTGTATTTAGTTTTTTTTTTTTTTGTATTTTGTCCATTGTCGTATGCGGTTATTTTTGGCCAAAAGTAGAATGCTTCCGGCTTTTTAAGAGAGACGGAAATTGCGCACTGCCGCTTTAAAATGAAAAATTTAAATGCCATTTTCGTTTTTAATCCGGGGCACACGTACAAGTTTCAACTGAATTTCATTCAGCTGTAAATCCAGCATTCCTTTTAAAAGATATTGAAATAAATCGCCTAAAAATGCTGTCGTGGACATGTTTTCACCATGGGAAAGCTTGTTAAGCTGTCGGATTGCAAACAAACTATAAAAATAGGTTTAAAGAATTTGAACTTGAGTAAATTGATTAAAATTCGTTTTGGGTGGCCATAAATGTGTTATAGTGCAGAGGAAGTAACTGGGTTTGCCTGGCTGCCTAATGATCGTCTAATTATACGTTAACAATTTTTTATATTTTCATTACTTTTGATGAGTTTAGGCAAAAAATGAGAAAAAAAACTACAAGCGAAGCTAATTTGATAGCCAGGCGTGCCGCCTATAATTATAACATAATTTTAATTGAAGCCACGTTGTCGGCGTCAACACTAAACAAAGATTAATAGTGTAATTCTAGACGAACCTTGGCAAGACAAACTAAACAGAAACTTTACTTGAAACTCACAAAGTTAACTAAGCAACAATGTTGAAGGACGCAAGAATTTGTGTAATGCATATTTAATATTATTTATTATTTAATTTTAACGGTGCACACAGGTGCACTTAATTACTGTGTGTATGTGAGTGTGTGTGTGTGTGTGCATGGCCACATTTACGCTCACGCTCCCATCACCGCTTTTAACTTCACTCATCTCAAAGTGAGACGTTTAAAAATGAAATGCAATTTGTATCTGCTTGCAGCCGCTCTTCCACCGTATTCTATTAGATCAGAATTAGTTAGTGCCTGCTTTCAGCTTTTCCGTGAGAGCAAAATCAGACCCCCACACACCTTCTCACACCCCCCTTTCGCCTTTGCTTAGTGTCACGTGATCTGATACTGTCTTGAAATCCGGTTGTGCGGAACTCACACCAAATGGTCGCGGACTGTACTGCAAGTCTCACATAAATTTTCAAATTTCAACCGTCTTCTTGTTTATTGTGTTTTTATACCCTGATCCCATTAAAAATGGGAACAAGGGTATAATGGTTATGTGCAAAAGTATGTAACAGGCAGAAGGAAGCATCTCCGACCCTATAAAGTATATATATTCTTGATCAGCATCAACAGCCGAGTCTATTTAGCCATGTCCGTCTGTCCGTCCGTCTGTCTGTCCGTATGTATGAACGCGTCGATCTCGGAGACTTTAAGAGGCACTCCAGATTTTGAACTCGCCTAATCTAGGCAGTACAAGTTTGTTTTCGATTTAAACATTTACATTTAACAAAATGATGACAATCTGTTTAAATAAAATTTTTATTTTTATTGAAATCGGTTAAGAAACAACGGAGATATGGGACATTGAAGTTGTGTATGTATATGCGTACATCTACACACGCATACTTGCAAGCACTGCATGTACGCATTAAGTATAGGTATCAGGGTATCGTCTAGTTGGGTTTTCTCGGCTAGAGCCTTCTTACTGGTTTATTTATTTTTGTTCACGTCTCGTCAACAGCAGCACTTCAAATTAATTGATAGGTCTCGACGCTCTCTCGGGTTCCCCGTTTTGATTGTTTGTTGTATGTGCTCCAAAATTTTTTTTTGACTTTTTCCTCGCATATTGTTGCACACATATATATTTAGTTTATTGTTGATATGAAATTGGGTTTTGCGTGTCACACGCAACGCTGTTCCATCTTAAAAAATCAACCTTAACGCAAGCAGTACATTCATTAAATTTTTTAAAATGTCAAATACAGTTTTTTTGTTTCCACTTCTCTTTTTACTGGGTCGGAAGACAGTCTTAAACTTTATAAAAATGCATAACTTATGGGCCGCAAATTGCGAGTACTACTATTAAAGAAAAGAAAGAGTAAATTTTGTCTCATGCTTATGCCTAAATACTAAATTAAAGTACTGTTATATAAACTGATTGGTTGGTATTGGGATGCCCCATTTTTAAGAACCTTTTTATGTCGCTGATATACGTGTAATTGGGTTTTCTTTAAAGACTTTTGAAAATCAAAATAAATGTGTTTGAGAATCAAGAGTTAGAAATTGGCGAAGATTACTTAACCTTTAGTTTCGAAGTTTTAACGGTTTTATCTAAATATTAATCAAAACTGCTGAAAACTTTACTTGTAAACATAAAGGCAATCGATCAAACTTGAACGGCTTAATTGATTTTTGTGTTTCGGAATTACGCCTTTTTTATTATTGTTTTCTTAAAGTGCGTATACAAATATAATGCTAATTTGTCTTACGAGATTTTGGTTTTTTTCTTACAACGATATATTTAAAGGGCTTAGAAATTATTTAAGCAAAATGGTTAGGTGTTTATTATTATGTTTATAATGAAAAGAAACCACAGTAAATTTCATTCAACAGTACAAAACCCTCATATTTAACGTTATTTGCCAAAATAAGTTCACTTCACTTTTGGGCTAACGGTAACATGACCACAGCGCTGATTAGCTTAGCGGTCATGTTACCGTCAAAACGTCCTTCGTGGTCCACTTACTCAAGCTTATACACAAATTTTCTATGGAACTGCTCGGCGTACACACACCCATTTATGTGTCTATAAACACACACACCCACCTGCGAGCAGTTGGTTTGCTTTTACAAGCGCCCTTTTCACTTATTCAACACCTTTTCGTTGCGAAATGTACTCGTGCTCGATGCTCATAAAAAAAACCAATTCATCCATGGGTCGAGTATGCGGAGAGTATAGCAAAATGGCATCGACAGGCTGTAAAAACGACTGGCCAATATCCATGCGGAAATTAATGTGCTGTGGCTGTGTGCATCCAGCATACTAGTTGTAAAAAAAAACGAATTGCTGGCAAAAACAGAGAAATGTCATAGTACTGGCGCATGTCGAGAATCTGGTATGCACAATTGTGTCGTCAGCAGTTTTGGGCTACAAAAGATAAGGCCACAGCCACAGTATGGCATATGGATCGCAATTTCGTAGCCACCCACCCACCAAAGACCTTGCAGCCAAAGTAAACCACAAAACCCACTTGGCAATCGAATCGACATATTGAACATACTCGGAGGCTCGTCCCCATTGTCAAAGCTCTCGGTACCATTGCCAGCCATGTACATCCATTTTTTTGTTCGTAGCTCGTTGCTTGCATCCTGGGGATATAATCGCCATCAATTATATCGTTCGAACCGTGGCATTGTTTTCCCATGACATGAAAGCCGCTGCGCTTGTAAAGCGCATGACAATGCCTGACAGTTTTACTAGTACAACTTTGCATGTAAGTTTTTTTTGCATGCATATTCCATGAACATACTTTTTCAAATATATATATATGTGGATGCTTACTCACCTTTCCATCGGCATCGGCATGTGCATGGTAGCGCACCTCCAGTGAACCGCCCAGCACCGCATACCAGAAACGTCCTTGTTCCCCAGCACGAAACACTGCACGCAAAACAAAGAAACAAAAACAAAATATAAATGCAATTTCATTAAAAACAAGTCATAAGGCTGTAGTCGAGAAATCCCGACTAGACGATAGCCTGATCCCTATACTTTACGCGTACAGGCAGTGCTTGCAAGCATATCTCCAGTGTTTCTTAACCGATTGCAATAAAAGTTTCACAGATTGTCATTATTTTGTCTAATGTTTTAAATTCCGTCTTAAAGTTTTTCAAATTCAAGATTTTGTTGTTATCGATCTCATGTGTATATTAAAATAGGGAAGAGTTATCGAAAACAAACTTTGACTGCCTAGGGATTAGGCGAGCTTAAGTTCCAAATCTGAAGTCTCTAGCTCTTATAGTCTCTTATAGATCGGCTGGCTCATACACACAGACGGACAGACGGACATGGCTATATCGACTCGACGGTTGATGCCGATCAAGAATATATATACTTTATAGGGTCGAAGATGCTTCCTTCTGCCTGTTAAATACTTTTGCACAAAACCATTATACCCGTTTTTCCCATTTTTAATGAGATCAGGGTATAAAAAAACAGAAAGAAAAAACATTGACTTTTGAAAATGTGTGTCTTTGAATATTGTTGGAGATATGATGCATTATTGCACTGCGGTACACATAATTAATCTTATAATGACACTTACGTGTGACACCCTTCTCCAAGTCCTCGTAGAAACCACACATGGCCAACTGCTGCAAGGCTGAGCCGGGCAGGCGACATAACGGCTCCACGCGACGCAAGCGACACGATATTAGTTCCACATCACGTAAGTTACGATCACAAGGACTGCAAAAACAACAAACAAATAATCCCAGAAGTTTCATTTATTATACATTTACACATTTGAAAAACAATTACTTAAAAATAATTTTGCAACATATTAATTGAACGTACTAATACGTACATAAAAATCTTTATTTATTTATTTGTAGTACATAAATTGCAATGCTGTTTGTGTGGCGTAAATTTTTCTTTAAGGGAGCAGTTTCTAAAGATTTCTTTTAAAAGTTAATTTAATTTTTTTAATATTATAGTAAACTAATTAATAATTTTTTTTACAATTATTCTTGACCATTTGACTCATTTAAAATGCTAATTTATTATTAAGATATCATAGATAGATAATATGATACTGAATGGGTTTTATTTTTTTTTTTTTTTTCTTCAACGATAGTTGCACTCTATCTATTCAATGAAAAAGGAATGCAGTTCTTATTTTAGTAAATCTCGGAAAATTATATAACACAAATATCTAAACTGCCCAAAAGCTCAAAATAATTTATAAAGAAATTGATCAATCAGAGTATGGTACGCTGTGTGCGCCTGGATAATAGAGTCATATAAACTGCGTAAAAGAAGAAGTAAGCTAAACCCGTAAGAAATGCGATTTCCAATGAGAATGAGTATATGCAGTATTTAAATGAGTGCCATTCAACTAGCAGGCGACTGTTGTATTTGTTTCATGACTGCTAATGGACAAAGCCACGCGCATCAACAAAGAGATGTCGGAAAAAATAGCCAACCAAAGAAATGCAAATGAAAATTAAAAATAAAAAACAAAACAAGTAAGAAGGCTATAGTAAAGGTCGACTAGGAGCTACACTGAACTACAGACCTTACCCGTACTACTGCACCAATCTTCTATATCTCCGGTGTTTCACAACAGATTTTTTCATTATTTCGTCTATTGTTGCCAGTTATTAGTTAACATAATAGAAACGGCAAGAGTTGTCGATTAACAAAGAAACTTGTACTGCCTAGGGCTTTGGCGAGCTTATGTTTTAAATCTGGACTCTGAGATCGACGCGTTTATACATACAGACGGACGGACGGACAGACGGACAAGGCTATACCGACTCATCTGTTGATGTTTCCTTCTGCCAATAACTTACTTTTGCACAAAACCATTAAACCCTTTTTGCCCATCTTGAGTGGGTTCAAAATATAACAAGTAAGAAGGCTCTAGTCGAGAAACAGTCAGTGATTGCAAGTATGTGTGTGAAGGCATATACTGCATCTCGTATCTTCGGTGTTTTTCAACCGATTTCAATAAAAATTTCACAAATTGTCATTATTTTGTTTAATGCCATCTCAAAGTTTTCCAAATTCAAGATTTTGTTGTTATCGATCCCATGTGTATATTGAGAACTGGGAAGAGTTATCGAAAATCTAAAACAAACTTGTACTGCCCAGGGATTAGACGAGTCTCTAGCTCTTATAGTCTATGAGATCGACGCGTTCATAACTACGGACAGACAGACGGAAATGGCTGTATCGACTCGGCTGTTGATGCTGATCAAGAATATATATACTTTATGGGGTCGGAGAAGCTTTCTTCTGCCTGCTACATACTTTTGCACAAAACAATTATACCCTTTTTACCCAATTTTAATGGGATCAGGGAATAAAGTTACATCAACTCAGAAAATTAAAATGAGTTTAATGCCATTTGGAATTGGCGATTGCTTGAATCAAATATGCAAATAACAAGTTTGCTTCGATTTTCGTAATGTTTCGTATTTTAAAAAATAAAAATGCAAAAGTAAAAAGTAAAATGGGCTGATGAAGAGCAGCCACGTAGACGGAAACGGAAGCTCTACCTAAAGCAGATAAAAGGTGAAAGTCAAGTAGAGACAGCAACAAATTGAAAGCAAGTTATACATACATACATAAATACAAGTTTTTTTTACTTTGGCTTATTTTTGCCATTCCTTGTTTCTCTCCAGGCGCTGACAATTAATGTGTCTGTGTCAGCTGAGCAGAACCGAACAAGTAAAAAATATCTAGTTATAAGGCTGTTTGGAAAAAGCAGTATATTTTTTCTTATTAACCAATGTGGCTTTTAGATATTTATGAATACGAACTATGTAACAAAATACCACGACCATTTTTAACCAGATTCAATCTAAACAAATGTTTCTTTTTTTTAATTGTTAATTTTTTTATTTTATTTTATTCTGGTTTGGTATTAAAAATTACCCATGAAAGCAGCTCATCAGTATTTCTTTTAAATATAATAAGAAATGATAAAGAGAAAAGAGGCAGAAATTCCAACTGTATTTTTAAGTTAATTAAAAATGTCATAAATAAGCCAGATATAATCCAGAAAAATTCTTGATCCTACAATAAATCAAAATCAGCATAGCTGTTTAGACTGTATACTTAGGTGTGTTTGTATGTGTGTGAGCAGTTAGAGGTGAGTGGAAGCTTAACAAATTCAGGAGATGGAGTTGAAATTTCTTTGCCCGCACTCATACATAATTTATAGGCAATGTTGTGTATGGGCCCTCAGCGACTGGGCGTTGTTGCTGGTTGTAGCGTTTGTTAACCAAACTGCGGCACGGCTAAGTGCCAAGTCTGCTACATACATATATAAATGTATATATATGTATATAAATGTAAATATACGTGTATATGAGTTGAGAGAATATAGTATACTTTATAGGGAAATGATTGCCGGGCTGGCGAAAAACCGTAAGCAAGTTAAAGGTGAGGCTCGCAGGGCGTCCTGTTGTTTATTATAATAGCATTTTGTGGTTTTCATCAAATGCTAAGCTTCTTTTTTTATAATTGTCCAACGATGTCAGGCAGACCAAAAATAACCTTAAATTTAAACATGCATTAAGCTTTCGGCGGCGCACACCTGTGATACATATGCTCAAAATACCTTAAACTTAAGATAAAAAACTATTTTCGTCAGACTAGAACTACTTTGTTAGCCAACACCATCAATATCAATTGTTGACGTCCTTGCTTGGCCATTTGTGGTTGTGTGTGTGTTATTGCTTTTGTGTGGTTGTTCTCTTCTGATTACTGTCGAGCTGGTGCTCTTAATCTTTCCTGATCTTTTTTATAAGCCGAATTAGAGTATTACGAGCTAAAGATTTGCTTGCGAGACTTTTGAAGCAGCATCCATTTATTTGGCCCCCAGAGTTAAATCATTTATATTGTTGCAAATGTGGTGCGACTAATTTAACAATCTGACACTGCTTTATCGCCAGTCGTTACTTGGCTAAAATGCAAAAAAAACGCATAAAATTTCGGAAGAAATCGCTTAATAAAAGGTTCTTATATATATTTTAGTTGAAAAGGAAGGTGTAGATGATGTTATCAAGTAAATATAAATGCTCGCAATATTTACAGAAAAATTTAGTTTATTCTTAAATCAAAATGTTTGTCTATTCTCCAATAAAAGCTTATTAACTTAAATTTTATTTAATTGCTGCAATTGAACTGCTTAAAGCAAAAACCTTACATGCATATTGTTCCAGGCATCGAGCGGATTAAAAATGCAACAAACAATAAAGTCAAACAATGCGAAAGTTCAAATATTTGCTATATATATATATATATATATATATATATATATAAATATATAAAGAAACCGTCGCAAAATCACAAAGCAAACACTCTAATAAATTTGTGTGTGTGTTTGCTAGCTTAAAGCTCTTTTGCTCTTGACCTTTTTGCTAGTTGACCTGTATCCTAGTATTTTTGGGGCAGGTTTCTATGAATGTTCTATTCGATGTTCATTTAAGCCGCCAGCGGTTTAGTTTTGATTGATTGCGAGGGCGTGTAGCAGTCATACACTTGATAGCATTTTATTGCAGCTATTTAGGGCATACAGGCTTTTTTTATTGAAACGTGAGCCTCAAATATTATAGACCCCAAAAGTTTTGCGACTTGGGCTAATGATGCTTCATGCTCTTGAAGCTGCCAAACAAAAAATAGAAGTAGAAAACACTTCTCTGCTTTTCTATTTTAATCGATATTTCGATTCTTTGGTGCTGTGTAAACCTACTGCAAATATCACAATGTAATAAGCACAATTTTCGCTTGAGTGCGGACCTTGAAAATTGAATCCCTCCATTTACAATTCATGCTATGCGCCAGCTTTAAATTTTCACTGCTCTACTGCGCTAATCAACTGGAAAGGATCTTTACAGGACCTTGCCTCAGAAAGATGGAGGGACTTCAAAAGTGACCAGCACCTTTTGTATTGTTAGTTGCATTTGTCTAAAAGTCGAGCAAATATTTTGTGGCCAGCCGTGTTCTGTATTTGAATTTGCCTGGTGCCAGCTGCGTTAAAGGATGAATAAACGAAAGGTCGCATCTGTTGCCTTTTGACAGATGAATGTCGTGCACCATATAAACATTTCAAGTGTATCACAAGGATTTCTCATGCCCTGACTTTTGGTGTGTGTGTGTGTGCCTTTATATGCTTGTACAAGCGAGAATACGAGAGAAGGAAAAAAAACCAAAAAATCTCATTTACATGTTCCTTTTTATCATGTTAACTTTAAATTTGAATTAAATAAATCCAGCTTTAATTATGATTTTGTTTCTTTATCTTTGAAATAAATGGTAATTTATTTCACAGTAACATGCATCGTTAGAAGTTGAAGACAAGCTTTAAAACTTTTTAAAACTTTTTGCTTTACAACGTAAGAAATAAAACTTTGTGAGCAATAAATTTATTTTTTGTTGCAAATGAATGCATTAAAGTAGTAAATGTTTTCCTTAAGTTATAAATGTTTAAGCTTGCTATTTGATTAATTGCCCGAATCAAAAATTTGGCTTCTGTTTTATACCCTCAAACCATTTACAATCTGAACAAGGGTGATATGAAATTGCATATCAATGTTTAGCAGGCAGTATTCTTGTTTAAAATCGAAGGATCTCCTACTACGCCATGTCCGTCTGTCAGTCTATCGTTTTAATGTCGGCGATCTTTAATAACTTTAATAACTAAAATTATAAGGTTTAGACTAAAAGCTTTTCAAATTATTATCCATAGCTCTTCCCGGTTCGTGTTTTTTGTGAAAGTGTAACATACATATCGATTATGTGCAACATTTTATGAGAATTAGTTAGGAAACACGAAAGATATCAACGATTAAATTTCACTCAACGCATTAGTAAATAGTACAAGCAAATAACACACACTAACAAGCGTTTTTCCAACTTTAATCGGCAAGTCAAGTTCCTCGACTAAAGGCTTTTCACTTGCGCTAAAATACTTTTATTTGTAATACAATATTAGTGATATTTCAAAACTTTTATTAAGACTCGCTGATATATGATGGTTTTATAAATCTTATTATTTTTTTTAATATACAAATTTACACTGTCTAGTTTTCTGTCTGTTTTGACCTCTATGTGAAGAGAAAGGAGGAAATTCAAACGTAATACTTTTAAATTATCTTTTAAATATTTAGGCCATGATTAAAAAAAGTTTAATCATTTTCTTACATACCGTTTGTCCATAGCTGTTATCCATTCCATCGCCATTTCGATATATTTTTTTTGACTTTTGCAATTATTACAACTGTTTGTTTTTATTATTTGTTTATATATATTTTTAGATTAATTTATTTATTTATTTTAAATTTGGGTTGCCTCGTCAATTTTAAAGTTTCGTTGAGTTAAAAACTTGAAATAAAATTGTTGCAAACGCCACAACTTCTATTTTTTTAGATTAATACAAGTTTACGGAGCCCAAAATGTTTGTCCTTGTCCATAGAGCTGTGGAATTGATGTTTATTGTTGTGGTGTCCTTCTAGAAAGCTGATTGTAAACAGTTTGCACTCAACGTGGCTTATAATTTATGTTTCCATTGAATACTGCAGACATCACCAACTAAAACATTGTTGTTGTTGTTCCTTGATTGTGTTAAGAGAAAACGCGCGCGATTTGCCACAGAAAGCATATGTTTAAATAAGTTAAATTAATAATTCAACCGAATGGAACAGATACAAATTCAAAAATTTATTTAAAAGTGATTTGTATTCGTTTTAATTCTTTTGCCATTTTATCACATGGCTTGAAATCACCGCACAAACATAGCTTCCAGTCGGTGTTTGCTTGCCGCTCTGCAGCTGTAAATGAAGATTATTTAACACCTATGTTCAGTGTCAAAATAAAGTAAGGAAAATTGTAAGCTACGTATACAGATTATAACTAAAGTCAAGCTTATAGCAAGCTGACATGGCTAAAATCAACGGCTTACAATAGCCAAAGCAACTACAAATGTGTTTTATATTTTTGTTTAGTTGATACATAATGACAACCAATCTTGTATTTACATTGCTTTTGTTGTTAGTATTTCTTTAAAGGATTCAAAGGGTTTGCTACTTGCCTATGAGTGTGTATGTGTGTGTGCTAATGTGCCTTGTTGCCCAATGCTGACAGCTGTCCAGATGGCTTAATGCATGTTGGCCCTAAACAAAGCAAATGTTGCGCAAGAGATTTCAACACGTGTGTTTAAATGTGAATGTGTGTGCGTATGCCAGCGTGCTATCACACTGTCTAAACGTGTGTAGAACTATCAAGAAAAAAAAGAAGAAAATTCATCGTGTACTTGATATTTTATTATAAGTTTGGATTCCACGGTAAACTTTACAAACATGTTCTTAAAAACTATAGAATAGAATTCTATTTTACCAAGATCATATTTCAACAATGTTTTGTCTTTTCACAGGGGCCTTTCGCTAATTACAAGGTGAATTTACTAGAATATAAACTATAAACTGAAGTCATCATAGTTTGCTTTTATGTGTTTCTGTGCAAGCGTAGATTATGACTGCATGAAGACAAAGCTTCAATCCTCTTTATCCCAAATTGTATATTAAAATCTAAGAAGAATTCAACTTTTTCCGATTTCAAGAATTTATTGCTATCAATAAAATGTTTATATGACAAAAATGGGGTGATAATCGATCATTTATAAGATCATCTATGGCTGAGGAGAACTTATATTCCAAATCTCTAGATTTTAAAGTCTGTTAGATTGATCAAGAATACATAGACTTAATTAAGTCGGAGATTCTGCTCTATTTTTATGAAATACATTTAATACATAAACAAAATAATATTATTATATAGGTTAGCATTTTGAATCTAAAATTTATAAATTAACAATGTAAATTAATATTAAAAATCGTTTTGAATCGTTTCATGCAAGTGAAAGCTGATTAATATGTATATATAACAAAGTAGTTAATCAAGTTGGTAACCCAAACCTTTGTATTGTTAATTTGATTTTGGTACTTAATTTTAGTGACTCCATGTTGATTTTACACTTTATTTACTTAATAAAATTAATCCACTGTTTCGCAACGAATTTCTTACAATATTTAACATGTATTAATCCAACTCCACATCTCAACCACCCGATTCGCTTGTAGGCAACATAATGCGCCAGTGAGCGTGCTATAGAAATGTATACTTCTCATGTGGATAACAATTGGGTGTATCACATGACGAAATATTTTTCGTGTAGTATACAGCATATAGGGTCGAATTCGATACTGATAAGTCTCTTTGCTATTTTTGTACCTGTGTGCATTGCAGCGTATAACCTTATCATTGTGCTGTGCTGTGTGGGTGTAGTTTGATAAGCGCGTTCGATATGAGAAACGAAAACAAAAAAAAAATGGATACGACAACAGAAAACTATGGCAATTGTCTGATATGTTGCTGATGGATTTTTTTTGTAAAGTTTCTGCCAACGGAAAATGCAATTAGTGTGAGTTCAACAGCTGTCCTATGTGACTTTCGCATCATGCTTATCCAAGTCAAGTTTTTAGCAAAATTTAAAACTTTCTGTTATCGAAGTTTCAAGAAAACGAATGAAGAGTTATTACACGGCAAGAAACCAAAGCAATTAAAAACGCGACAGGAAGTGAAAAATACCTTCGTGGCAATATTTCGATCTGGTTAAATAATCAAGAATGAAAAGCAACAAAGCAACAAACTTAAATCGATTGAATAGCGGCAATACACCTCGTCCAACATTAATGACTGAGGTCTAAAAAACTAAGGGTATTAGCAAATTTATATTTCTAAGTATATAAGGATTATCTATGCTAATGGTTTCTAATGAAGTGCCTAATTAGTTGTAGTCTGACAAATGCATACAAAAGTGCGTGCATATATGAATAATAAATATAAATATCAATTTTACAACGAAATGCTTTTTTATATGCAGCTTTTCTCTAAGCTTAACCTATATTCGTTTACCGGTTGACTAATTCTTTTATTATTATTTTTAAACACTTTTGATTCACGTTATTTGCACACGTTCGTTGTGTTCGAGAGATGACGACAAACTGAACTTTGTCTGACGAATTGCTATGAGAAACTCAACTCGCGACTTACACTTTACACAAATATTTAGTTTACTATGTAAATAAATTTATTTTGTATTTTATTTCTTACATTTTTATCAACAGAACATTGCTACAAAATGATATTCATGATATTTTAAAAACATTTGAAACTTTTTGTCACCATTTGAAGAATTTGTATTATGTTTAAGAAATTTTCTCGTTAAGCTTTTATGCAGCGCTCGCACGTCCGATACGTTCCTTTGTCGCGTCGCAACTGTTTTGGGCCGAAAGTCACAGAGAGGAGAAACTCTCTTAGTTTACCATTATTCGGCTGGTGGCATAAGAGGAGAGCGACGGAAAAGAAGCATCTGGCCAGGCATCCTTCTCTCTAGCAGGTGAGTTTTCCTTTGCTGACAGCTTAGTGCTATCCGGGTGCTTAACGGGGCTGGGGTTGTGGTTTGGCCAGTATGTGAGTGGTGAAAATCACTCATAGTGATGACTGCAGTGTTGACTGCTGCGGTGCGCATTTTGGGTTCCTTTTTTTTGTTATTGTTGTGTGTGTGTCTACGTGTGCTCGTTTGTGTGCTGCTTTTGCTTTTGGCGCGTTTTTAGCAACAAGTTTTGCAGTTGTCAGAATACCGTACGACATCATATCACGATAACATATGACAACTAAAATCCATAAACTCATAGATATGACTTTGATTCCGTCAGATTTTACAAAGGTTTTTTATATCTACATTTTATAATGAAAAAATATTTTAAAAAATAATGAAAAAGTTCCCACAAAGAATATAATAATATATCCGTGGCAGCATGTTGCCGAAACATCTCTCTTGATATGCTCTCCCTAACTGCTCTTTACGCTGCTTTTCAACAAACTGTTGAGCGCTCTTTTGGTGAGTCGACGCATTGACGAAGCACTTCAACAGTTGCTACATCAGCAACTGCCACCCATTGGGTACCACCTTATCAAACCCACCTTCAGTGTGCCTTAGTCGGACAGTGAGGCACTCGCGTGAATTGCACATAAAATGGAATCGCACTGCGAAACAATCAAAGTGTCAATTAAAATATGCACAACGACAACAACAATGAACAACAGCAAGCAACAGAAGCAAGAACGAAATGTGTGTTTTCTTTATGTGGTCACACTGTTTGCTTCCATTAAGTGAAATGACGCCAGGTCTTAAGAGATGGAACTGAAATTGGACTCATGGCGTGTCCATTGACCAAATGTACAAAAACGAAGCGAGCATAGTTGCAAAGCTTTTATTTTTCCCTTACGCTTTTTGTTTTCTTTGCCACTTTTTGGGCCTGTGGTCGGTGCAACAATACTTACAGCACTCATGAGCGCCTTTATTTCCGCATGAATCATTTGGCGCTATGCACACAAATTCCTTATTTTTATTTTTTATTTTTCATTCTGTTTTTTTTTCTTTCTTCTATTTGTTTTTTTGGTATTTGATGGCCCCATCTGTTGGCATTTTGGCAGCTATAACAAAAGAAATTCCAACGAATTTGTGGCCATGAATATTTGTCCAGTTCATTTGTCGTACTTGGCTAAGACTCATACAAGCTAGGATCACCATAGTTGATGTGATGTCTGAGTTTGCGGTAATTATGATAAATGGACCCTTAATAAACTTGTCAATATAATTTCGAGTCGGTGTCGATGTGGAGTCGAGTCGACCACGATGTTTCATAGCTGTCTAAGCCGGGCCAAGTAAATGCATTATCTTATCATAAACAAGTAAGAAGGCTCTAGTCGAGATATCCCGACTAGACGATACCCTGATCCCTATACTTTACGCGTAAAGTCAGTGCTTGCAAGTATGTGTGTGTGTGTGTACGCGCATACTGCATACAAAACTTCAATGTCCTATATCTCCGGTGTTTATTATCCGATTTCAATAAAAATTTCACAGATTGTCATTTTTTTTTTATAATTCAAAATCTCAAAGTTTTCCAAATTCAAGATTGTGCTGTTATCGATCCCATGTGTTTATCGGAAACGGGCAGAGTTATCGAAAATCGAAAACAAACTTGTACTGCCTAGGGATTAGGCGAGCTTAAGTTCCAAATCTGGAGTCTCTAGCTCTTATAGTCTCTGAGATCGACGCGTTCATACACTACGGACAGACGGACGGACAGACGGACATGGACTAGATCGGACATCGGCTATTCGATGGCTGATCAAGAATATATATACTTTATGGGGTCGGAGATGCTTCCTTCTGCCTGTTACATACTTTTGCACTAAACTCATTATACCCTTTTTTCCCATTTTTAATGGGATCAGGGTATAATAAAACAAACAATAAGTTAAGAAACGACGATGGGCATTTGATGTGCTAATGTCGAACTATACAGTAAATGCCTTTAGCACATTTTTATACCCTGATCCCATTAAAAATGGGAAAAAAGGGTATAATGGTTTAGTGCAAAAGTATGTAACAGGCAGAAGGAAGCATCTCCGACCCCATAAAGTATATATATTCTTGATCAGCATCAACAGCCGAGTCAATATAGCCATGTCCGTCTGTCCGTCCGTCCGTCCGTCCGTCCGTCCGTCCGTATGTATGAGCCAACCGATCTCAGAGACTATAAGAGCTAGAGACTCCAGATTTGAAACTTAAGCTCGCCTAATCCCTAGGCAGTACAAGTTTGTTTCCGATAACTCTTCCCGTTTCCGATATACACATGGGATCGATAACAAAAAAATCTTGAATTTGGAAAACTTTGAGATGCAATTTGAATTATAAAGCACAATTAAGACAATCTGTGAAAATTTTATTGAAATCGGCTAAGAAACACCGGAGATATGGGACATTGAAGTTGTATATGCAGTATGCGCGTACATACTCACACACACACACACTTGCAAGCACTGACTGTACGAATAAAGTATAGGGATCAGGGTATCGTCTAGTCGGGATATCTCGACTAGAGCCTTCTTACTTGTTAAATTTGTTGTTGCTCTTTTTTACCCTGCTCGCATGACATTGTTTTCGCTGCAGCAGCTGTGTACGTGTCCCTGGTAGAAACTAAGTCCTGCACAGCTTAGTCAAGAAGGTATTAAATCGATGCGTCGGTTGGTCTCGGCGCACGTGTTCATTGCCTGATTGCCATTTAATGTCATTCTGTTTATGTGTGTGTAATTGCCAACGTCTTTGTATTGGTCATAACACCTTACTCGATTCTAGTTGCATTAACGCCTATTCAATCAACGTTCAACGCAAATTGCCTCTTAAACTGAGACCAAATATCTACTGTGAGTATGAGAATTATGGCCTTGTTATTTGATTAGACCATAAGCGTCGCTTATTATTATCGAACAAACAACTCACACAAACCAGTGCAGTAAAACGGGATCGTTGCTTATGCCAATTACTTTCGGTCAACTACAACACATCAACCGACGATAATAGAACCTGTTTTCACAGATATTGTAAACATTATATCGTTCTTTGATGCCTTTGTTTAATCCTTTTATTAAAAAAAAAAGATTGCTTATTGCTTGCATTTATAAATCATCCAAATTTTTTCATCAAAAAATCTAAAACTATCAACAAATTAGCCGTTGACGTTGTATGATTGGTCAAAAAAGGGTTTGTTTGAGGTTTAAGTAAACACCTAAGAAAATCTGCATTCAGTCTGAATTCGTGGAAAATAATTTTTAAGTATGAGTTTCTTTACTATTTTTGGTATTATTTGTAATCATAATCAACTAGTCATCGTGAAAGTTAAAAAAACATTATTAGTAATGATTATGATTCGCAATCATTGCGCAGATTTGCAACGAAAAACAACTGTTTTGGATTGTTCTTCATGTATTTTAGTGCGGTAGAGTTTGCGTAAAGACTCGAAAAAGAGTGTTTTTGAGTGTTTTCAGTTTGTTTTTTCATCATATTCTGACGTGCTACACGTGATCTGAAATTTAGGCTTAAATTAAGCACTAACTATGCGTTTGTTGATATTCAAAAATAATATCATCAGCACAAAAAAATTAACGTTAATTTTTATATTCATAAATATAATTTACTAAAGCACCAATAGAACAAAACACAGCAATAAGAAATCCATTAAATATATGTATATATGTTTGTGTTTCACTTATATGCATGATTTACTAATAACTGATATATAAGACGGCTTCAATTGTTTATACAAATTGCTTTTGCAACATTTTTGAATTTTACTTGCTTCGCAATTGACAAATATTTTGATAAATATTTTCGAGCGTTTGTTAAAGTATGCCTGTGTTCAAAATATCGGCAAATTGTCTTTCCGGAGTAAACCAACATGAGCAAGAAAAAAGTAATTTTCATATGTTAAAAATGTCAGATGTTGTGAGTAATATAGGTGCTGATATTTTGAAAGAACAAATTTTAAAACCGCATGCCAATTTTGTTCAAATGCACATATCGCGCGAAAACCAAATATCAATACCAAATATAAAATTACAACCTAAACTAAAAAAATGTATAGATATATACTATAAATGTAAATATAAATCAAATTTTATATTGTATGAAAAATTTTATTTTTTTTTTGAATTTAGAAAATATTAAAAATAATGAAGTTTAAGAAATCCAAGTTTTCAAGACAATTTTATGCCCTGAATTGAAAATGGGTAAAGAGTATATAGTGGTTTCCTGCAAAACTAAGTCACAGACAGAAGGAAGCATCTCCGACGCCATACAACCGAGTCCATATAGCCATGTCCTTCCGTCTGTATATATGAATGCGTCGATCTAAGAGACTTTAAAAGCTAGAGACTGCAGATTTAAAACATTATCTCACTGCTCCTTAAGCAGTACAAGTTTCAAAGATTGGATAACTCTTCCTGTTTCTTGTATACACTTGTGTTCGATAACAAAATTTTGAATTTAGAAAACATGAACATGGCGTTTGAGACTATAGCCAAAATAATAAAATTTGTGAAGTTTTTATTGAAATTGGTTGAGGAACACCGCAGATATGAAACATTCATGCAAGCATCAACTATACGCGTTTAGTATAGGGTTTAGGGTATCGTCTAGTCGGGATTATGCGACTAGAGCTTTCCTAATTTTTTATTATACGATCGAACTCTTTTAATTTAAATATTCCGATTTTGGCGATAAGTACAAGTTATATGCAATAAAAGAAATTTGTTCAGGAAACCTAGTCGTGCAATTAATAATTAAACACGAAATTCCATGACGATATTCTGCGATATGATATAATGAATGGTTGATGTTCATGCTGCATTTCACAAGAAATATAAATACAACTTAAAACACGACGTCCAAAGTACTTTTTCAAAAACACATAAACTGGACGAGTTACCATTTGCATAGTTTACAGTCAATTCAATCTGAAAACAATTGCATTAAATTATGCGCAAGAGAGCGAGAAGTAAGTTAATTAGAGGCAACATTTGACGTTGTCATCCGTGTTGCGCGAGAAGCCACGCCCCTTTAAAGAACCCCCCTAATCCATCAATGGTTTTTTTAGTTTGTTGCTACAAACTTAATGCACCGTTTGTTTTGCTGTATGCAATTGACGACATTCGCCATTTGGCCAAGAAGTGTTCGTCATTTTCTTGCTCTTTGTGTTTTGTTTGTGTGAGTAAGTGAGAGCATTATGTCCTTGTAAATTAAATGACCCATTTGGCTTACTTGTTATTTGTGTTGACTTGCTGCCTACTTTCTTCTTCTTCTTCTTTTTTGTGTACCTCAATTTCTAGTGCGTTAATTTTTGAAGCAATCAAAATTTCCACTCTCTCTTTTTCTGTTTATATTCAGCTTAAGCTACTACTTACCAAGTTAGAAGCGCAAAAAAGAGTATGGTATTTCCAGTGTTAAGCAACGGCAGCCAAAAGCCACTGATTACTTTAAATCACTTTTGTTGTAGTTTTTGTTGCTAGCCACGAGTTATTATAAAACACATTGTACTGAGCTCTTTAGGCAGTGCTTCAACTTTTGGCTTGTTCAAATGAGTGCAAAAGCATTGTGTTTGTTTACTTTGAATTGTGATTTTTAGTAGATAAATAAGGACGGATGGATTTTATACTGTTCTGGCTAATAAAAACGAATAAAAGGATAGGAAAGAGATGTTTAGTAGCATTTCCGGCATTATAAATTGATTATCTTTGAAAGTTAATGCTAATGTGCCGAAATAAGAGAGATTAAAGTTTAATGTTTTTGTGCTAGAAGTTTCTGAGTGACAACGGAATCAAAGTGGATTCACACTTCGAGGGCTTAATTTCCAGATTTTTACTCTTGTGTCGATGCCAATTTTGAATTAAGGGATCGAGTAAAAGGGCACAAAAAACTGTATATATATTACATTCGTGTAAATTCTTAAACTTAACATTTTGCCTTATCTTAACTTTTTCCCATAAAGGAATCAAGTTTCTATACATATTTAAACTTAAACCTTTTATCAATAATATATATCATTGCCAATTTTTTTGTTTAAAATGGCCACTTTATATATTGTATAAGACAGTTTCCGATTGTTTTGGCATTTACCTCGCAATTAAAATGTCGAAAAGCGGAAACGGTCGGAATCGGATTAATTTCAAACGGTTTTCTCGGAATCGAAAAGTAGAACAAGTAGAACTGATTAATTGCCATACTCATGAATGAATGAACTGTCCAATTTAAGCTTTGCAAATTTTCAACACATTCAATCCGATAAATTTCTCAAAATATAGATATTAACAAGTAAAAAGGCACACACACACACACATATTTGCAAGCACTGACTGTACGCGTAAAGTATAGGGATCAGAGTATCGTCTAGTCGGGATTTCTCGACTTCTACAACCTTCTTACTTGTTTAATTTAATTTCCTACATCGTTTGTTTTATGGAATTTGAGATCAACGTTTTCATTTGGTTTCTTTTCAGACCTAATTTTCACACCAAAAAAATGATGCCAATAGCAATAAGCTCAGCTGCTAAATATATTTAGGTTTTGTTACGCATAAAAAAAAAACTAAATAAGCTCTTAAATGGGCCGAGGTATCTCGATCCCTTATATACCGCAAACAAATCGAGTATACGCAACACGTTTGCCCAATCTAATTTAGCAGCCAAAAAATCTGCTGGCAGGTTTAATGGCGTTCGACGTTGACTTTAATGGGTGCCTCGACTGTGTATAATGTTAATCAACCCGAAACCCAAGTCATAGAGGGTGCATTGGACGCTGCCGCATTATCAGCAATTGGCATTGGCATAAAATAAAAACAAATCAAAAACGCAAAAGCATTTTACATTCTGTTTACCTTTAGCGCCCATACCTGACTCCCTTTTTTGTTATTGCTAGCTCGGCATCTGCTGCCTTTGATAACGCTTTGTGATAAACTAAAAATGCCTTTCACTTAAACAAATAGGCTTTTTTCAGTTACTGTAGGTAAAGCTATGACCGTAGCACATCACGTGTAATTTTATTTTTCTTACTTCATTTGGAGTTTCAGCTAAATTGTTAGGGAATGCTCCAACACTTTACATACATTTCTATTCGATTCAACAAAAAGTTAACGCTTTAATAAACGTCCATGCCACAACCCAAAAAAAAAAAAACACGCAATTGCCTCACCTACAAGAAAATCTGGAACAACCAAACGGTTTCGACCGTTTACGCGCAAAAAAGAGCATACTTTTATGCGTGTGAATCTAAAAACCTAACTTTAATGGCCTTTTTACGCAGGTATTTGCGTATTGTGTATGTGTCGTTCTGTGTATGAATGTAAGTGTGTGTGAATATATACTTTGTAATTTTCTTGTCTTGCTGCTGATTATTTGTAGCTTATTGCATTTGTGCGATGCTTCGTATGAGAATCGCATAAAGTTTCCTCTGTTGTGGTGGGGGGGGGGGGGTTTGGACTTGGTAGATCTACGAACGAAGCGCTTGCCGAACTGTTTACCTAGCTCATTATGTGGGACGGCTTTTTGTTGACTTTGCTTAACTGTTTTGTTGGCAACCATTTGATTAGCCCGCTCAGCCTTGGCAAATAAGTAAATATTCAAAAGAGGGCTAGCAAGTAAATAGCCTATATACAAACATACATAGATCACCTTTTTGTTAATTTTTAAATGATTTTAAAATTGTCCCAAGTGCACATATTAATTTTTTTATACCCTGATCCCATTAAAAATGGGAAAAAGGGGTATAATGAATTTGTGCAAAAGTATGTAACAGGCAGAAGGAAGCATCTCCGACCCCATAAAGTATATATATTCTTGATCAGCATCAACAGCCGAGTCGATATAGCCATGTCCGTCTGTCCGTCTGTCCGTCCGTCTGTCCGTCCGTCTGTCCGTCCGTCTGTATGTATGAACGCGTCGATCTCAGAGACTATTAAAGCTAGAGACTTCACATTTGGAACTTAAGCTCGCCTAATCCCTAGGCAGTACAAGTTTCTTTCCGATTTTCGATAACTCTTCCCGTTTCCGATATACACATGGGATCGATAACAAAAAAATCTTGAATTTGGAAAACTTTGAGATGCCATTTGAATTATAAAGCAAAATAATGACAATCTGTGAAATTTTTATTAAAATCGATTAAGAAACACCGGAGATATGGGACATTGAATATATGTATATGCAGTATACAGTACGCGCGTACACACACACACACATACTTGCAAGCACTGACTGAACGTGTGAAGTATAGGGATCAGGGTATCGTCTAGTCGGGATTTCTCGACTAGAGCCTTCTTACTTGTTTTCTTATGTTTTGTGATCGAATAGCTTTACATTTAATTGTAAGATATAACACAAAATTTATTTGTATCTTTAAATTGACCCTCGAACTTGTCTTTGAATTTGGGACAAATTTCAGTCATTTGGTGAGGATATTATATCAAGGCCATCAGTGTCCGTTAAATATGTAAATAAATGCATGAGGCTTGTTCTTACTTCCTCCTTTATACACACACACACATTCATCAAACTCAGTGTACGTGTATTCAAGGTTAAAGTGCTTGAGCTCATATTTGCATAAGTTAAGTTGACGTTTTGGTCGTTTGGTTGTTGTCTTGTGCTTATCTTCTTGACCTACTTATCGCGTCATTTATTTATGAGGATTTAATGAAATCATTCTGGCTGAGATATGTAAATTAATTTGAATAATTTGCATAGCAGCGCTAAGTGTTGAAAATAAAAGAACGCTACTTGAATTGTTTCTCATAACTCTCAAATAAATTTAGGAGAACATGTTTAATTATGCCATAAATGATGACGCTTAAATAAAAATAAAAAATGTTTACTGCATACACTAACTTTGAAACTAATGATCTCATTTTCATTAAAAGTTTACAAGAATTCGCAAACTTTTTTTAGGGTTTGCTCGAAATTTTGTCTAGGTTACTTGATTTTATTGAGAATATTTCACAACTTTAAATGGAAAAGTTATTTTTTTGTTTAATCGCTATGGACTTAATTTACTTACATGAAACAATTTATGCAGATGAATAGAATAACAACCAAGGTGTTCAATTATGATAGCTAATCAAAAGCATTTGATTATTCAATTTTTTTGACAAATAATTAATTAATTTTTTATATTTTTTGATTTGTCACGATAACTTCTTGATTACGATTACAAACGATCCAAGTTTTATCATGATTTTTTTAAGGATTATTAATTTTTTTTAGCTATTTAAGTGATAGTTCGATTTCTAAAGACACCTTAAGTGAGTCGAAAAAAGTTGCGTTCATACAGACGGACGGACAACACAAACGTTAGATCTGTAAATTTTAAACAAGATAATATTTCAGCTAATAACATTGCCATTATTTGACTTTTCTTAAAATTGTATGAAGCTAGCATACCTACAATTACAATTACAATTACAAACAACAATTTCCAAACTCTCAACTATTATTTATTTTTTAATAAATGATATCATCTCTTAAATCATATCCAAAATATATCCTTAGTATATTTGAGCAATATTTGTTGATGCTTTTAGGCAATAAAAACTTACATCCCTAAAGCCCTTGCTTTTGAAATTGAGTCTTAGCTGATTTTTTGGCCGCGACCTGAACCCGAAGATAAGCCAAGTTAAGGGCTGAAAACCTTTTAAATAGTCATTTGTTTGGCAGTTGAGGTTAGCCAAACAAAAAACCGCACAATTTGAACACATTGTTTGGACAGCCACAATCGACGCCGTTAGACAGCTTTAAAATGTCTGATATTATGTAGATACTATGCATATTTAAGCAGCGCTATCTATGAGCACAATATTAAAGTTGACACCATTTCGGTTTGGCTCATAGTGTCCGGACTCCGGACTGCGGCCAGTTGTATTAAGTGTTGAACGTGCTGCTCTCTGAGCTGTGGCTGCGTGAAACATCCTTCCATATCTCAATCCAACAATAAGCGCTTTCAATAGCTTGTTTTGTGCGTCTGCTAACTGACAATTTTTTGTTGCAAGCACTTGTTGTTGGTGTTGTCATCGTTCCATTTGACAGGAGGCATGCCGCGAGACTTGGCGACAAGTTGTCGCCCTCAGCAGGTTGATAAACAGTTTGTGAGCTGCGACGCATAAGGAATAGGATACCCTTGAAAAGAACTGCGGAGTCTGTTACTGTAGATAGTATTGTATATTCGCAGTCACACGATTGTCAGTAGTATATACGTTTGTGTATGTATGTGTGTATGTCTACCTTAAAGCTACCCATACTCAACGCACACAGGTGTACAATTTCACAAAGAACTTTTTATGCCTGGCACACTTTTTTTTTTTGCTTGGCTTTAAAATTGTGTGTGCTGCAAGCGCTTTAAGTCTTTTATTTCGTTTCGTTTCGGTTGGCGTCGGTTGCGTCATATAAAATTTGATGCACTTGAAAGTATGTAATGAAAATATACAAACATAACATTGTCTCTGTTGGAATTACATCAAGATTTTACACTCACTTTCTTTTATGGACATTTACGAGTTGGACACCTGTCGCCTTAGAAATAACTAAGGACTTTTCATGCGGCGCCACATTCCTGCTATGTTAATAAGTAAAACACTGAAAATGTCGCATGCTAGTCATGCCTGCCATAGGTGTTTAAAGTAAAATTTTATAAAGTTTAAGATAAAGATAAAAGTATTCAGTAAATAAATAATTAACAATAATAAATAAATAAATAATTCGAAGTAAATTAATTCTTTCTTTTAAGACTTCAAGGGATTTGTTATTATTTTTTCAATCTATTTGAAATGTTAAATGAGTATAAAAAAGACTTCTTGGTCTTAAGGTGACTAGGTAGGGAAAAATTTGTTTTATTATTGGATTGCGTTTTAGTTTTGAGTATATCATCTAAAAGTAGGTCGGGTAGAGACGGTAGAATAACAAGCTTGAAGAGCTATAGGTAAGAATTTTCTAGTATTTCTGAATCGGAAGTGTAAAGCTAATTTGGTTGATTTAATCAAAAGAATAAATTTTACCATCAATTAGTTTGTTAATAGGTAAAAGTAATTCCTATAATTGTTCTCCGATTAGAAAGAGTAGGATTTATTAGTAAAAGAGTACTGTGGTAAGAAGGTAAGTTAATGTTATTATCCCAGGAAAACCCCTGAATGCAAAAACCTGAAATGGTTTTCGCACCGATTCTAGTCTATCCTGAGGAATCCTGTACTTGGGATACCATATACAAGGTCCATATTCAAGAATCAGTCGTACAAGAGACATATACGGAGTCTTTGTTAAGTAGGTGTCGACGAATTCCTTCGACCAGCGCTTGATGAATTGTCCAATTTAAGCTTTGCAAATCTTCAATACATTCATCCGGTCAATTATCCAAAATATAGATATAATTGTATTATAGTAAGAAGGCTAGTATGCAAAACAAGCTAATGGAGAGCTTGATTTTCTGAAACTCTTGTAGGGTTTCGATTTACGATTTTTTAGAATTGTCAACACTCTGGTAAACAACCAGGTTTATTTGACCTGTTTGGCGTTCCATAAGGGACACACAAATCAAATAACAAATTTAAAGTGTTATAAAAAATACTGATTGCCACGTCCAAATTGTCAGACCCGTAGAGGGTAGACTGTCAGTCAGGGCCAACAGCCGAGTAAGTTTTGCAAAATCGGTTTTCCGAAATTGACGTACTCGGCTTAAACAATTTCTACTGGGGCATAGCACCCGGTGATCGACACCTCCAACATTGGGTAATATAAATCTTCTGGGTAAGATATGGGTTGTGATCGGGTAATGGATGAGGAGGATGGATCCCAGATCAAGCATTTTATTAAGAGAATTTGGGATATCATTTATTTGATTCAATGATATCCCTAGTAAGTTAGTTAAAAATTCATTCTGAGCCGAGCGGGTCAGGGCACCAGAGTCGGGACACGAAATCCAAGTAACTTCGGCAATATTAAAATCTCCAAGAACTACAAGGAATTCGCGATCCGAAAGCGTGGAAGAAACGGACATAATAGCAGACAAATGAGCATCGTAAACAGAGCTATCGGAGAAAGGGGTATATAACAAAAATACCAACACCATTAAAATACAACTTAACAGCAACAAATTATATATCAATAGAACCACCTACTATTACTGTCTCCGAAGAATAATCTACATCAACAGCAATAAGCACACCTCCGCCACTTCGAAGCGTACGGTCTTTTCTATGGACAAAGTATCTGCTGGATACAACTTTAGTACTAAGAATGTCATGCCTTAACCAAGTTTGAGTGAAGGCAAGTCATTGCATTGAAAAGCAAAAGAGTAACTGTTAAGTTATAAACTACTAAGTTGTCTACAAATACCTCTTACATTCTGATAGCCAAGTACAAGGGAAGTTGTTAGTTTTTTTAACTATCAGAATCGAGAAGAGTTTTAAGCAAAGCTACTATTGAGAACTGAAATACTGGAACGAACAATCAAGTATGGAGAATAGTTCTAATAAACTTTTTTTTTAAATGCGGTTATTACGCGAATTCTTATTCGTGCTAACTAGAAGATTTGGGATTTGTCCATAAATAACGGAGCTGTGAACACAAAGTTGGTAAAAAGGTCTTTTTCGACAGTTGTTGTTTTAAAACTCAATAACTGCGATTATAATTGAACGATCCCATATCTTCTAGTGCACACAAATCTAGGTTGTATAGTGAACAAAATCCACATTTTCTTTTCACTCTCCGATTATCCGCTCCAAGAAATCGTTGCAGCCGTTTGTGTCTTCCTTGAAACAACAACAAGAAACTCTGCTCTAATTTATCCATTTTATAAATTAAAATCTTTAAGTTTGCCAAATCGATTTTAAATGCTAGAAAATTATAAAATGCACTATTTTTTTTTTTGCTTACGTTTAAATCAATTAAGTAATTGACCTTTAAGGACAACAAAAATGCATAAAATAAAATTAAACAAAATTGTATTAGTAGAGTTTAAGCCTGTTGAATATTCCTAAAACATTGTCCTTTTTTAATTGCGCTCACTGCATACATTTTATGTCACTTGATCTTTGTAATTGACATCAGCAGCTTAAACACTCAAAGAACTTCAGCTCATAGACAGGAGCACCGTCGAGCCAGTTCTTTTTATGTTTTGTCAATCAAACTGTCTGTTTTATACGCACTGTTACAAATTGCACAAAAATCACTTGATTTTCGAAAGTACTGTTCGCATACGCGTCGTATGCGCAATAATTGAAAGGCCAACGAAATTGTAGCCAATTTGTGCAATTGACAAGCATTAAACGATTTATAACACTCCAGGGAAATGAAGCCTTATGAGTGTTATTTTCATATGGCACAGAACAGCTTTGACGATATAGTATGGCAGTTAGTTACTAAGAGAAATCTAAATGGTATTTTTGTGACGGTATCTGTCTCTCTCTCTCCATCTCTCTATTGATAGACACAAAGCTTTTCAGAGCTGTTACATACACCCACTCACAAACTATTCTCAGTATATAATAATTGGTTTTATCTTTAACGATACACATGCAGATATATTTATGTGGGAGTGTGCGTTTGTCATGCTACAAGCAAGTTGTTACACAAATGCACTGGAAAATAAATTTAAAAATGGAAATGTCCGATAACCTATTATAAAATTCCAGGAAAACAGACATTTAAGAAATTGAATAAATAAGAATTGATAAAATTGTAATTTAATTTAAAAATTTGGATTTGCATAATAATACGTATTTTTATACCCCGTACCCATAGGTGAAACAAGCTAGTTTCAAATTATCGATAACTTTTTCGGTTTCCGATATACATGTAATCGATAACAATACAATCATGAAATTGAAAAACGTGGAAATGGCGTTTGAAACTATAGACGAATGAATGTGAAATTTTGATATCAATTGGTTGAATAACACCAGAGATATGGGATATTGAAGTTAAGTCAAGTATGCTGTTCGCAGTATTGCATGAACTTTCTGTATGCGCGTACACACACACATATATATATATATATATATACATAGCACTGGCTATGAATATTTAAGAATAGGGTTCAGGGTATCTCCTAAAAATTTCTTGACTAAAGCGTTCTTCAAAGTTGAATATGTAATTATAAATTAAATTTCTAAATCCATTTCAAGAGTTCAATTTTCTAATTAGCTAGATTGTTTCTATCAGTGTTATACTGACAGAAGGACGACAAAAAAAGAGATAAACATATATTGTTAGCTGGAAGGGGGTGAAAAGTGTTTGGCAGACGTAAATGTTCAATATTCGACGCACCACAAGCATTTATCAAGTGGTTCGCTCAATTTGGCAAATCTAAGCATCTATTGAGCCCATTCATTTGACTGGCTTTTCAGTATTTTGTATTGATTTGCCAACAACTTTATTTTATACCCTGATCCCATTAACAATGGGAAAAAGGGTATAATGGTTTTGTGCAAAAGTATGTAACAGGCAGAAGGAAGCATCTCCGACCCTATAAAGTATATATATTCTTGATCAGCATCAATAATCGAGTCGATATAGCCATGTCCGTCTGTCCGTCTGTGTGTATGTATGAACGCGTCGATCTCAGAGACTATAAGAGATAGAGACTCCAGATTTGGAACTCAAGCTCGCCGAATCCCTATCCGATTTTCGATAACACTTCCCGTTTCCGATATACTTATGGGATCGATAACAACAAAATCTTGAATTCGGAAAACTTTGAAATAGCATTTAAATTATTGAACAAAACATTGACAATCTGTGAAATTTTTATTAAAATCGATTAATAAACACTGGAGATATGGGATATTGAAGTTGTGTATGCAGTATGCGCGCAGACACACACACATATACTTGCAAGCACTGACTGTACGCGTAAAGTATCGGGATCAGGGTATCGTCTAGTTGGGATTTCTCGACTAGAGCCTTCTTACTTGTTTTATGATGGTTTTTGCCTGTGGCCCTTAAAAGTATTATAAGGGGTTTTTTTGCGGATCCCAATCGTTTCCAACTTGAAACTTAAGGTTTAAAGACAGTCTGGGATGCTCTGCTAATTAGCTAGGCTCATCATTGACGTCATTCTCATGCAAATACTACTAACAACACTTGAATTTCAATCAAAACAATTTACACAAGTTGCTGCCGCCCAGCCACGCCCCCGTTCAAAAGTTTTTAGCCTTTTGTTATGCCATTTCTTATGGCATTTTGTTGCCGTTTTCGCTGTGCGTTTTTTAGGTGTTCAGGGAAGCAGCTCACCTGGCCGAGGGTTTTATTAAAGTTTCGCATTGTTTTGTCTTATGTATATATTTACTTTAAGTGCGACAGTGGGCTAAGAGGGTTTTTTATATTGGTGGGAGGGTATTGGCTCACCCGCAATTGTTATTCTTGTATTTGGTTTTAGCTTCAACTTTTGAACGCTGTTCGCATTGCTTTAACATTGAAAATTTAAATTTTTTTCTTGGTTTTGTAAGTTTAGACTCAAAAAGCGAGAACTCTTCCAATTTTCCAACTGAGCTTTGACTAGGTAAGAATGAGGCTCAAAGCTTTGCGCTTACTTTCATCATAATATTTCATACGTATACATACTACAGTTAAATAGCGTCAAAAAGGTCGACGAACAATTGAAAAAGTGACGGTGCTTTTGGCTTTCGCCATAAATGCCATTAAAAAAGTTTTGCATTATAGTTTGCCAGCACTTGCACTTGTTAGTAAAACTGTCGCTGGTTCATTTGGTTGTCATAGAAGCACACTATCTATTCAACAATGTGGTTGTCGGAGTCAGCAGCAGCTAACAAATAATATAAAAAAGATTTTAAATGAACATTTAACGTAATTCATAACTCGGTCCTCAGCCGCGCTATGTTCCATTTGACGAATGATCTAGGAGTCAACCTCTGGTGGGGACTACCGTTGTTAACATCAAGCACGGTCACTCCCGGTGTAGTCTTCAATGGCTTACCATTCCCGAATGAAAAGCGCGAGTGCCTCCGAAGCGAATGGGACATCATGGAATGTTTCCCCATATCCCAGTCCCCTAAAGGTCGTCACGTTCCCCTCGTTTAAAACCAGAAGACCAGCTCTCGCCACCATCTCCATAAGGAGCTTACCCCGGGCGTCGGGGAAGAGCATACCCCATTCCAGCGCCCTAGCGTTAAAGTCCCCGGCTACCACTTTGATTCCTAGGGCCACCATCACCGTGTCTTCCAGAGGGCCTGCTGTTCTCTATAGCTTTGGATCGGCTGATTCGGCGTGAGGTAGCAACTGAAAAAGGTCTTCGTCCCACACCTCACCCAGACAAACCCGTTGCCTCGACCGTGAGTGGCATCATGGACCTTTCGGGGTTCCAACACCCAGATGGCTGCAGTACCGAGTAGATCTGACTACCAGGAGGAAGGATCCCTACTCCGATACTGCTCGCTAAACAATAAAAGGTCGACCCTCCACTGTCAGCTGTTGAAGCAAATCATTGGCAGTTCGGCTCCTATTCGTGTTTGCCTGAAGAACACGGATCATTGCGCTATCTTGCGCCCTTGGGCTCTAAGCAGGACACCGCTGCAAGACCCTGGAGCGCCACCGCAATCGCTTCGCGGAAGACGACACTGTCCTTGGCGCACGCTCAAAGTTCCACAAGGACACCCCCAGTTCGAGTCTGCCGGATGGTCCTTACCCGCACTACTGAGCTTTCCGGGTTCACTTTAGACTTCATTTCCCTTAGTTGGTCTGCAAGAGTATTCTTCAAGCTTCTTCAACTGATCTAATAATGCGAAAGTGCAAAAAGTATTTTAATGTCTTAGAGAATATAATTTAAAAACCGGGAACCGCGAGTAATGTACTTTTTGTAAGTTGGTTATATCATATGGTCGGCATAAAAGAAGTTAATGTTTTCCAAGCGACTTCTTTGTGCTCACTTCTAGCCTAATGTCAAAAATCCCAAATTCTGTTGCATCGAGTAGCTCACAGCGGGTTTGAAAACTCAAGCCCTCCGCAATCCAACCTGCTCGAACGCCAAAACACAAAATAAAACGCAATTATGTGCAGTAACTGATAAACGACAAAACATTAAAGAAAATATTGTACGATTAACGCCAATACAACCCACATGGATTAAGTAATGATGGTTATAATGCACTACCGGTTCGGCTGTGCTTTAAAGAGTTTTATAAAAAAAATCAGTTTGTCATAAAAAATCATTAGAGCAACTTACCTCATCATACAACTCTTGGTTAACGAAACGATAAGAATTGCATTTAATAAACACATGCTTTAGAGATCGATTTTTTTGCCTAATTTCTCACCAAACGGTTCTCATTGTTATTTTTGACGCTATGAGCAAACAGATATTAATGCTTATCTCCAGCACTTCATTGGCCATTGATTAGAAATGAATGGGGACTAACTTAGCGCGATTGGCATGATTCTCATTCAGTTTGCTTTGCCAACTCAAATATAGCATTTGTTGTGTAAAATTCGATTAAGATTCAAAAATGATTGCATTTATAATCGCACTTTCTATAGCGTTCACGATATTTATTATAACTTCGATCGTAGTTATGATTCGACGAAAGCAAAAGGCAGCTCGAAATGTTGGCTATATAATTAGCGAGGGAGGTGAGCATTACAAGAAGTTAAGCATAATTCAGTGCTTATCATCTTGGGATGTGTTTCTTATCATTTGTGTTTTCTTTGTTTTTTTTTACAGCACCAGTAAATGCGCCTAGTGGAGTTCCCGTTTATCAGTGTCCACCTCCAGGATATCAGACTAATGTTTACCCAGCAACTTATACAATGCAAACCACAACGTTAGCTCCTTAATCATATTATTTGTAATTAACTTATTAATATTGATTGATCTTATTCTTTAAGCCATGTGCAAATGCAGATGCCAATGCAAATGTCTGGAATCCAAGCACCAATGACAGGGTAAGCTTAAATACACATTATTCAATGAATTGATTCTAACTTTGAAGACAGCATGGATGCATCTTATCCGCCCGTGCAACAGCGCGCCTTAAACCAGACTGGATCTGATGCGGCTGGTGCGGAACTAACTGTTCTTCCTAGCAACAGTGAAAAACCTGGCACTAGTCAAAGCCACCAAGGAGCCGTTCAATCTGTTAGTCAAATCTAAGATTATTTGGCAAAAGTGTCAGTGATTTTTTATTTAATATTTATTTATGTGAGCTGTACTTTGCAACTTAAGAAATAGAAATAAACGAAACAATTCAAATCTATAATCATTTACCGAGTATATAAATACATGAGACGAAATGACACGCCCACCACCGATAAATTTCTTCATGTTCATGCATGCGCTACGGCTCGTGGTAAGTTGGCTGCGGTCAGCAGCCAGTCAGCTGTTTATGTTTCGATTATTGCTTCTTTGCTTATACATCTGGGCCTGCCGCCATATTTGAATTGGTTTTTGTTTTCATTATGAACTGTTTTGTCGTTTGTATTTGGCACTGTCTGTTTGCTGAAAGGCTTATATGTATGTATTTATGTATGCATGTATGTACTAGAGCTCATGCCAATGTATTGTCCCCACCTTTGTAGCTTTATAGCATTGGTCGGGGAACCGGGGTAAATGGGGTGAAAGTGAAATTTCTGGGGGTATTGGTAATGATTCAAAACGATATATTTCAAATGTTCTATTCTGGAGATTTATTTTTTCTCATCACTGGGGTAAAGTTAACTTCCACAACAATATTTTGGGGTAATTCATTAAAAAGAGTATATATTTGACATTTTCTATTCTGCTGAGTTTTTGTTTTTCGTCATCACTGGGGTAAACTCAACTTCCACAAGTTTTGTGGGGTAAGTCATTACGAAAAGAATATATTTATGGGGAAAAATCAACTTCCACAACAATATTGTGGGGTAACTCATCACTGGGGTAAACTCAACTTCCACAACTTTTGTGGGGTAATTAATTAAAAAAAAAGTATATATTTATGGGGTAAAATCAACTTCCACAACAATATTGAGGGGTAATTCGTTAAAGGTATATATTTAACATTTTATATTCTAGCGACCTTTTTTTTTGTGGGCTTCACTAACGGGGGTAACGCCAATTTTGAAAAAAATTTTTGGGGTAATGATTCAAAAAGTTCGCCAACCGCTGCTTTGGAGTGTCCAAAAAAAAAAACCAAGCAAACTAAAGTTTTAGTTATTTGCCGATGGCAAAACGACTTTAGGGTGACCTAGGCTCGTCTTTGTGTGTATGCCTGTGTGTGCGCCCAACGGGTATGGGCAAACGCAAAAGAACACAACAACAACACGAGATGGTTGTTGTTGCTGGAACGCACAATCTTCACAATGTGTTTTAGTACCCTTTATAACAATATTCAATTGAAGTCAATGCAATTTTTAATATGTATTAATTTATTATAAGGATATTTAAGGTTAGGTATACGAATACAAATGCGTTAATTTTATAGTTAGTGTTAATTTGGTATTAAGTCATTTTAAACTTTTTTAATTAGTCAAAATTGCGCTACCTAATTCCCGATATATACATAAGCAAACACGATGGAAGTCGTATTTAAGTATCTCAAGTTTGACCATACAATTTCACAAAGCTCTTATTAAGTCTCATGTTAGACAACTCAAAATTGACAATCTCAACTTTGGTCACTACACAACAACAACAACTTTTCTTTGTCTCACACATTGAAGACTTTGAAAATGAGTTGCCAAAGCAGAAGCGGTACTTATTAAAAAAGGGCGGCTATTTTCCACTCATGTATTACACATATTCGTTGTCACTAGCCAGTCACACACAAAAAACATGGTCACACTAAGCTATATCGAAACTCGACTGACGACTGACCAGGTACTATCGAATCTATGCTAGCAGATTGACTGTTTGTTATTAAATATTTTTTTTTACCGATTTTTGATAAATCTATTTTTAAGAAATATACACAAATTAAAAATCGTATACATTTTTAAGAACTTAACAAGATCCTTACATACTTTTTTGTGCAATTTAAGCCAGATGACTTTTGGTATTTTTTATGCCCGATAGCTGTAATCTGGCAACACTGTTTTACACTTTTTCGTGCGACTTCTAGATTAAAACCTAAAGTTTCCAGACGAAGAACAACGCTTTGTTTGTCTTAACAATTAAAACAATTGCAAGCGCAGTGCCGTTTCAATTATATCTTAAAACACTTCTTTAAAATGTTGGTCAACGAAGCCGGAAAAGTGCTGAGCCGCGCCAGCTCCTTGGCGGTACGTCACCAGGTGAGGCACCTCCTGTCCAGAGGGAAGAATGTGGTAGATAATTAGACAGTGTTGTTATATAAGAATAAATAAAAACATATGTAAACCAAGTTTGTTAATGGTAGAAATACAACGCAAAAATATTTTGCAGGTAGCGATTATGTAAACACTTTCGCATTGAGCAAGAGGAAAATTTTGTATTGCGTGTCAAGCACAAAGAATAACCACAAATGCATATTCATTTTTATATTTTTCCAGTTGCGTGCAATAAGTAATACAACTCAGTTGGAGCAGCAGGCGCAACTTAAAGAGTCACAAGAACCGCAAATTAAGAAATTCGAAATCTATCGTTGGAATCCGGACAATGCTGGCGAAAAGCCCCACATGCAGACTTATGAGGTCAATATGCGCGAGTGCGGTCCAATGGTGCTGGACGCTCTCATCAAGATTAAAAACGAAATGGATCCCACGCTGACGTTCCGTCGGTCTTGTCGCGAAGGCATCTGTGGCTCCTGTGCCATGAACATTGGCGGCACCAACACCTTAGCCTGCATCAGCAAAATTGATGCGACCAGTTCGAAGCCATTAAAGGTTTATCCTCTGCCCCATATGTATGTAGTCCGTGATCTAGTTCCGGACATGAACAACTTTTACGAGCAGTACAAAAACATTCAGCCGTGGCTACAACGCAAGTGAGTTTATCGCAGTTGGCTTATAAGTTATGCACTGTACGCGTTCAAAAATAAAATTTTCTTTATCGCTTAGAGACGAAGCAGGCGAACAGAAGGGCAAGGCACAGTATTTGCAGTCTGTGGAGGATCGCTCTAAGCTGGATGGCCTGTACGAGTGTATCCTGTGCGCTTGCTGCTCGACAGCATGTCCTTCGTACTGGTGGAATGCAGAGAAGTATTTGGGACCGGCAGTTTTAATGCAGGCCTATCGCTGGATCATCGATTCGCGTGACGAGAACACTGTTGAGCGTTTGAGCAAGCTGAAGGATCCTTTCAGTGTGTATCGTTGCCATACGATCATGAATTGCACGCGCACCTGTCCCAAGGGTCTGAATCCGGGTCGTGCCATTGCCGAAATCAAGAAACTGCTTTCCGGTTTGGCCTCAAAGCCTGCTCCCAAATTGGAGACGGCAGCTCTGCACAAGTAGAGAACACGTTAATCCTATGAACTACGCTTTGTATGTGAATCCGATCCCTTAACCTATTTATTCGCCACTGGTTGTAGGCGCAGTCTGTAGTGATGATAATGTTAGCCAGTGAGCGGCGTCTTTTTATCCCAATTATTGATTATTTGCTTATACAGTTATAATTTATTTAAGCTTAAAGTAAACAAATTTATGTATTACAGTTTGTAAAGGGAACTTTGTAATCGTATCTTTAATAATAAACTAAAATGGTGTATCTATCAAATGCCTTTTCCTTAGGGAGCTGTGGGCGATGTCTCTTCATTCATTTGTATATCATCGGCTGAGTAAAAGTCCTGGCTAACAGGAATAACACGATCGTATATATCAAATGCCTTTTCCCTAGGGAGCTGTGGGCGATGTCTCTTCATTCATTTGTATATCATCGGCTGAGTAAAAGTCCTGGGTAACAGGAATAACACGATCGTTTGTCTCATCGTCCTCCTCATCGTGACTATCGGTGTCCTCGCTGTCATCGTTGGCTTAAGCAAAATGTATGTAAACATTTTGCTTGATTGCTTTCATATCAACACTTACCGTCCTCATCATCGGTCTCCACGCCCGTTATTGTGTGCACCTTGCCCAATGGTTGCAAATCCGTTGCGGCTGTTTTCAGTGACTCGCGCTTTAATATTGAATACATATAACTAAAGGATTTCTTTAATGCTTGCCAAACATACCCAATTTGTGCGCTCGTCTTCGTATCGCTTTGTTTGCACCTCATCGTCGGAGGTTATATCGAACCAATACCGAATAGCCACCGATGGCTTGAGATTTGGAAAAAATGGAATCATCGACATATTTGCAAATTATGAGTTTTGGACACGCAATTCGACGTCTGCTTGTTTATAGAATTGTTTTATTTTTTATTGAAGGAAGAGTTTACGACAGTCTGGCAACGTCTTTAACACCTTCAAGTACATCGATAAGTTATATGGGGTTGGCAAAAAGTAATCGAAACATGAGTATTCGTCGTAGTATTTGTTGTCGCACTAAAAGGTAAAATCTAAACCCACACAGATATGATTGAAATAACTTGCAACGATCGTTTGGGCAAAAAGGTAATATAATTGCCACATAATACTGTAAATAATAACAATTCCCATTTTCAATGAAGGTGCGCGTGAAGTGCAATCCTGACGACACCGTTGGCGACCTCAAAAAACTGATAGCTGCGCAAACTGGCACAAAACACGAGAAGATTGTTTTGAAAAAGTGGTATACAATATATAAGGATCCCATTCGCCTATCTGATTGTAAGTACAGACATTTAAAATATATTATTAAACAACAACATATAACGACGTATTGCATTTGCAGATGAAATTCATGACGGAATGAACTTGGAGCTATACTACCAGTAATGCTCTGGGAAAAATTGCAAATGAAATCATGCGAAAAAACTTTTTTACTGTCAACTATTAAAATATTATAACACATACATAGACAAAAAAATAAAGTGCAAGATTTTCTATTGTTATAGTGAACACCAAACAGACAATATAGTGAAAATCTCTGAAAATGCCAAACTGTAAACAAACACTTTTTATTTAAAAACAAAATTGTGAAATTATTGTTTTTCTGCAGAATGTGGTTATCCTTTTCACATAAGGGTAGGGAACAGTTTGGAACTTTAACTAGAAAGCATTCGTCCGTACTGGGGCAGACGCCACCAAATATACATTGGTTTGGAGGACAATGACCGGCATTGATCAACAATTGCAGGATCACTTTATTTTTCTTAGGATCAGCTATATCGACGCAAACTTCTCTTAAATAGTTGATCCAATCTACAACAGCTTCGTGATTAATATCTGGTCGCTTTTTAAACCATACGACTGATTCCCTCCAGCCGTTAATAGAAAACTCTATCTGGTCGATTAGGCATTTTGAATGATTGCATCGCTAACGTAACCTGTCCGAAAAAGATAGTTTGATTTCATGATTCTTTTCGCATATTGCATTGTTTGAAAATCCTTTCACTCGAAAACGCTCTTCAGTTATGGCTAAATCAAAAATTTTCAATTTTTTTCGGAAAAAATTACATGCTTTGCTTTGAATAAATTCGGGAAGTAGCTCACATATCCACAAACGAACATATCACTTAGGGGCTTGCACCTGGTTTAAGGAACAATATAGTAATTGCATTTTTTTTATTTTTCCATATTTATATGTTTTATTTTTTTCTTTGAGCGATAGAAATGTCATGTTTTAGTTATCGATAGCTGGCAGCAGTGCTGACTGAAATAAATTATCGCTGTAAAATGTTTCGATGTATTGCATACAGTTTATTATTCAGTTTACATGCTCGAATATCGAATCATTCGTAGTTTTTTTGTTGCTAGAATTGGACGTGTTTCTCTTGGTGTGCGAGGTCTATTTATAAAGCGCCGCGTCCGCCTGTCAAAATTAAGAGAAAAATTGTATATTTTTGGCTTAAAACGTGAATGTGTTCAAAAAGTAAGGAATTTCGCATGTCTTAAGGTTCACGTGTGATTTTAGATAAGTGTGTGTGTGTCTGTATTAGCAACCTTTCCATTTGCACGCTACAACGAAGACGAAGATTGGTGACGCAGTGACGCAAACGGAAAACTTGTTGGAATATTGACACTTTTCTACCAAAAAAAAAAAAAACGCTTTTTGGTCAAAACCTGTACAAAAAACTTCGCGGCGCACTTTATTGATTAACACTAAGTGTTTGTGTTTGTTTATGGTGTGGCCACCCTTCAAGTTGGCTTATTTATTTATGTCGCTGTCTCTGTTTCTCTTTCTCTGTCTGTTTATGCTCATACGGAGTATACCCTTATTCCAATTTGTAGTGCTTCATTTTGCCGACATGTTTTTGCAAGGCGCTCCGGTAAAATAACCGTTGCGTGCTGCTGCAGCTGTTTGTGTTTTATTTTTAGTATCATGTGCTGCGCTCTCATTGCAGTCTAATTAAAACTTAGGCAAATGCGCTCATTTCCACACGCATTGCATAATTTCTAATGTTAATGTTTTGAGCACTCAAGCATTAAAAACTGGGCACTCTGCACACACACAGTCTTACATCTGCGTGAAAGTTTTTTGTTCCCCCTTCCCCCAACCATAAACATACTGTAAACAACCCACGCCCTTGATATAGACACACATATATATATATATATATATATATATATATATATATATAAACAGCAAAAATTATTGGCATTTATTTATTTTTGTATTCACTTTTTATTTTATATTTTTTTTTTTTGCAGTAAACCTTTAAGCAATGAGCGACCAAATTTACCAGATAGAGACCCGCCGGCGATCGCGCTCAAAAACGCCATTCTTGCGCTCCAGCTGCGATCATGAGAACTGTGAGCATGCTGGCGAGGAGGGGCATGTGCATCATAAAAAGAAGAAGTCTTCCATAGCCCCAAACGTGCAGTGAGTACTTCAAAACATCAACATATGTATATATTTACATTTATACATAAATTAATCATTACACGTTAAAACATGCTGCTTATCATTTGCGTTATAAGCGCATCAAAATATTTTGAAGCATATTTGAGCATTAGTCGACGAATAGTTTTAACAAAAGCTAAAACACAGCTCAGCGTCACAAATATGTACACAAACAAATACATATAATGCACATGGTGACCATGACGTCATCTGTTTGTTATTCACACTCGCGTTACATTTTAATTTCGAAATGAGCAACAGAAATCTCCATTGAAATCAGTGATGTGCGAACTGTGATCACTGTGACTGCAACGCTTGTCACGACTAACGACCAATCACAACAAGTTTGTAAATCAGAGTCACAAAAAAAAATACATGTTAATAAATAGCATTTTGTGAAAAAACTGAAAAAAAGCGTATTGATAAAATTAAATCACTTATTTTTTTGTTCGCATCAGCAACTCTCATATCTAATTAAAAAGCTGTTTTTGTTTATATCTAACCGAAATGTGTATGCTAGCTGTTGATGAGCTTCCGTTATACAGGGTGCGCTATCATGTAGTGCCTATTGCGTTCGATTCTGTTTTTTTGGCGGGTAAAATCGTGGATCGTTCGCGTTGTGGTTGGTATTTTGTTTATTAGTTTGCCGAACTGTTTGGTTGATGACGACATCATGCGAGAGGTGGAGGCAACTTGACCATGAGAGATTTGTTTTAACGTTGTTGTTGCCGCTAAAAGCCACAAACACGAAAAAAAAAAATAATCAGTTGCCGTTGGCTGGGTTGTGTGCCTGAAGGTCAGACGCGTTTATATTTGTTCAACATTTACGCGCAACATTTTTGTAGTTTGTTTTGATTCACATTTTGTGTTTATTTCATAGCTAATTTGTTTGTTTTTTTTTTTACTTTTTATGTTGCCAGAACGATTGTGGAGGAGCACGTGGTGGAAACCCATACAACAACCAGCACTAGCAGCAGCAACAATCGCAATAACAGCAATAACAAAGCAACGCGCTCAAAAGCATTTACTCAACTTACCTCAGACTATTCAAGTGATGAGGCGACACCGGAAGCCAGGCGCAAGCTGCTCGCTGGCAATGCAACAGCAGCAGCAACCACCACGTCCACGGTGACAACCATGTTCACCAACACCAGCAAGAGGCTGGGCAATGCGATAAGCAATCTTACAGCTGTCACTTCCACACCACGCAGCCAATTGGAGACAGCACAAAATGTGATGAACTCAACACAGGAGATGCATCAGCAGCAGCAAAGGCAACGCTCCAATGGGAATACCACAGCCAATTTAAGTGGAGATCATTTGGCTTATATTGAGTATAGAGATGCGGGCGAATATTGGAAGTGAGTAGCTTGTTCCAAGCCAGTTCCAAAGGATCGTTCCTTTTCTTAAACTCGCTCTCTCTTTATGTTTCATTGCAGTAAAACACCAAAAACGGATTATACGTACTCGGAGTTGTCGCCACATCGGCGTCAGCTGGCACCGGGCATTGTGGCCATGCCGAATATGTCGCGTCGCAGCCTGGCCCACCATGATGAACGCATCGATTTCATGGTGCGTCAGAATCCCGCACAGGAGGAATTCATACGCCGTCGTTATCAGTCCAACTATACGCGTTTAAACTACGATTCTGGCGATGAGGCGGACAATACGCAATTTGGCCAAAAGCAAAATCAAAATTGGTGGCTCCTTCGGCTTATCAGCGTTGTAGTTAGCGGCATGAGCAACATTTGGACGCGCATTACCAGCGTTTCGGGTGCAGAAACAATGGAATATCATAACTATCATGCCAGACAGCAACGGCAAGAGCAACATGGACTTGTTATTAACAGCTTCTTGAGCGTGATCCGTTATATCTATATGGGTATTGCATCGGTGCTCAGCCTGGATGCGTGGTTGCTCCGATCAAACAGTACGGAAAACAAGTCCAAGAAGCGTCTTCTGGTCCTTTTACTCATTTTGCTGCCATTGCTTTTGGTAACGGGTAAGTAAAGACACTTTTGCATAATAAATGTTAAGTTGAACATATATAAACGTGTGTCTTGACATTGAGCGTTTGCTGATTGATCCTGGAGCATGTCTAGAACTATATGTTTATAAATACATAGTTCAACTTTTGTTGCTTATGAAAACTTGTTGACTCTCTGGTCGTTGACAGCGCGTGACGTCAGCAACAAAAGTTTTGTTGTCAGTGATATGAAAAGTGTATGCATAACTTGTGTAAAAAGCTTAAAAGGCCCGTTTATATATTTCACTTTTTGCTGGTTTGACAATTGCTAGCATTATTTATTTCCATCAAATTGTCATTCCAGCAAACAATTCTTGATTGTAATGTAGTAGTAGCAGTTTAGTCCTTAAATACTTAGCTAATTTGAAAACTTACAACATTTACAGGTGTGTTCTATTATCTACATCCCAATGAAAGTTTCCCGCCAAAATCGCTAACTCTTAACACATTCACACTTCCCGAACTGCCCAAAATGCCTGACATAAGCGCCTATTTGCATGCAGCACAATATGAGACCGTGCGCACGCAGGCCGTGGAGCAGGCTGTGCGCGTGCGTGATTGGGCCGATGATTATTTGTTGTATTTGAAAACTATCGGGCAGAATGTGGCTGATAGGGGTCGTAAATTTTTTCAGGCAAACAACAACAACGACGGGGTTTATTACGAGCGTGTTTAAAAAATAGTTTCAGCAATTCTGCTACTGTTTTGGCTCTGAGCTGCTGCAACTGTTGCTCATCTAAAATTTTTTGTTTATTAATCGGAAACTGCTCGAAACGATTCGTTATACTTTATTTTTTTACGGCCAAGATCAATTCAAGTACAAAGTCAAGCCATTTTCTTCGCTTTTCCTCTACACATTTCTTTCATTTCATGTTACATAATCCTTATGTATGATCTATGCTATGCCATTTAGTTTTATTTTTGTTGTTGTTGTATAAATTGACAAAACCCACCTATACATCATACCCTACACACCTCACCCTTACCCTCACCCTTACCCATTCAATGAAGCAACATGGAGAAGGATAGAGAAGAAAAGAGAAGAGACAAGTAAATCGCAACGCTGTGCAAATGTGCAGAAAATTTTAAATAATTATCATACTTTTTTGTCAAAACAATTGTTGCATCCATTTGCGTTATGGGGTCTTTAAATAACGCTCAATTTGAATTTTTTTCGTTGTTATTATTGCTAATAATAATAATCAAGTTGCAAGTTGTTAATTGCGCCCCAAAATTAGTTTGTGTGCAACGATTAAATATATATACTTTTGTTGTCAAACAACGTTTAATTTATAATTCTTTGTTTGCATTGTAATTGTTCATAAATTATATACAAAAAAAAATAAAAATAAAAAACGCAAACAATGTCGAGAATGAATATAGTTGTTTTTTTTTGCCATTTTACTGAACCATACCACGCGAGAATGCGAGATGAAATGGTAAGTAATAACGATTATAGATCAATATTAGTTGGCCATAGAACAGAACTCTATCCTTCTGCATTTGTGCTCATTTGATTGGCGTCGCCCCCAAAACATAAGATTTACCCCACTTCCTTAACTTGTTCCTCGTTTCAAAAGTTGCAAATGTGGAAGGATTGGTTATTTCTGTAGAGTTGCCAACTAATGTTGTTCTTTTTTTTACAGCTTGGTGGCAGCTGCCTGAGGCGCAACGATTGGAGCATTTGCAGCGAACTGAGGCACTGTTGCCACTGACTATGTTTGCCACATTCCGTGGACAATTGTTACAAGCCGGCGCGGCCGTCAAGTCGCTGTGGCACCCACAAGGGCCGGAGCTAGAAGTTTCTGCCATTAAGTTACAAATGGAGCAGGTACAGCAAGATATGAAAAGAACGCTAACGCCAGTGGAGTATGAAAATATACTGAACCATGTCAATAGCTATGTGCAACAACTGGTGGAGTTAAAAGTGCAACAGCAAAGCAAGCAGCAACAAGAACAACAACAACAAAAATTGTCTCCGCAACAAATACAAATTATTGTCCAACTTTTACGAGAAAATCTCGAGCAATTTGCCGAGCAAAAGTTGCAGTTAAGTGAGCTGCAATTGGCAGATTTGGCGACGCGTTTAAGGCTACAGCTGCAACAGTCGGGCGAGTGGCAGTCTAACCAGCTACAATTTTCCCCAACACAGTTGGAAGAGATAACGCGTATAATTAAGGCAGAGTTCAAGCTGGAGAAAACACATACGTTACTGATGGAACACATAGATTTGACACCGTTGCTAAAGCGTCTTTTGAGTAAAACCGAGCTTTTGGAGTTTGTGGATGAACGCATCAACTTGGCACTGCGGCAAAAACCGCAAACGCTGATCGAGGTATCCGGACAACAAATAGATCAACTGAATAAAGAGATTGCATTTATGAAGCTGGCGCTGTCGGACAAGCATGCGGAAAATGCTGACCTTCAACTGTCTATAAGCAGCCTTAAGCTCACCCAAGATGATTTACTGGATCGCATGCAACAGCATGAGCTGGCTCAGGATCAGCGCTTTAGTCATTTGCTCGCCGAAATTGAAAGCAAACTGGCAGCTTTAAATGAATCTCAATTTGCGCTGCTCAATAAACAAGTTAAGCTGACGCTGGTGGACATTTTGGGCTTTAAGCAGGCAACAGGTGGCAAACTGACTGATTTGGATTTGCAGAATTGGGTGCGCAACATGTTTGTGGCCAAGGACTATTTGGAGCAGCAGCTACTTAAGCTTAACGAACGTACCAACAACAATATTCGCGAGGAGATTGAACGCTCTAGTATTGTGCTAATGAGTGAGATTAGTGAGCGTCTGAAGAAAGAGATACTTCTGGCCGTGGAGGCAAAGCACAATGCGAGTAGCAGCCGGGAATTGAAGTTGCACTTGGATGAGAATGAAATTCGCAGCATTGTTAAATCCGTATTAGCCATTTACGATGCGGATAAAACGGGCCTTGTGGACTTTGCGCTGGAGTCAGCAGGTGGGCAAATACTTTCAACACGCTGTACTGAAAGCTATCAGACGAAGTCGGCGCAAATCTCCGTTTTTGGCATACCACTCTGGTATCCAACTAATACGCCCAGGGTGGCAATATCACCCAATGTTCAGCCCGGCGAGTGTTGGGCCTTTCAGGGCTTTCCCGGCTTTCTGGGTACGTAAATGTTGTTATGAACTAGATAGCTATTTGCAAGTTTTATTTGTTTGCAGTTCTAAAACTTAACTCTATGGTCAATGTCATGGGCTTTACAATGGAGCACGTATCTAAGAGCCTTTCGCCCACTGGACGCATCGATTCCGCGCCCCGCAATTTTACCGTTTGGGTTAGTTTCAAAAATAAACTAAAAATTAGTTAACATTAATCAAGCTATGTTTTTGCGTGCAGGGATTGGATCATGAAAAGGATCAAGACCCGATACTTTTCGGTGAGTATGAGTATCAGGATAATGAGGCAACGCTGCAATATTTTGCCGTTCAGAAGGTTGACATTAAGCGTCCATTTGAGATTGTTGAATTGCGCATCGAGACGAATCATGGCCAGCCGGATTATACGTGTCTATATCGCTTTCGTGTGCACGGCAAACCGCCAGCTGCATAGATTCTCAGGATTCTAGGGTCTTAACCTAAAAATTAAGTCAGGTGTACATAATAACAGTGCCTTAAAAAGGAAATTCATATACAAATACAAAAATAAAGTAAAAAACAACAATAAGGTAACACAATTAAGATTTTAAAAAGAAACAAAACTCAATTGTTTACGTGTCGATGACTGACAGCTCTTTGCTTGCACGAAAAACTTGCTTCGTCTGACAGCACCTTAAGGCTATAGAATGTAAGTGTTTTAGTTTTGGTAGAATTTAGAAAGTTGTAAGTAGAAGTTGTATATACTGAAGTAGCTTAGAACTAAGCTATTTGTTAACACATCAGTGTCCAGTGTCCATAATATTTATTTTGTTTAGTCTCTACTCAGAAATGTGCATCCGAATCCCCGAAGAACAAACATATAGAGTATAATATGGAGAAAACCAATTTAATTTTAAGTTGCTTGCCATTAAGAAAGCGTTATAAACTTAATAGTCATTGGCTCATACCTAAATAAATTAAGCCATATACTAGCTCTTAATAATCTATATCTTACAATGTTTTTGTATGTTTATCTTAAGTTAAAACTAACTTCTAAATAAGTTTCAGCACGAGTACGAAATATTTGTAAATGCCATAAAATGGAATTGAATTTAAAAGAACAACCAGCAAAAAAGCTAAAATTTATTAAAATGCCTAGTATTAAGTATCTAGTTTACATTAATGTCTCGAGCAAATTATTTTCAAATACTTTTTTTTGAACATTTAATACACTACAAATATGATACAAAGGAACCCAAATATAGTTTTTAATTTACCAAAAAACTAAATATCATATTACATATATATTATATTTTATTTAATTCTTGTCGTTTTTAAGCAAAAACCTAATGTCTAGTATCTTCTTTTTTCTTTTTTTGTAAACGAAATGAAATAAATGAGTTGAAAAAATTATTTAAAATTAATTGTTAAGAAAATTTTTTTGCAAAATTTTTACAATAATTTTTTTCACATGCGGGGAGAAGGTGAAGTTGCAACACACAAAAGTGAATAGAATAGAATTCAATTAATAGTTTTGAATTTGCTTACAACATGCTGCCAAAATGAATTATAAGCTCATTAAAAGATTTTGATTTACTCCAATTATAGTTGTGATATACTGCAAGACAATATTCTGCCAGGCATTTCAATTCCAATTTAATATTGTTGCACAAATGCAGATTGTTATTTGACAGCATTCCACTTGGCTAAATTATTGCTACAACTGCAAACAAGACGGCGAGATCTACATACGTACGCACATATATGTACTATTTACATACTCGAAGTAACCGGGCCAACCATAAATACGTAATTCGTAGATGAATGTCAACTCACGTTTTGCCAAAAGCACCAACCAAAAGGAGCAGCCAAAGGTGTTCATACTTGGGTGCGAGGGGAAGACACGCACTTAATTAAACGCCGCTGCTCCTACTTCATGACAGACTGACAAACTTTCAAGTCTGACAGACGGTCTGCCGGCTGAATGCTTGTTACATTTTGAGCAAGAAATCGTTTGCAAAATAGATTAAATTGCACTGCTTAAATTGTTGAGAGCTATGCAAGGTGGCAGTGAGCTAAAACGTTGTGGCATGGTATCGGGGGAGCCAAGAGACGTGTCTATGGCTCTTAATGTTATGCGAGCTCGAGTGAGCTCGTGTTAATATTTACAAAGTAATGAGTCAGATTCTAATTCTAACTCAATGAATGAATGAGTTTGATGTATTTAATATGTGTAGAAGACCATACAATATAAAAAAGTTGCTGTGCTATTAATTATTATCAGCAAATATAATTTCTATAACAGATGTTATATATTAGATATCCTGAAAGGATGTTTTACTAAACTAGTGTTAACTTACCCGCTCTTCGCCTGTTGTAGGCGTATTGTATTACTTATATGTTTCAAAGAAAATAAACAAAGTTTGAAACAATCCGTATTCGTGTCACGAAAGTTAGAGCATTTTCTGCTGCTGTCTCTAGTTGATAGTTAAAGAAAGACATTGCTCACGCTGTGTGTGTGTGTGCGTAATTACTGGATGGCATCCCGCGCAGAGGTTGCACATTCTTTTAACATGTTTATTGCAACCTGTCCGAAGTTAGTGAGGTTAAGGAATGGCCAATATACTTAGCTTAAAGTAGCTGGAAGAAACTTTTTAATTTTTCTTGTTTTCTTGTTATTGCAGTCGTTATTTATTTAGGCCTCATTAGACCTGTGTTGCAAACCAATGCTCATTGGGTTTTTTTTTTGGAATTCTTGTTTGTACCTGAGGGGCATGTAGCACGTTTAATTTGTTTACACAAATCTTACGCTGCAAAAGCCAGTGGCACTTGTTTGACTTGCGCTCAAGAATCTACAAACATACAAAAATAAAAGGAAGAAAAAAATTAAAAACAAAATTGGAAATAACTTTAACTACTCAAAAAGTTTAACGGGCTTCAGTGTGAGAGTGTTTGCGTGTGTAACAATTAAACTGCCGCTAAAAAATAGTGACTAATGAGAAAAGTTTTAAGCAACGCCATTAAAAATAAAAATGCCTTTTTAAGTTGGTCCAACTTTTATTTTATTTTATTTTCTTCTCTCATTTATTTCGTGCTGCCTGTATTTAATTTTTTTCCAGTTTGGTTGTTGGCCTTTTGGCTAAAGCTGAACGTGTGTGCGAGCCATAAAGCGGGTTTGCCTAAAATAAAGAATTCATCCATAGTTTATTACAGTGCCTCGCTTCATCTCGCTCCTTCCAAACCACCTACGTGTTTCAGCTGTTAGGCGGCACTTATCAGTGGGTAGAAAATCAAAAACTTTAACACCACTTCAGCTCTCGTTGCTGATAAGCATTGATGGCGCTTATAACACGAAATACTTTGTCCAAGTATTTCAATAAAAAAATGGGGCAAAACTTGACGGCGACTTTTATGCGCATTTGGGGAACTCCAACTGAGAACTTGCTTTCAATCTGAGGATTCAACAATAACAACAACAACAACGGCATGCGTCTTACTTTCAGTTTGTCTTCTTTGCGTGGCCTCGTTATATTTTGCTTTTAGCAAATCTGTTGGGGGGGTATATTTGGTTTATCTATTGATAAAGAGGGGAAAATGTTTATATGGTGTATACAAGGCAAAGTTTTGCAAATGTATGTAAGAGGCAAAAGGAAATATCTGCAACCCCATTAAGTATACATATATTCTCTTGCTAAGCTTCCACTGCAGAGTTGATATAGCCAAATCTGTATGTCTGTTTGCATATACTAAAGCATCGATCTCGGAGACTAGTTTATTTTTGGAAAGTACATATGATTTAAGCTTTTGTCAGTTCAATCTCCTTAGCTTAGTGTGTAAATTGTCTTATTCTTTATCGATAGGCTTATGAAACAACTTATGATAAAATGGTAATCAAATGAATCGAACCGTATGGTGCATCTACTTTTATACCCTGATCCCATTAAAAATGGGAAAAAGGGTATAATGGATTTGTGCAAAAGTATGTAACAGGCAGAAAGAAGCATCTCCGTCCTCATAAAGTATATATATTCTTGATCAGCATCAATAGTCGAGTCGATATAGCCATGTCCGTCTGTCCGTCCGTCTGTCCGTATGTATGAACGCGTCGATCTCAGAGACTATAAAAGCTAGAGACTCCAGATTTGGAACTTAAGGTCGCCTAATCCCTAGGCAGTACAAGTTTGTTTTTGATTTTCGATAACTCTTCCCATTTCCGATATACACATGGGATCAATAACAACAGAATCTTGAATTTGGAAATCTTTGAGACGGCATTTAAAACAATGACGATCTGTAAAACTTTTATTGAAATCGGTTAAGAAACACCGGAGATATGGGACCTTGAAATTGTGTATGCAGTATTCAGTATGCGCGTAGACACACACACATACTTGCAAGGACTGACTGTACACGTTAAGTATAGGAATCAGGGTATCGTCTAGTCGGGATTTCTCGACTAGAGCCTTCTTACTTGTTTTAAGTTGCGTGTGTAAGTAGGTTTGCAGTGGGTAAGCTTAAAATAATTTAACAGGCCAATATGCCAAGATAGCCCAAAAAAAAAAAAAAAAAAAAAAATACTTTAAAATTGATTTTATACTATTTGGTTGACATTTGTGGCTTGGTTACACACGAAGCGTACTAAGCGTTAGCGAAAGGAAATGTGTTCGCCTTGTGGCCATAATGAAATAAACTACACACATTGTGTTGCAAATGGCCTTTTGGCCATTTAGTTTGTTTTGTTGTTCCGTTGCCAAGTTAAAATGCCGTAGTCAAATGCAATTAATGTGTTGCCTACAGCTGGGTGACAGGATATTTTCATTAGAAATTAAATTACGCATGAAACTTGTTTACAAATCTGCAAACTTAATCCTTGCTGCCAGTCATTTAGTTACTCAGTCAGTCAGTCAGTCAGTCCGTCACTGAGTTAGTGGGTGGGTTGGATTCACATTAACCTTAATTAAGTGACAAACAGCAATCCATGTACCGTCGATTCCTTCTGCCCCCAAAGTTCATCTTTCTGTTACTCCAGAGTCTTAGTTCATTTACGGGCAATTGAATTTTAATGGGATTTCGCTTTTGGCCCTGGGATTGCTTTCTCTTGGCCCATGTTTCGTGTTGTAGCCTTGCAGTTGAAACCCACCCACCACCACCTCTTTCTACCTCTCTTATGGACCATATGCTGTAGCAGTCGATTGTCAAGTGTCCATTTGCATATTTGTCGTTTTAGTTTTCGCAACTTTTGGGGCTCTTTGGCATTTGGGTTGTATATTGTTCGCTCGTAATTCAATTTATTTGCAATGCTCGCAAATTTAAGCGTCCAAGTGAAAATATTTCTCAAGCATATTCTATCTGTTTCAAAGGACAGGGCATTAAAAAGTTGTGCTGGGTTGCGGTAAAAGCAGCCACAAGCCAGTTTAGCGCCTGCCTTAACGCATCATTAAAGCTGGTTACAACTGGGAAAGTGGGACGGAAGAGTATTGTATTTGCGTTGCTCTTAATTAAATATTAAATGTGCTAAGTTGTGCGGCATTTGATTAAGATGGCTTTAATTTCTTTCCTGATTGTTGGTTTTTCTATTTTTGGCCGAGAGAAGCTGCTTAGATGGCTTGGACATTAAAGCGTTCATCCAACTATCAATCAATCAATTACGCTTAGAAGTGCGTCAGGATATGAAGGCGTATCGCATTCGAGCAATAAGATATTTTTTGTCAGCTGAAGTAACGACCAACTTTGCTAACAACAATGCATTGAAATGTAACGATCTAAAAGCCAAAAAAAAAAAACTCATCCATCCCTAAAAATTCTATATAAATATTTGTATGTTTGTATGATTTTTTTTTTAGCAACTTTAAGCTTTTAGTGATTTTCTGCTGAAATGAACATTTCCATGCACAATTGTAAAATCCATTTCAATTGTACAAAATATGTATAATATATTTTAGATGGACGACGGTTAAAATGGAGCTTAAAATGAGATGAAATATGTCTCTGTTTGATTGTCCGTTCGTATTAAAGCGTTTAAATATAGTTCTAAGATTTGATTGTGCTTATGATTGTCCTTATCCGAAAAATGTTTGTTCCGCGACTCATGGAGTGTGCCGCTAGTTAAGTGAAAATATACTATCAACACAATTTATTCTACAATGTACTTTTTCGATACGCACTTAAAAATAGCATGTCATTTTTATACCCAAACCCCATTAAAAATGGGAAAAGGGGTCTAAGGGTTTTGTGCAAAAGTATGTAACAGGCAGAAGGAAGCTTCTCCGACTCCATAAAGTATATATATTCTTGATCAGCATCAACAGTCGAGTCAGTATGGCCTTGTCCGTCTCTCCGTTCATCCGTCTTTCCGTCCGTCTGTATGTATGCTACAGCTACAGACTCCAGATTTAGAACATAAGCTGGCCAAACCCCTAGGCAGTACAAGTTTGTTTTCGATTTTCGATAACTTTTCCAGTTTCCGATATTCACATGGAATCGATAACAACAAAACGTTTGAAACATTAAACGAAATAATGACAATCTGTGCAATTTTTATGGAAATTGGTAACCGTAGATATGGAACATTGAAATTAAGTAAAGTATGCAGTCTATGCGTACACAAACATACTTGCAAGCAGTCACTGCACACGCTAAGTATAGGGTTCAGGGTATCTTCTTACTTGCTTATAGTCAAATTAAAGCAAATACATATTTAAATTAAATATTTTTGTGCATTATAAATAAATACGTCGATTGTTGATTTACTATTTCTATATTTAACCTGTGCACATTTAAAGAAATGGATATCCTTGTTTTTTGCTTAAATATTAACGAGAGTAATCGGTTTAGCCATAATGTTTGTCATAGTTTATATCAAAATAAAAGCACATACTTCTATATTTGCACATTTTTTTACTTAAACTAACTTATTAACTAAAGGCATTCATAGATTTCATTCAAGTTTGTAACGAACCAATTATGGTATTTCTTAGTTAACGGCAATCTACGTTGTGTCCGAAAAGCCAAGTATCGACCTTTAATCTCGAGCTGCTCGAAAAAAAGCGTTCAGGCAGGTTAATCTTTTGCCAGGATCCACGTGGGACAGCCAGATTCATATTGGGACGACGTGGTATTTTGTTATGAATCCAATGATGCTATGCTATGCCGATGGCCCGACGTTGTGACGCTAGCCGTTGAAAGCACTTGAAAATAAAAAATATTATACAGCTCGAGTTTAAAGGTCGGTACTGCACGTTTTCATCTTTATTAAAAGTTACTATAAATACAAGAATTAAGTAAACAAGTAAGAAGGCTCTAGTCGAGAAATCCCGACTTGAGGATACCCTGATTCCTATACTTAACGCGTGTGTGTGCATACACAATTTCAATGTCCCATATCTCCGGCGTTTCTTAAACGATTTCAATAAAAATTTCACAGATTGTCATTATTTTGTTTAATGTTTTGAATGCCATCTCAAAGTTTTCCAAATTCAAGATTTTGTTGTTATCGATCCCATGTGTATCGAAACTAAACTTATAATGCCTAGGAATTAGGGGAGATTAAGTTCTAAATCTGAAGTCTCTAGCTCTTATAGTCTCTGAGATCGACGCGTTTATACATACAGGCTATATCAACTCGACTGTTGATGCTGATCAAGAATATATATACTTTTTGGGGTCGGAGAAGCTTCCTTCTGCCTAATACATACTTTTTCACAAAACCATTCGAAAACCCTTCCCATTTTTAATGGGATCAGGGTATAAAAAGGAAGTGTGTAAGCACTTTCGTGTCTGTTGAATTTAGTGCCTTTGTTAATATTTTTTATTGTTCTTTGTTAATGTTAATATTTTCTAAGCTTTGTTTAATAGGTTTTAGAGTTAGTTGACTGAATAACTTATGAAAATTAAAAAACAAAATTAAAAATAATAACCAGTGTGTCCCTTATAGCTCTACGGAGAAAAAATCCAAAATTTTAACAGAGTGTAAACTTAGTTGGCAAACTGCATGTGACATGGTGCTGAGTTGGCTTTTTAATTAAGAGTTACTTTCTGTCTTTTTTTTTGCATAAACGTACATACGTTTTTCATGCATCTTTTATATGTAATGGAAATAACATTTATTATTTACCGCTTGTGTTTACTTAACTCGCAAGCTGTGGCTGCAGGTTTTGTCTGCCATGGCCCGTAATTTGTACTAAGCTAAATGTAATTATTTAACTAAATGGTCGACGGAAAAGTGTATTATACTGTAAAGTATATAGCATGTCCTGCACATGGCAAAACAAAATGATTGAAGAAAAACATTTTAAATGAAAATTAACACAAAATACAGTACACAGTTTGTTTAATCCTGCTTGTTGACTGTTTACTGTTCACAGTTGCCAGTCGGTAGATAAAACAACATTTAATTTACATTTTATTAAAATTAAACCAATATATTTTAAGGACTCCTTACTAAAATAGCTTTTGCCGTGACATCGTGGCGTGTAAGCTCCATAGCTTTGGTTGGGTTTAGTTTCGCTTCACTGTAATCAAAATATCCACTTTTTTATACCTTGATCCCATTAAAAATGGGAAAAAAGGGTATAATGGATTTGCGCAAAAGTATGTAACAGGCAGAAGGAAGCATCTCCGACCCCATAAAGTATATATATTCTTGATCAGCATCAAAAGCCGAGTCGATGTAGCCATGTCCGTCTGTCCGTCTGTGTGTATGTATGAGCGCGTCGATCTCAGAGACTATAATACAGAGAGACTCCAGATTTGGAACTTAAGCTCGCCTAATCCCTAGGCAGTAAAAGTTTGTTTTCGATTTTCGATAACTCTTCCTGTTTCCGATATACACATGGGAACGATAACAACAAAATCTTGAATTTGGAAAACTTTGACAATCTGTGAAATTTTTATTGAAATCGGATAATAAACACCAGAGATATGGGACATTGAAGTTGTGTATGCAGTATGCTTTATGCACGTACGCACACACATACATACTTGCAAGCAATGACTGTACGCGTGAAGTATAGGGATCAGGGTATCGTCTAGTCGGGATATCTCGACTAGAGCCTTCTTACTTGTTATAGATGCAATTCGGGTGAGTTGGTTTAGTTTTGAATTACATTTAGACTTCTGACATTGTCGCTGTAAAATTTTGTTAAAACATTCTGACTGAAAGATATAAATAACAATTATATAAAATATTTTTTGCATCAAACAAAATACTATTGTATTAAGTTTTGTGAAATTAAGCAAACTAGGAGATACTCTTATCTTTTTACGTTACCTTATTTACCTTAAACTTCAATCTTCGATATCTTTGATGTTTCTTAACCGATGAACATTTAATCTTCTGCCTATAGTTCTTCAAACAATCGAAGTTTATAACTTCAAGATTGAACTGCTATCAATTACATTATGTTAAGAATATGAAGTCTTCAGCTCTTACAAGCTCAGAGATCAAGGATTTAATGCAGACACGGACAGAAACGGTAAATTTGAATCGACTGTTGATGCTGATTAAGAAAATAGGTTCTTGGCGTCAGAAATGCTTTCTTTTATCGTCACATACATTTGCACAAAACTCTAATATATTTATTTCAACCACTTGCCATGGGTTCGGGTATAAAAATTACATGTTACTAATTAAAGAAGTTTATATTTATACCTTTCAATAGTATGTATTATACTGTAGTTATTAAATTTATGCAAAAATAAGACAATATATCATCTGGCTTTGAAAAAATATGTTTCAAATCTTAAATTTTATAAATAATAAATACGTGATCTAATGAGCATCAAGTACTGAACATTTATAGTGTACATAGTTATTCAGGTTAGAGAGTTACGCTGTTATTGAGGATATGCGCTTGTAAAGCACTCTTGTAACAAATATTCTTATTCCGTTTTATCACTGCCGAAAGAGTTATTGCTACCACGTGGCTAAGAGCCACTGTTGCAATGGCCGCCGCATCATTATAACCCAGTAGCGATACTTAAATGCATACAGCGAGATCTTAATACATATACATATATCCGTTAAAAAATATGTATATATGGGTGGCACATATTGTATGATAAAGTATTTTTCATGGCTGCGGAAAAACTGCTGTTGACACAATTCTGCACAGTAATTTTACTGTGATTTCTGCCGTTGCATTTTATTTTACGCGAGTGCAATTTATCGAAGTTGGTTTTCGCCATGCGTCGTATTTTATTTTTATAATTTTTATACTTTGATAACGAAGGTAAAGAGTATGTTGGCTTTGTGCATTTTGCGTCATGCTGTCCGTCAGTCTGTATGAACGCAACATTTTTGGACGCCCTAATAGCTAGAGACTTGAAACTTTGCAAATATTTGGGTGCATGTATTGGGAAGTAACTTCCACTCGGGGCTGGTAAATCGATAACAAGTCGATACACCTTGTTGTGCAAATCGATGAAACACACATAATTTCCAAATTTTAACAGCTAGAGTCATCAAATTTGGTGAGCACCTAGTTGGTTACTTTCCCAAAGCAACAAAGGTATGGATTCCACTCCTACCCCTGCCTCCCACAGCCTACCGCCTTTTTAAAACGGGGAAGCCTGTATCTTTCACAGCTTTAAGGCTAGAGTCACCAAACTTGTTTTCAATATAGCTAGTGACATAGATATGAATAAAAATTGGATACCACGCCCACTTACACATCGCCATATTTCACAACTTCGAGGCACCAAATTTGAATGCCACGCCCACTTATACCGTCCGCCTTTTAAAATCATAAATCGGCCAATCTTTCCCTCATCAACCGGTTTTTAGAGCGCTACCAGAGTATTCCGCGGTCGGTAGCGTCTGACTGCACTTGTATTTTTTAAGCTGTTAAGCCAGTGTCACAATTGTAACTGCTGCTGCTGCTACGTCCGTGGCTGATGCAATGCCAAGTTGCAGTTACCAATTACTACATTGACAAAAGTTTGAACAAGCTTCCAATCAAAGCAACAAAGAGAAAGATCGGAGTAAAAAGGATGAGGACAGTTGTCGCGCGTATTCCTTCCAGCGCAACTCCCAGCGAGATTCATTAATATTGTTCGACATGCAGCGGTTGCAATAATTAAATACATACATTCAGTTTGTGTCATGTTTTGCTTAACACTCAAACTATTAACGAGCTAATACACACACTCACACATAAAAACAAGCGCTGGCGGTAATGTTTCATATGTGGCGTATGCGCAATATTAAAGCATTTATTGAATTTAAATTAATATCACACAATGCTTTAATTGTTTAATTGTTCAAACAAATTACTATACATACGTGGTTGAATTTATTATTAATCAAATCTAACACAAAACTCTGTCAAACAAAATGTTTAGAAACGTTTATTACTCTAGGCCAGGGCCAAGTATTTATTTTTTTCTTCTAATATAATCTGATCAGGTTTAATTTGACAGCTTCTTTTGAGTCTCGTGTACATATTTGGCAATAACGTAACAATGTCGATTCAATTACAATTGTAACAGTGCCGCTTACACTGATTTATGAGCCATAAAACATTGAGTAGACCTTATATCAGCTTGGCTGATATATTTTTAGACCCTACGTACATAAAATGGAAATTAAACAGGGTTAAACATAGAACAAACAGAGTCGTAACATTGCGCATTTTGGTTAATTTAAATGGAAAACTCGTTAATGCAAAGCAAACAAAACAGTTGAATGAATTGAAACACTCATTGTTTATACAAGTTAATTGCGTACAGGTGGAAAGCTACCAAAATGTTTGCTTATTTGTTTATGAATTTTTCAATAACGAGGTCAGAGTAGGGGCAAAAAAGGTTAGGTCGTTTGGTCATTTTGTGTGTCTGTGTTTTCTGCGTGTTGGTTTTGCATTATACCTATACCCATTTAATATTAGAAAGAAGGAGTGATGAAGTTTTGAAAAGGTATAAAATGGTAGGTTTGTGCGTCCGTTAGTCTGATTAAATACTTGTTTCAAATTACCAGTTGTTATCGATAAATCTAAAATCCCAAGTTTTAAAGGTATGCGTCATTCTTTACTTTACTACGGGCTTTTGCATTTAATAATATAACACTAAAAACATTTTGTAAAATCCGTCGAAAATATTCATTTATGGAGCTGTGAGACCGTAAGTCGCTGTAAAACTATCAGATTTACAAATGGTTAATTAAAAAGTGAATCCTGGTAATGGCTTTGGTTTTTTATTATTTTTTATTTTTGTTTTGCTATGTAAGATTTTAATCATAATTTGTTCTACATTTGTGGGTGTTAAATCGGTCTGAAGGAAAAAAAAAGAATAAAATCTTAACATTATTATCTGATTATTCTTTGACTTATAATAGAATTGATAAAGGGGAGTCGGATCGGACCAGCCGTTTTTGAGATGTTGTGGAGACCAAGTTTTTTCAAGCCGTTCCAAAAAATTGTGCTTAAAATTGTATGCCGTGAAAATTAAAGGAGAAATAAAACTTGATTTTTCAAGCTGTCAAGACCATAGCCCCCCTAATATATTTAATTTATTCCACTGCTAGGATATCTCCTAGCCACGCTTTCCCAATTTAATCCCTTCATTGTTATTTTTGCTTTTCTTTATTTTAATTATGATTACGTTGGCAACATTTTAATTGTGCTCAATGTAGATTTTATAAGCTAAGCTTAAGCGACAGCAAAGCCAAATTGCATACTCCCTTTGGGGACATGGTCTTGCCACAACCGAGTGGCATAATGCATTTTACATATATGTATACTATATCTTAGCGTATCGTAAGACACTTGCTGCCGCAGGTGCGCTAACCATGCACTTCAATAAAGTTCTCAAAGAACAGCAAGTAGCTACGCATTGTTTTTCGCTTAGCAAACAGCATGGGCTGTTTCTTAAGTTACAGAAAAACTAATCAACATAGAAATATAATAGAGACGGATAAAAGAAAGATAGCGCGAAAGCGAGAGTGTGTGTCAAAAGGGATAATCGGGATTGATCACAATAAAGTTTTATAAACATATAGACAGGACGTTACCCTGAACCCTATACTTAACGTGTACAGTCAGTGCTTGCAAGTATGTATGTGTGTATTTACGCGCATACTGCATACACTAATGCTTCATATCTCCGGTGTTTCTTAACCGATGAACAGATTGTCATTATTTTGTTTAATAATTCAAATGCCATCTCAAAGTTTTGCAATTTCAAGAATTTGTTCTTATCGATCCCATGTGTATATCGGAAACGGGAAAAGTTAACGAAAATCAAAAACAAACTTGTACTGCCTAGGGATTGGGCGAGCTCATGTTCCAATTCTGGATTCTCTAGCTCTAATAGTCTCTGAGATCGACGCGTTCATACATACAGACAGACGGATAGACAGACGGACGGACAGACAGACGGACATGGCTATATCGACTCGGCTGTTGATGCTGATCAAGAATATATATACTTTATGGGGTCGGAGATGCTTCCTTCTGCCTGTTACATACTTTTGTAGCAAACCATTATACCCTTTTTCCCATTTTTAATGGGATTAGGGTATAACAAACTATCTGTTAAGTTTTGGGACAATAGTAACATTTTTACTGTTATTAAGACGACTTTTAAAAATTTGTATTTGTTTAAAACGAAAAATTTGATTTGCCTTTATCACTGATACTTTTTTGGTTGGAAGTACTCAATGAGTAGCTATTTCTGTGAGACAAGATGGAATTGCTCGCCTTGGGGATAGTTTGGTTGATATCATGGTGATGCCGTTGCCAATGACTTGGCCTTCTACTTCGCCACTTTGCAGCTCTCTGTGGCATAATTTCCATGGCAACCAACAACTGCAAAATGACAATTTGCAGCTAACTTTTACATTTTGTTTATTGTTTCCGCTGCTGGTTTTGCTGTTGCTATTGTTTTTGTTTCAAATCTTCCATAGCTTTATTCCACGCTTCTTATTTTTACTGCACCTCAAATTGATAGAAATTTTTTTTTTGTTTCGGGATCCTTAATTGCAGGTTCTTTAAATACGTTTTATTTCTTTTGTTGGTTTTTTTGTTCTTCTTTTATCTTGGAAATGCAATTAGAGTTTTTCTTTGTAATTAAAATGCGCAAATGATTTGGTTTTAAGTTTTTGTTATGGTAATATTAGCCAGGAGCAAGACTGTTGAAAGCTTACGGGAACAAAAACAATGTGCGATAAATACCCTTTTGTAGAAAATTAAAAGTTTCATTTTCGAGCTTATTCTTGTGATACAACGCTGTTGAATTTTGTTGTTAGTTTCAAAAAACTTTTCTCTATATTAATGTGTGTGTGTCATTCGACTTCTCTCCCTCACTCCCTTGCTCTCTCTGCGCTTATGTGTGTGTGAAAAAGTTTGTTTGTCAACTTTTTTTGGCAACTGGGCAAAAATTTCAAACATTTTGAACACTCCATTTATGCACTTTTATCACAACAGGCAAGTTTATGTTCTAAGTTTTATTTCCTTTCGTATATGCAAAAAGGTTAATAAACTTACTTAACTATTCATAGCTGCAATTAATCTCAATAATCAAAATGAAACATAACAAAAAGCAATAAAAGCATTAATTTTCATCAAATTGCCAACAATTTAATGCTGGCTAAAATTGCATTACTTATCGAAATTCCAAATTGTTAACAATTGGATTTTTGTGAAATATGCTCGATTTACAGCTGTGGTTTTTGCTGATAAATGAATGTTTCGTTTATGAAATAAATGCCTTAGCTATGTTAATTTAATTAAAAGCATCTTTTGCGGTAAGCTTCCCAAAAGTAAATTGGCCGAAAGTACAAAGTGCAAACAAGGTTTGTTGCCATGCAAAATCCGTTTTTAGCCCACACAATGCCATCGACAAGTGTCTGCAGCAGCTTGCAGCAACGTTTGCTTTACAATTTGCATAAAGACAATTGCTTTAGGCAGGGTGTGAGAGGGTGTGGTATAGTTGAGTTTTATGTCTGTATGTTAGCATTTTAAATATTTAAATATACGGCCGGTATTTGCATTTACAGGCCCTAAGCTTTGTTTTAGCTGCTGACCTCGCCCCCAAAGGTTTGCATTGAGCGCGTCCTTTCGAATTTATAATTGTTATTTAATTTGCATAATCTTAAGACACAACTTTGCTAGCACCCACCCTCTTGACTCTTGGACTTGGACTAAAAGGAAACACATGTCCAATGAAATGAATCATGTTTATGGTCAGCTGCCTGCTGCTGTGCTGAGCTGTCTTGGCTAATTTATAAATCCTTTTGGGCTACTTAAAAATGTACAAACAATTTATTTTATTATTTATGGCATAACTTTGAAATTGTGTACTTTTTTCTGGAAAATGGATTCTGAAGGATAATCATAAATACCGAATATTATCTTTGTACAATAGAACAAAAGCGTTTTGGCAATTTTATTAAATTTTGCCTTTTGCCTTTTCGGGCCTCTTTAAATAGATATATTTTCCCAGTAAACATATTGTCGCGCACGGCGGGCGGAGTGGGAGGGTGTGTGTGTGGGGGGGGGGGGGAGGGTGGTAGCTTTAAAACAATTACTCAAGGGTTCTGTTGTTGCTTCGAGGCTCAACCTTAAAAAATTCAAGAGATTTGTCATGTTTTCCATTGGTTCACAAGTTCAAATGCAAAACCACAAAAAGTCAGCTTAATTTTTTAGTTTAACTGACCTTGGAGTTACCCTTAAATATAAGGGAAGAAGGGAATTTTCTATAACAGAAGTGTTAACACTTTTCGTTTATACAAATCTGGCGGTAAGTTGTGAGTACGATTCAAAGCATCAGTCAATTTTTAAATTATTTACTTACGCAAAAAAAATGTATTAGCAAAAATGTTTTGTATAAATTAAATAGTAAATTTATTCTTTATTTAATGTTTTTATTTGCTTAAATGGATCAAGAATTATTTCCTTGTTTCGGTACAAAATTTTTAAATTGGATTTCTTGTCGTAAAAGTATCCTTATTATATCCTCGCTTCATTGCAAATTATATCAATTATTGTATTTGCTTATTCAATTAGCCAATGTTTTGTAAATGATTTCTAATTTTAGAGTTCTGGGAAAATTTTGCATTGTGATATGTTGAAAGCATATGTTCGATTTTAGCTAAATTATTACGGCAATCAAATATTCCGAAAACAACAACAATAACAATAACCATATTAATGCCAATGCTGTCAAGCTGTTATGGCTCATAATTTCCACCTAGGAATATTTTTGCTGTTATTGTTTGTGGGCAAAGTGAAAATATTGCAGCCAATTGACATTTTTTGATGTCAGCCAACATTGATATACGTTTAGTTGGCTGACTTTAGGGACGGGATACAAGTCGATTGCGATGCCATATATGACATATGTATGCTATGCCTGCTTGTAAAATATATTCGTGAGATTTGAATTGTGACAGCGACACTTGATGAATATGAAAATGATTTTTATGCGAGTTTTATGTAAACACATACATGTAAAGCACATGAAATTTATAAAATAAATTGTCGTGCATGGAGAAACAGGAAGATGCAAAACAAACAAACTTACGAGAGAGGTAGAGTGAGGCAACTGTTGACAGTTATCCTGACACAAACACGCATTGTCATGTCTAACAGGAGTCAGCATCCGCCTCAGTTTCAGGCTTCACATTGCCTGTCAGTCAGCCTCAGTCAAGTTTGTGTGCGTCAAGGCTTTTACATATTTACACTTTACCAAAATAAGGAAAAATTAAAACTTGCTTTTACTGCTGTTGCACTGTTAACGTTTACTGGAAGGCAACTACACTAACTACAGCAACAAGAAGATGCCTAAAGGTTGCCAAAATGCAATTTGCATCGTTGAAAATGACTGCTCAAAGCTGAATCACTTTAATTCAATTTTTATGCAACATTAATACTCATACAGAAGTTTGCAGCGCCTTAACAGTGCGCTCACTGTTAACAAAGCACTGCCGCTCAGTAGGTCTGTGTTTAGTGTCCACAAACTCACTCATAAAACGCAACAGAGCGCATTTTGAGAGAGCGCAATCAAGGCTTGGAGAGAGTAACATATTGAGCTGTTGGATGCTGTCTCAGAGCGCTGTTGCTTATATACGCTGTGTACAGCATCTGATGATAACAGTTGGCGACGCAGCGTTCAGATCGAACTACGGCCAGGAATTTATTACGTAGACGCCGCGTGTGACAAAGTTAAAGCGTTTAAGTCTGTCAATCATTTAAATCATCAGTTCGTCAGTGAGTCAATTATTCGATAGACGACGTATGAACTGAGTGCAGAATTTTGCAAAACCTGCATTTAAAAGCAACAAATTTAATTATGTAATTAACAAAAGCCATTACAAAAGGCTACCAAATTCCGCAAAAAAAAAAATATATATATATATATATATCTATCTATATATGTACTATGCATATATGCGTGTGTGTGTGTGTAAGCTTTAACTGCAGCGGATGATTTAACAAATAAAACGTAAATCAAATATTTAGCATACGTCCCAGCTGCAGACACGGAGTCGGCAATGATACTTAAGCTTAACAGTGCTGTTGTGTGTGTGTGTGTGTTTATATGTGTTTGTGTGTGTGTCTGTTCATTGCGCTAATTTCTCACACTTTCAACAACTGGCAATGAATCTTCGTTCTTTTTCTCCTCTTACGGTTGTTACTTTGCACTTCACGTTGCACATTCTAATTTCCTGCCTTCTACCTTTTTTTCTTTTCTTTTCTGCTTTTGGCTTTTCACTTCCGCATTCGCATCGAGTGAGTTGTTTAGCTGAAGTATTTTTTTTTTGCCTAAGTTTTATTTATGGTTTTCACATATCCAATCCCCTTTCTCTAAAAGTCGCACCAGGCGGTGAGTTTACCTCCGCATTGTTGGCAGATTAACACTTTATGTAAGTTTGAGCTCTGTATAAGGAAAGGATTATTCTAGCTCTGGCAATCCTTTCAATCATCAGGATTTGTTAGTTGTTTGTTCCAATTCTTTTGGAAAATAACGACAATAGAGTAATTGCAAGTGGTTATGATTATGTATGTTCTTAAGACAAGTAGAGTATGTTCATTAATCAGAAAGAACCCTTTAACGTTACTTCTAACCAAACTCTTTAAATACATTTATTGTTAAATAAAATGCTTGTGTTTTCTAAGAAGTAATTGCATTGGAAAATAATTTTTTGAACATTATTCATATGAACACACATAGTATTCTGTTAAAGTTGGTCAAACTTTTAACATTGATAACATAGAATTTGATTTTTACTATAACTCATTCAAATTAGAAGAATTGTTCGAACTTATGTCGTTATAATAATTTTCAGAAACATCATAGCAATCAAATTTATGTGTGTTGTTTATTTTGTAGGAAAAAAAACAAGACATTGTAATAATAATAAATTACACAATTGTAGAATTGAATATCTAATTTCTGAGAGTCAATTGAATTATAGGAAATGTTTTGATAACAAATTGGATAACTTCCGGGCGCAGTTGCCTTAAACTCTCAATCACTAGCTATGTCTTATTTTCAATTAATTTTCCATTCAACTTTATTTTAAAGTAGTTTCTTTTAAAGTCGCAATAAAGTATTTGCATATTTTAATGCATATACTTCGGCATTTCATCGAGGGCAACCTGCATAAAAATGAGGCAACAGCGATTTCTTTTTTGATTATTAAATGGTGCTTAGTTGGGTCCAAATTGCTTAACAAAGTCGCAGCTGACGCACGCCGTTGCCTCTGAGAAGCGCCTTGCGCCTGTTGGCATAGTTTGCTTGGGGTTTAAGAAGGCACACAGCGAGAAAGTTAAGAAACACTTGTTGGTTAGATTGGGTGAGGTTGGAGTCGATTGAATTGGTTTGGTGGGTGGTTTGTGGTTGCTGCATGGCACGTACAACAGACAAATCACAGTTGTGCGATTACCAACTTGCCAAATGAATTGAATATATGCAATGGGTATGGCAACAAATGCATGAGTAAATCAACAGCAGACAGTTCAAGCAAGTGGTATCTGCATTGGTAAAAGTGTTGCCTACTTAAGCGGGCAGGTGCTTGTCACTTATGTATGTGATTTGTTTATTTGTAATGTGTGTCGCGTGTTCATTTTTAAAAATAGCAAGAAACCTTGCAGCAAACAAATAACTGCAAACACTTGTCTAAAAGTAGACAACAACAACAAACAGAGATATAAATAAATAGAGGAACACCAAACTGCGAAACAAAAACAACAGCAAATAGTAGCTGTAACCCATGTCTCTTATGTGTAAAGAGGTTGCGTGTTTGTTTTTGTGAACGAAAGTGCTAAAGAATGTGCCACTAAGTGCATGAAATCCAAAAGAAAAGCCAAAGACAAAGGCGGAGGCAGTGGCAACGGAAACGCAACCGAACATAACATGCCAGGGGTTATTAGTAGATGCAGTGGCGGCGGCAGAGGCAGCGGCAGAGGGCGAGGCAGCGGCATAGACATGACAGGCATCAATTTTTTGTGCTTCTCGTTCCTGATTTGCCACATCTGTAATATCTTTGGATTACTGCGTCCCGAACAACATCTGGCTGAGGGTAAGTCCTAAAGAGCTTAGATCTAGGAACAAAACAAATAATTAAAAATTAAATAAATTTTTTATTTAGCTTTAAAAAATACACTAAGTTAATTCCAGCTTAATGCAGTATTATTTTCGATTTAAGTATAACAAACTGCTTTTGTATTATTTATTAATTGTTGTTGTCAGACTGTGTAAAGAAATTTTCATTATCTTTTTTAATAGAGCAATGCCAAAACTGTGCAGTTGCACGCAACCGACTGCTGAATACTCTAATACGAGTATAAAAATAGAAGATAATGTGTGCGGTAGTAGGTGGGTGTGGCTAAACCGCTTAGTAAGGTTGTCATTAACTTTTGATTTAAGTAAATCTAGCTCCACAATTGTTAGATGTAAAATTTTTTTTTGCTTTAATCCAAAAGTTTCCGTTAGTGAAAGTCGAAAAATGGAAATTTATTATATTCGATTTAACATAAATACGATAAATTATTGCTTCAAAAAATGCCAATAGAAAAGTACGCAAATTTGCAAGCCAGCAGCTTGAACAGTTTTTTTTTTGTATAACTGTAGCTGTCACAAAGAAAGACATAAGCTGATTTATTTTTTTTTTATCGAATTGCCGTTTAACTTATTATGTTCGATAAAGTCAATCCAGATGTGCAGCAACTAAACCAATCGTGCTTATAAAATAAAACGTGAAGAGCAGAAAACGGAAATTAGAGCTAAAAAGTTCATATTTGGAATTTGCGTGTTTTTTCAAATCCAAAAAATAAGAAAGAATTGAAAAAAGTGTTGTCAAATATATTTTCAGTTAATGATTTTTGTAAAAAAAAGAAAAGACAAATTACAAAACAAATAAAAAATACCACAAAACAGAAGAAAATTGTAAAATGTCAGTTTTTTTTAAATGTATTTAAATGGATTTTTAGTTTTATGATTGCACGCTTTGATTGCATTTAACCATTTGGCATTTGCGATTGGCTTATGTCGTCATTATGAGAGCAGCGTTTTGATTTCAAGACAAGTGCCATAAAACACACACATAAATTTTAACCTGTGTGTGTGCGGGATTGGTTTTTTATGCGCTCTTTTAATTTATTTCCAAGTGCTCCCAAATGTTATGCTTTTCATTATTTTATATGATAATTTATCAAATATGTAAGCAGCATAAAAAAAAAACAAGAAGCTCGCAAAACCCACAGGAAAAATAGAGTTAACAGTTGAAAATTTTTGGCTTTGCTGGAAGGGGGCAAAAGCCGGCTGATTGCGGCTTATTGCTAATCACAGCCAACGAAATGGTCTAAGATCTGTTTAGCATATGCTCAAAAGGCAACAAACAAAAAAACAACAACAAAAACATTACGAACAACAGTCAAAAAGCCAATTCAACAGCAACTTATTTTGCCATGTTGCTCTCTCTTTTATTTTATTTTGCTTGTTTGTTGCTTCGCCCACCTTCCCATTCGGTCACAGCATTGCCCTTTGAGTATTTAGACGAGCATCTGGACGACTTCAACTACGACCTGGACGAGGTACAATCCCAGGCCAAATACGATGCACGTCTGCTCTCCGAACAAATGCTGAGCGACGCTGAGCTTCAGCAAAGAGCAGACATCGAATCCGGCATAAGCTTCAATTCTAACGTCAACGCTAACTTAAGTCTCCACACCAATTCCAACTCAAACGATGCTGCAAGTGGAGCACAGTTCGCGGATGACTTGGAGCCGCATAGCCGAGCAGCGGCTTGTTTTACAAATGGCCACAAGTATACACACGGACAGAAGGTAAGCCAAAGCACACACTCACACTCACACACACACAAAACCATGTTTTTTGCAGACTTTTTGCTACACCTGTGTTTCCACTTTTGTATGTTCTGCGATGTGTTTACCTGTGCGAATATCAATTTGCGGCTACGCTGCTTTTTACTCAGCTTTTTTATGTCAGCTCAGGTATTAAATGGCATTGATTTCACAGATGGAGCTTTGTTGGTTTGTGTTATAGCCATGGTTATATAATTGATTTGAGTATAATTTCTTCTATTTTAACAAAGTACTTAAATAACATTGTACGATACATTTTATATACTCGGTTGATTACAGTGGTAATTATTAAAAACATTTTACTTTTCTATGGTCGACAAGCAGATAAACTTTTTTCAAAGAACGTACGACAAGCTGACTTTAAGAAATTCTTTTTTTTTGATAAATACACTTCTGGGGAGAGTTAGTTATACGCAGAATTAATTTCTTTTAACAGTTTACCTTGCTTTTGGTATGTTATGTAGGTTTGCTTTGTGCACTTTTCTCGCCGTTGATTTATAAAATAATTTAATGGGCAAGTTTCCATTTCTGGCGATTTGCATGGATTTAATTTTAGTTTTTGGTTTGTGTTTATTACTTCAAGATAAACTCCGCTTTCGATCTGATAGAAAATTTCAACACATTATATTGGTATTTTTGGCGATTTGCTTGAACGCCTTCATGGAGTTATTTTAATTTTTTTCTTTTAGTTTCCGAAGACAAATTAGAAAAACTTAACTTCAGTTAACTTTTACCACCGAAAATGTGTATGCGTATCAAACAACCAGAGAAAAAACCATACGCAAATAAACTATTAAAAAAGTAAATGATACCCTTAACACATTTTTTATAGGCTCAGGGTATATTACATACAGAAGGTAGCATCTATCACAACAGCCGATATGGCCATGCCCGTCTGTATGTATGAACCAGATTTGGAACATTGAAGTTAAGTCAAGTATGCATAAGCATTGACTATATGCGTATAGAGTTTAGAGCAGTGGTTCCCAAACTTAATTTAGTAAATAAACTTAATCGAGAATAAATATTTTTTTAGCGCCCCTTTTTTTCACCTATTTAAAAACCACAATAACTTCAATTTAAATTTATTAATTATTGTGACCTATATATGTATATTAACGGAGAATTCTAAACGAAACTTTTACTATAACCCGCAACTTGAAACCTGAGCGCAGTAGGTAACATACAACGGCTTTTAGGTCTCAAGTTAACTCTTACGGGCTCCACCTGCCAATAAGAATGATTATTGAAACGCAACTTTACAGTATTAAAACAGAGTATCTTTTATTAAAAATAAAACTAAAATAATCGATCCTTATATAAAAACTAATGTGAAGGATGAATCTGATGCTGTTTAATAAGTTTGTTGATATCTCTTACCGCCCCCCTTGAGACCTGCAGCGCCCACAAGGGGGCGTTATCGTATCAACAACAAAAACCATCATATCAAGAATAAGGATGATTAGTTTCAAAACGAATGAGCATCTAGTTCCGTCCCAAAGTTTTTTCGTTTTCTTTTCACGTTTCACTAACTGCTCACGAAATATGTTCGGCTATAGCGCAATGCATAGGTATCCGCTTTGTGAACGAAAGTTCGCATGTTGGCGTCCGCAGGCCATTAAGTTTGATTTAAATAATTATTATTCAAGTTAAATTTGCTTTAGATTTACTATTTCGTATTAATTCTTGATTTAATATGTGTCAAGTTTAGCATATTCATATTTAATGTTAAATCATACACGAAAAGGATTCAGGATTCATCAGGATAGAAAAGAATCGGTACAAAAACAATTTTTGCTCTTTGCCCTTCGGGGTCTTGACTGGGATAATAGTACAAAATTACCTTATTACCACAGAAGACTTTTATTAATAAATCTTCCCTCTCTTACTAATCGTAGAAATATGCTAGCAATAATAAATTAATAAGTGGTGAAATAGATTCCCCCGTACTAATCAACCAAATGAACTTTGCAGTACCCATTAGTACTAGTAGAAATTTTTTACGCTTATGCTTGTTATTCTAACTATGCTAGTCATAACCCTTTTCGGATCTTATGTTCATTATAAAACGATCCTTCCCACCTAATAACTGGTACCACTTCTGCATGCTTACTAAAAAAAATTGTGTTATGTCATTTGTCTACATGTTAGCGATCATCGTAACCGCACGCTACGCGCTGCGCCCCTCGGTCGCGTTAACAAGCCGGTGCTTGGTATCGTTGGGCCACTTGAATGTACTGTCCGTTAGTACATCTACGTCCAATAACCAAAAATAGTTGGATTAACCACAGATATCCTTATATATACTACTTTTTTCTCTATTTACATGCGATTTGCCGAATATGCAGATAAAATCGTAGTTTTTTGTATTCAACTCGTTAAATAGTAGAATGTAACAATAAAAATTCAAAACTCACCAGAAATTACAAAAAAGATACGAAATTAGAAGCGCTGCTCAAATATGTTTTTTTGTGTGTCTGGCTGTGTAATTAACATTAATGTTGTGGGTGTCGGTGCACTATTGCTTTTTCTTTATGTTATTTGTTAATTGTTATTTGTTTGTTTTGTGTATTAGTTATCAAACAAATTCACATTTTGACACGGTAAGAAAGAAGTGACAATCGCAACATCAACGCCAAAAAGTTCTAAAATCAAATTTTGTGTCGAATAATAGAATTTATAATAAGAAATTTATAAATTTTATAAGTTATATACCAAAAGTTGATGAATCATAGGGGCTACTTTTCTGTTGCGGGTGAAATCGTAAGATTCGCTTTAAAAAATACACCAATAGTTAAGCAAAAGAAATGTCTTTAAGCTATTTTAAATTTTGATGATATTTAAATACACTGCTAATTTTGTATCGTGGGGCTTAGCTTTTTTATAGTTTAAGCATTTTCGCTAACAAAAAATCAAGCGAACAGCACGATATTACATACACCATGTCCTTTTGGTAAGCTGTTAATTTTTTGTTACCCTTTTTATACCCTGATCCCATTAAAAATGGGAAAAAAATGGTATAATGATTTAGTGCAAAAGTATGTAACAGGCAGAAGGAAGCATCTCCGACCCTATAAAGTATATATATTATTGATCAGCATCAACAGCCGAGTCGATATAGCCATGTCCGTCTGTCCGTATGTATGAACGCGTCGATCTCAGAGACTATAAGAGCTAGAGACTCCAGATTTGGAACTTAAGCCCGCCTAATCCCTAGGCAGTACAAGTTTGTTTGTGTCGATTTTGGATAACTCTTTCCGTTTCCGATATACACATGGGATCGATAACAACAAAATCTTGAATTTGGAAAACTTTGAGATGCAATTCGAATTATAAAACAAAATAATGACAATCCGTGAAATTTTTATCGAAATCGGATAATCAACACCGGAGATATAGGACATTGAAGTTTTCTATGCAGTATGCGCGTACACACACACACACATACTTGCAAGCACTGACTTTACGCGAAAAGTATAGGGATCAGGGTATCGTCTAGTCGAGATTTCTCGACTAGAGCCTTCTTACTTGTTTTTGTGGAAATTTGGTTAATCATTGTTATTGTTGTATTTTCTGTGTTTTAACTTGTGGCAGGTGCCGCGTTTGGATGCATGTGAGGTCTGCCTTTGCATGGACGGAGAGATCTTCTGCTGGTGGGAGAAATGCGGTTAGTTTGAATTGAGTTTTGTGTGTTTTAATACACGAAATGAAGATGAAACTTTTCGCTTTTTGCACAGATAAGGCGAATGTCAACAGAGGAGCAACAGAGGGTCCTGCAACGGCAACATTGGAGCCATTGGCAACGGGGACAGCTGTCGGCGACTATTCGGATCCGTATCGGTATGAGACCACAACGAGAAAATCAACAAAACTGCATAAAACGACAAGAAAAACTGGCAAACGGCACAAGCATCAGAAGAATCAAAAGAATTTTAATGACTACGAAGTTTATCATAGCCACAAGCAGGCGCCGGTTTATAAAAAGCCAGACATAAAGCTACAAAAACAAAAGGGCGACATCGTTCCCAACTACAGCAGCAGCACAGGCAGCAACTATAACATAATCAAGCAACACAAACAGGAGCAGCTGCAAAAGTTGGCAACGTCCCAGCAACAACAAGAACAGCAACAGCAGGGGCATAAGGAACCTTTACAGCAGCAGCAACACCAGGACCTCCATATGGCTGCAATGTCTGTTAATCTAGCAGCAAAAGAATCACATTATCAACAGCAATCGCAGACGACTCAGAAACAGCAGCAACACAAACACCAACATCAGCAGCACCAGCAGCAACATTTGCATGCACATCAACAGCACTCGTCCAGCAAAATTTTAAATTTTCCCGAAAATTTGCCAGCGCTGCTTTATTACGACTACAAAACGGAGGAGCATGAACATCATCAGCATCAGCATCATCAGCAGCATTTGCTGCATCAACAGCAGAAGCAGCAACAGGAGCGGGAGAAACTTCAAAAAGCAAACACAGCAGTCGTTGGAGTAAGTGTAGACTTGGGAATTGATAAAAACTTTGATGAGGCGGAAAACGACAGCGATATTTTACCCGAGCCACCAACCAAACGGCCAGCAATGACAGCAAAAACATTGACAACCGACAGCAGTGAGAGCAGCAACATAGTCAAGACGACAACAATGCCAGCAGCAAAAGCAGTAACAACAATCGAAATAATTACAACGCCACACAGCCAACAAGCAGCAGCCACAGCAGCAGTCGTGTCCAACACAAATGTGAGTGCACAAATAATATAATATATATAAAGTACATACACAAATGCCGAAGATTTATTACTCTTGCAAGTTTAGTACTCTTATATATATATATAAAAATTTTGTTTATAGAAATACTATTCTTTTTAAATTGTGGAAGAAATATAAACATTATAGTTCACGAGGAAATAAGATTTTCTTCTCAATCAGTCATATGTATTGATGTCTTTTTTGCTTGTACTACTTTAACTCTTGATAAAGTATTGTAACCATAGAAAAATGATGATAAAATTATTGTATTGTCATCGATGCTAAACACATCTGCAAACATTAAACTCGATCGAACGTTTCTAAGTTTGTTGAAAATTTTTGGTAAATTCCTTTGAAAACATAAAGTAGGAACTTTCTTGTACATTTAAGATAAAATATCCATTTAATATAGCTTATCGTTCTGTTTCGTTTAACGTTTTCAGACTCTTTGGAGTCCGATTAGTCTTCGCATACTTGTTTCACAGAACATTACAAAATAAAAACTCGCAACCCTCTTTAGGTCTTAAATAAAACCCAACTTGGCACAGCAAAATTTCAGTCGACACTCACAGATCCGAGTTTCTCTAAAGTGTGGCCAATTAAGTTTTTAAGAATCATACACTTAAGAAGGATGCACTGCAAAATGTTCTCGGCTTGTGCAGCTTTTGGCAATTGCATTTTTTATGCCTGAGCTGTTTCATTATTTATTTGAGTTTTAACTAGCCAAAGATAAAAGAGCCTTAGTGTAAATAAAAGGAAGTTACTGCAGTCATAAGCCAAAAGGCAAGTTAGTGTACGAAATTGGTTAAGGGTTCTATCAATCTGCCTTTATTATGAAATAAATAAATTATAATCCCATCCAATTTGTCTGATGTATGTGTAGCAAGTAAAACAGGATCAGGAAATCGAGGAAGCTGACGATGCATTTCATCGGTGGCTGACATCAACGGAACTAAATGTTGACAGTACAAACACGCTTGACGATAACTTGGCAGCAGCAGCAGCAGCAGTTGCCATTGAGCAGGAAACACCAGCATCAACAATAATCGATGATGTTGGTATTAACAATAACAACAGCAGCAACAGCAACAGTAGCAGCAAAGACAACAGGCACAGCAACAATATAGCTGACAACGCGGATGCTGTGTTCTTTCGTAGCTCTTACAATGATTACAGCAGCGAGTTCAATGGCAGCGTTGTCAATATTGACATAACACTTACTGCTGTCGATGTGCATCCAAAGCGTTCGCAACAGCAACATCAGCAGCAGCAGTTGTTGCCTACAGCTGCTGCCAGCGTGCAAATGGATTTAATTGCAAATGACAAGCAAACTTCAGAAGTAAACGCTGCTGGAACCCAACAACAAACAACAATGCAACCAACCAATGCCCCTGCAACACCGAAAGCAACAGCCACATCTACAACATCAACGCCGCTGGTGTCCATCAGCAGCAATCAGCTTAGTATAGTCCTGCCCTACACGCTGACTACGATTATAACAACAACACCGCTGACAACGGGGCGTATGTGCAATGTGCTGGGTAAGTTTCCAAACACAACAACAGTGACAGGAAAAATAGAGAGCGAATGAGATAGACAGGGAGGTGGAGAGAAAGTTTCCCATATTTTATCTGTATGTGTCTATGTTCCTTCGATCAACTGTCGTTGCAGGCAAATTGTATAAAATTGGCGAAATTCTGCCACAGGACACCGGGAACTGTTTGCAGTGCATCTGTACGGATGCTTCGACACCTGACGAGCTGCCCAGCGTAACCTGCAGTCCCCACAACTGTCCGCCACTGGTGCTGCCTGATCTATTCGATGCGACTGGTTACTGAGGTTACGGGTTTGTGCTGTAAGTTGGAACTGGCATTCAAATTCGATACAAATAAAAAATAAAAACCAAAATCAGAAAAAAAACAAAAAAAATAAATTAAAATCAATTAAGTTTAATTTAAGTTAAAAAAAATAAGAAGTTTTGTACATTTTACTGCAGCCAAGTTACACGCATGAAACGAATTAAACAATAACTAATTTTAACACACAAACACCCACAACACAAACACGAAAACATAGTTCAGCAGCCACTGTGTACAACTTATGGATTTCAAAGTGAAGCCCTCCCTAACCATGAGTGCATTGAGTGCTCACTTAAACAAATATAAGAACCTATCAGCATATATAGAATAATGTCTAGTATATAACCAAAACCACATACACAGTCAAATACATATATACTTTGCATAGCTTTAGCTCAAAGATGTATGTGTGTTGAGTGGAACAGATCAAATTGCTGAGAGCAATGCCTAGTTAATAAGCTGAATGTTTATGCATTTTATAACCAACAACAATACGTATCGTAGCTGAAAGTAAACAAAAACTTTTCCCTACTACTCCTCACATACACCTGCTCCATCAGCAAATGAATGTATACATAATTAGAAATGTAAAAGAATTTATAGATGTACTAAAAACCCACACATTGATGAACATAAAAAATACTAACATATGCATACATATAAATCAATATACATACTAAAAAAATTATAAAAAAGATACCAATCTAAAAACATATTTAAACTATCATAAAAGTATCTCAGTAATGTTTAGGTGTTTGTACACTGTATCCATTTAAAATCAATAAGAAAGATATTTCTATTCTTTTAACCTATAAAATAATGATCTGTTGTCTTTCTGTTTTTAAGAATAAATAGATGATTTAAGCAGATCAGGATATAATCAAGTCTTTATTCTTATTGTTAAGATTGTTTCTTTATATACGACAATATTGTTTGTACGAAACGTAATTTAAGTACTAAATCCATAACGTAAAAAACTGAACAATGACAAATAATGAATTATTTATTTGTGTTATTAGTTGCAATACGTTTAATACAATATTTATATTTTTAAATTTACTTTCAAATATCAAATATTTCTTATATCTTATATTTCAATATTTTAACGCTTCTCCTAATAAATATAATGATTAAATATTAAAATGTAATAACTTAAAAATAAATACTATGAACAAATGTATCGTTTTTAGAAGCCCAGGGCTATGGAGAACACCATATCTTTTAGAAATGAAAATTTAAATATATGAAATTTAAATTTAGACATGAACTTACAATCATTAATGCAATTTATTTAGAATTCGATATTAGTTTACAGCTATGCAATGCTGTTTTAGTTGATCCCTAAGCCTGTTATTTATTTTAACAAAAGGCAAAAAAACAAACTATATTAGTCGTGATAATAATTAATTCATTTAAAAATTAGTTGTAACTTAAGCAAAAAATTATACTTGAAAAGTAGGCACAATTATCGATATAAGGTAAAAAAGGGTAAGTAAAGCCCACAGTTTTATACAAAGTAAAGAACCCTTTTCAAAAACCCAACGCTATAAGTTAACTTGAAAAACAGAAGAATCAAAATAAACACTTGTATATATATATAACCAATATACAAAAACCAAAAAGCAATGAAACAAAAGTATATAGAAAGCAGACAAAACAAAAAGGAAAACAAAAACAAATAAATAAATATAGAAAAACAACAATATTAATATTGAATTCGAATACTCGTTATCCGTATTATATATGTATACCAAATAAATATTTGCGAATATAACTGCAAAACTCTCTAACAAATCTTTTTACGTAAATACATTTATGCGTATACATGTATGTTTATTTACAGGATTCACATACAAATGCAAATTGCGTATAACATATGTATATGTTTATGTGTTAAATGTATTTTGTGTTCGAGAAAAAATCAAATTGACATGAATAAACCAAAACATAATAAATGCGTCTACAATTTCACTAAAGCTCTGACATTTATTGATTTAAGGTAAGTCCCAATGAATTCTTTGTGTAAGCAATTAAATGGTAGCGACACAAGTATGATATAACTTATATACTATAACGGCAGTTAGTTTTAATTCAAATTCGGTTTATAGCTTCCAGCTTTCTGTCGTGTGTTAGTTAATGGTATTTATTTTCTAACTTTGCGTTTGTGCCTGCTTAAAGCTCGGCTTACGTTTATTAAACGACGTGCGCATGAAGGTATCATCTTCTGCTAAAATTCGGTCCATTAAAAACATGAAGGAAAAAAATATAATAGTAGAACTATCACAGGCTGGTAAAGCGCATCGTTATCGTCTTTAAAACGGCAGTGATTTTTTGGTTTTGTGCTTATGTATGTAACAGGCAGAAGAAAGCATCTCCGACCCCATAAAGTTTATATATTCTTGATCAGCATCAATAGTCGAGTCGCTATAGCCGATATGTATGTATGAACGCGTCGATCTCAGAGACTATAAGAGCTAGAGACTCCAGATTTGGAACTTAAGCTCGCCTAATCCCTAGGCAGTACAAGAAGGCTCTATTCGAGAAATCCCGACTAGCCGAAACTCTGAACCCTATGCTTAACGCGTAGTCAGTGCTTGCAAGTATGTGTGTGTGTGACTGAGTACGCGCATACTGCATACTCAATTTCAAAGTTTTACACCTCCGGTGTTTCTAAACCGATTTTAATAAAAATTTCACAGATTTTTGTTTAATTATTTAAATGTTATCTAAAAAATTTCCAAATTCAAGATTTTGTCGTTATCGATCCTATGTGTATATCGGAAACGGGAAGAGTTATCTAAAATCAAAAACCACTTTGTACTGCCGAGGGATTGGGCGAGCTTTAATTCCAAATCTGGATTTTCTAGCTCTCATAGTTTCTGAGCTCGACGCGTTCATACATACAGACGGACGGACAGACGGACATGGCTATATCGACTCGGCTGTTGATGCTGATCAAGAATATATATACTTTATGAGGTTGGAGATGCTTCCTTCTGTCTGTCACAAACTTTTGCACAAAACCATTACACCGTTTTTACCCATTTTTAATGGATTCCATAGTGAATTTTATTGAAATCGGATAATAAACACCTGAGATATGGGACATTGAAGTTTTGTATGCAGTATGCGCGTACACACACACACATATATACTTGCAAGCACTGACTTTACGCGTAAAGTATAGGGATCAGGGTATCGTCTAGTCGGGATATCTCGACTAGAGCCTTCTTACTTGTTTTGTCTTGCATTCTTGCAGTGGGTCATTATTAGTAGCATTGAAAACTTTTTTTGTTAAGCCGTCGCGAGCTTAGCGCTGTTAATAATGATCAAATGGGTAAAAGAAAATATGGAGATCTTCAGCATATCATTTACAACAAAGATCCAGGTTGAGAGCGTTTCAACGGCGATGGTCGATATACATCTTGGACAATAAAGGTATAATGCTTAAGAAGACCTTTTACCATCTGCTTTTCTTTCAGAGCAGTATTTTAATACTGCTTTCGTTTGGCATACCTTTTTAGTTCTGTTACTTTGATTTAGTAAGTGAAAGCAAAAAGCTATAGAAATAGAGGATCCCGATCACCATATCCGTTGACCTGATTCTGTGGTTAAAGATGCTACTCCTAACACGGTACTCTTGCATTTCGCACTCGTGCGTAACGCACAGTGGGGCGAACCTTGCCGACGCTACACTACTCGTCGGCCTCGCTGCCCGATTCAAGGCCAGAATCATTAACGTCTGTGCAAAAGCTCAGAATATATCAGCAAATCGTTAAAGTTTTGTTGGCCATGCATAGTGCTTATTGGATTTGGATACTGTGCAGCGGGCTGCTGCCAGGCTTGTAACTTCAACAGTATCAATACGATTGATCGGTTGACGATTGTAGGGAACCAGTAACTTCATTATTGGGCTTTCACTTTTAGTTCGGTTGCGTTCTTAAAATTTTGGTATTTTGATTTGAACTCAACTTATTTCTGCGCATTTAAAATATATATTTTGTCATTAAAAACAAAAAACCTATGCCCGGAAATAAACATTCTGTGTGTTCTGTGTTCATCGACATGTGGCATCCCTTTTCACGTAAAAAAAAAGCACAAACTATTGTCCATTTCATATGCTGGCGCTTTATTAGATTTTTGGACCACAGCGCAATCAACGCGTTGCCAGCAACCACAAAGCACTTAACTCTGTGTATGTGTGTGTGTTATGTGTGTGCGTGCCGAAGTGGAAGCAAGGCAAAGCCTGTAAAATTTTCAGCCGGGTTGACAACCCGCACGGAGCCATTGCCCATCGTCTATCGTCTATCGTCCATCGTCCATAATGGTACATAGTCTGTGGACCATAGTCTTTGGACCATAGACCATAGCAGAAGTTCAAACACAATCATTGACCATGCACAGCTGGGCAAAAGTATTGCCCCATAATGCTGCCACAATGACACACACCCTAACACAGCACAATGATTTTGCAGTCAATTTGTAATAACGGCAGCTTTATTTTCAACTATAACTTATTTGTTACACACTAAGCTGGGGCGACAATATTTGAGTTATTAAAATTTCGCAAAATTGATTGTTAAGTCTAATTTTGTTTCAAAAAATTGATTGAAATCAATTGAACTATTAGTTGCAACTGGTCAGGCCGATGTATTTATGTATGTGTTAAATACTCTCGTTGGTGATATTTTTTTTATTACGTTAACATTTTTAAAAGTAAAAGCTGTACATTTAACAAAAGTGCCACAAAAGCTACTGTGTATTTGGATTTTTTGCCTGAACTTTGCGGCACTTCGCCAGCTAACTTGTCACCAAATATATAACTTTGGCTTTAAAACTGTGGAAGATATAGGCGAATCCGATCTTAAAGACTGTGGAAAATAAAAGGTTCTTACGATTTCTGTGTGTTGCATCAAAATTGTTGATGCAGTTTTTTAGTGGTAGATGTCTGTATATTTTTTTAAGATTTAAACTCGAGAAATCCCGACTAGACGATACTCTGATCCCTATACGTGTGTCTACGCGTATACTGCATACTGCATACTGCATACACAACGTCAATGTCCCATATCTCCGGTGTTTCTTAACCGATTTTTTTTAAAAATTCACATATTGTCATTATTTTGTCTAATAATTTAAATGCTATTTCAAAGTTTTCCAATTCCAAATATTTTGTTGTTATCGATCCCATGTGTATATCGGAAACGGGAAGAGTTATCGAAAATCGGAACGAAACTCGTACTGCCTAGGGATTAGGCGAGCTTAAGTTCCAAATCTGGAGTCTCTAGCTCTTATAGTCTCTGAGATCGCCGCGCTCATACATACGGACGGACAGACGTACGGACAAACGGACGGACAGACGGACATGCTGATCAAGAACATTTTACTTGGGGGTCGGAGATGCTTCCTTCTGCCTGTTACATACTTTTGCACAAAACCATTATACCCTTTTTTCCCATTTTTAATGGGATCAGGGTATAAAAATATTTGTGTGCACAGTATTTGTTTAAATAGCGCAGGCTTCAAGAAAAAAAATGAAATCTAAAATGAAAATGTTTTTTTAAATTAAAATTTGTTAGAATATGAAAACGTTAAAAATACGCCTTAACACAATGTAATAAATTATATACCTACATATCTAATGTTTATAAAATACATTTTTAAATTGGCTCAACATTATGGTAGATGAAAAAAAAGAAGACAGCTTGGCACAAAAGTCAATGGGAAAAACTATGTACGCATTTGCACAATTTTAATTACACTGCACATTTGCATTTGAATTGCGCATTTTACACGCTGATAAACTAAAATAAAGGGCAACAGTTGGGTAAGCTGCAACCAAAGACACACAGCCTACACATTTTAATAGTATGTGTGTTTGTATGTATGAGAGAGTGTGTATTTTAGTGATTTGCAGAACGTGTAAGTTTCAAGTTGACAACTTTTTTTATTTTTACCAAAGCAGTGACCTCGTTAAGGCACCCACACCCATAGAGATGTGTGTGTGTGTGTGTTTGAGGGTGTTTTTGAAATGCTATTGCCTATAGCCATAGCCTTATCCATTGCATAATTTTGTGTGCACTAGAGAAAAATGCGTTTTCCAGTTGCAGACTGCTGCAAAAGCGAAAGTCACAGTACAAAAGAACAAGAATTTCATTTGACTTACATACACCAAACATACATGTTATATATATATGCCTCCATTAATATATATGTGTGTTACCCGCTGGCTGCAGTATATTTTACCATGTGAAATCTTAAACAGTGGCAGGTAAACGAAAACAAAAAAAACAAGCAACAAAAAGAAAGTCAAACAAGCAATTCATTTTGCATGTCCTGACAGCTCTTTGGGGCATCCTTTGGATTATGCCATATCCACTTGAACATTGTTTGTCGATTAACCACAAAAGCTCTTGTTTCCACTCCTCGACTCTCTAAAGGTAGTTTATGCCTAAACGATTGAATAGACATTCTATACGAAGCAGCATCTCATCAGGAATCGCAAATAATGCAAGATAAAAATTTAAATTTTCCTAATTTCCATTCCATTTACTTTCACAATAATTATAATTAGGTCTCAAAAATATTTATTTCTTGGTAATGACTTTTTGTTGCTTGAGTAATAAATTTATAAAAAATCAAAATATACTTATTTCAATAAAAACTTATTGGAAAAAATCAACAAAATTTAAATGCTTTAAATAGATTATCAATGTCAATAAAACCGAATGCGTAATATACGGAACAATCTTACCGCGGTAAGTTTTATTAATGGTTTTTGATACTTATCTTTTTGTTTGTTTCATTTGTTTTTGCCTTTATACAATTTTGGTCGTGTGTCTATTTAAGGGTCTTCTTCTACTAATACTACAAAGCTTAGATTTATTCTTAGCTGCCTAGTCAAAAACACACATGTTGCTGAAACCAACTCTGAAAAATGGCGTTTGCTTCTACTTGTGTAAACTGTTTTTAATGACGGCTAACAGCAGCCGCTGCTCTTGGCTAATGATAGTGCCTGTTAAACTTTACGGTTGCAAATTGAAAATTTGCTGGCTACCAAAATTGGTAAAAGTTTCAAGTTGTTTTAATTTGTGTAGCCTTAATGAAAAATGGCAACGTGACTTGGGGCATGTGTGGGCTGTCCACATTTGGGTTGACATTAATTAGTAAGCGCAAAATACTCGCGAATATCAAATGAAGATTTTCGCAGGCACGCGTTTTAATTTAGCTACTTGTTAAGCCTCAATCTATATATACATATACATATATCAAATTTTTATATATGCATACTTATTAAGATATATTTTTATTTTGCTTGGCTGGGTGAGCTGTTAAATAACGCCCACACACACATGCACACCTTAGACAATCTAAATGGCGCTTTAATTGATAAGTGAGCTACATTGCGCATACGAACCATGTGCCAGTTTTGTTGCGGATATGCCCTTGTATTATCGAAATTGATTGATCCGTTTGAGCTCTCTCAATGCTTAACATCACTGCCAATGTCAAAGCAATAAATTGAAGACCATCTGAAGAGCCATATATAATATGCACAGCACCCGCATCGAGTCGTTGCCAATGTGGCAATGCCCCGTGGCTGGGCCCAGGGGGCATTGGGAAACACTAAAAGGTCGCACGTTGCCCTTATGCTCAGTAATAGGCATTCATCACCCATCGTCTGCCCGACTTGCCCCCTGTTCGTCTCGTCCCAAACAAAACAATTCAAAAATATTTGCGGCATTTTACTGGCCCAAGCCAAAGACTATGACAGAAAGGGATGTGAGCGCTTCTTGCGAGATGCCTCAGCACATAAATTAATCTTCATCTCCATCTTCATGTGCGCACGTTGGCCTCAGCCGCAACTCAAGTTTGCCATTTGTTAGGCACTTACTTAAATGCAACTTGAAACCAGAAATACCAAATGGAGGAAACACCTTTATTAAGGTTTTTGCAACAATTAAGCATATAATGTGCCGGCAAGAACGTGAACTATATTTAGGTTCAAAGCTCTTGATTCTCATTGTGTGCCTTAGATAAAGTATAATCTTGGATATCTTCACAAAAATATTCAGAACAAGTAAAAAGGCTCTAGTCGAGACATCCCGACTACTCGATACCCTGATCCCTATACTTTACGCGAACAGTCAGTACTTGCAAGTATGTGTGTGTGTGTGCTCGCGCATATTGCATACTGCATACACAACTTCAATGTTTCATATCTCCGGTGTTTCTTAACCGATTTCAATAAAAATTTCACAGATTTTCATTATTTTGTCTAATGTTTTAATGTTTTCCAAATTCAAGATTTTGTTGTTATCGATTCCATGTGTATATCGGAAACGGGAAGAGTTATCGAAAATCGAAAATGGTTAGGGATTAGGCGAGCTTAAGTTTCGAATATGGAGTCTCTAGCTCTTATAGTCTCTTAAATTGACGGGTTAATACGAACGGACGGACAGACGGACATGACTCGACTGCTGATGCTGACCCAAAATGGTTAAAAAGAGTATAATGGTTTTGTGCAAAAGTATATAACAGGCAGAAGGAAGCATCTCCGACCCCATAAAGTATATACATTCTTGATCAGCATCAATTAAAGTCGAGTCGATGTAGCCATGTCCATCCGTCCGTCCGTCCGACCGTCCGACCGTCTGTCCGTCTGTATGTATAAACACGTCGATCTCAGAGACTATGAGAGGAAACTTTCGATAACTCTTCCTCTTACTAACTCTTGATCGATAAAAACAAAATCTTGAATTTGAAAAACTTTAAGACGGCGTCTAAAACATTGAACGAAATAATGCCAATCTGTGAAATTTTTAAATCGGTTGAGAAACACCGGAGATATGGAAATGAAGTAAAGTATGCAGTACACGCACACACACCCATTCGTGCAAGCACTGACTGTACGTGCAAAGTAAAAATAATTGGTAAAGAAACAGCGGAGATATGGACCATTTAAGTTAAGTCAAGTATGCAGTATACGCTGGATATCAAGCTCTGCTTCCGCGAGCACCTTAAGAAGATATCCAGAAAGGCAGCCAGAACGAGGGGTCCAAAGCACAAGCGCCGACTACCCGTGAACAGGGTCCAAAGGTCAACGATATTGTATGCAGAACCGATTTGGTACAGCGCTGTGCAAACCTAAAGTTAGAGGCGAGGCGTTGAGGGCACGTATTGCCTTAGTTCTATCTGCACCTGGAGCTCGTTCAGAACAGTGTCAGATGACGAAGCCCTGGTCTCCGAAATGATGATGAGCTCTGTAATACATCGAGCGCCAACAACGACGGGACAAGGCCCAGACAATCGTTTTTCAGAACGGAAGCCAGGAAGCGCAGCATCAATCGATGGCAAGATCGACTGCATGGATCGGTAAAACGTACCGGTTTATACCGACGCTAACAGTGTGCCTAGGGCGAAAGCATGGCGAGGTAAATTTTCACATTCCGCCCAAGCAATGGAAATCATAATCTTAGAACTATAGCTTAGTCTAAATTTAGTCCATAGTTTAAGGCCTAGTATTATCCTAGAATTGTGTATTTATTAATAAATGAATTAAAGCTTTAGAGGGAAACCATTACTTTCCCAAACCAAAGAGCACTTGTTAAGTAAATATCATGTTTTGCGCGTTTAATTGCTGTTAACAAATATAAACTGTCCAGCCACTTTTGTTCTGCAATTTTTGTGGCAGCTGCTAATGTGAAATATCGCTGGAAAAAGCAAAAGCAGAAAGATACACAGCTGTTCTTGCATGTTTATGTGTATCTCGCGTTGTGGTTGTGATTTAGCTTTAAATATTGAAATTTAGTGGGCAAAAGAAAATAACCCTTTAACAAACACATTGCAAAATGCAAAAATTGTGTTATTTTCAAGTTAACAGCTCTTAACCTGGTTTGGCTGACAGCTTACCACCGTTGGCTCTCAACTGCCGGCTGCTTTAATTTGTTTTTTGTTTTTTTTTCTCTTGTTTTTCAGGCATCGCGTAACTGTTGTTGTTATTTACAAATATGCAAAAGCGCAATTGTATGTTAAGTTGCCTTTGTCAGCGGGTGTGCTGTATATCTATGTGTTTGTAGTTGTGTTTTGTGTATCTGGTGCTGCACACTTTTAGGCCGCGTAAAAGAGGTAAATATACATTTCTTATGCCACTGAATGGGGCCGACTATAAAGTTTTTGGACCCCAAAGCAACAGTCGCGGCCGCCTTTTTGCGCAAAACTTTAAGCATCGAAACTTTTAATACACCGCCAAACAATTGGCGCGCTGGCAGCTGTTCAGGCTTTTAGCGCATACATTACCGAAGTGGAGCCCCCTTTTTAGCCCCTTGTATCGTTAAGTTTCTCTTTCTTTTTGCTCAAGTCGTTATGGGACGAGGCAAGGCCTAGCAAACATCTTGGCAGTGTTTTGTGTTACTTTTTACTTTTTTTGCTATTTTTGTTTCTTAACTAAAAATTCACGTTAGTTTATCACTCCAAGACTAGGGAGTCCAATAAAATCCAACTTAAAAGTTGCCAATCATTTCTTTCAGACATATGCAAGACCAAAAGATTTTTAAAATAAATAAGTTAAATTCTAAATTATTATCAACAAATTAACTTAACGTAAATAATTATATTCAAAATAAAATTGGTATATAAATGAATAACATAAAATTTTATTTAAATTTCTGTAAGCAAAAACATTATTATACTAGCAAATATCTAGGTAATAGGTTAAATATTGTAAAAACTTGCGATATACACCTTATTTATTTTTTTTACACAGGGTGTAGTACCTCAATGTTGCGCTGTGCATAGGGACGCAATGTGAGCAATTGTAAAAAATGCTCATATGTTTCAATAACAAAACACTCAACACATTCTGTGAAAGGCACCGAACCAGCGTTGGGAGCCGGACAGTGGGTAGGGGGCGGTAATAGTAGTGGCGGTAAACTGTGAATGGCGCAAAGACCTATTTACATAAACATACACGCTTAAACATATACATAGTACACATGTAAAGGTTCACAAAGCTATTGTTGAATAAAGAAAATAAAAAGTTTTGCTTGCGCCTTAAACCAACATTTTTATTGGCATGAACTTTTACTGTAAGATTTGTAATTCATTTCCAAGAGAATAGTTCAAAAATGTGCTACATTCTTAAAATGGAATAAAAACTTTATTGGTTTTTTGAAAGCTGTTGCTGTTTCTTCGTCTTTATATGTCATATGCAATTTCTCGTCACTTTTTTTAGCGAGTAAAAAAACATATATTTAAAATAATGAGTTTGTTAAAGTAGAAGTTCCGATGTCTGTATAAAGTATGCGACCACAGGGGATCTAAATTGGAGCAACACAAGCCAATTATCGAACATGATTCTTAATTCACCTTAAAAATTTATCAAAAAGTTGCTGCCCAAGCTTGTAGCCATCTTCCGCAAGCGTTGCTCCACACACTATTTCGCTCACAAAGGGGATTATTTGCTGATAAAATTACAGGTATCAGAGCATTACGCATTCTGCAACGATCTCGCATTCTGTTGCCTGTGGTGTCCGGTGTATGGGGCTGAAAAGTAAAATTTTTTTTTTTAATTTAAATCCTAGTTGGTCTGGTGTCATATAGTTCTGGCATAAAAATTGCCGAGGCCTGATAGTTGGTGACTTCAATATCCTGGAGTACGTGCGAAGTGCAGTCAACGTTGCATGGATGCAGCCATACCAGTGTGTGTGTTTGTGTGTGTAAGAATGGAGGAAGACTTGAAAAGCGGCCCTTTGTGGCCATGCAAATGCCACGAATGTTGCCCGTTTCTGGTCGGAAATTGGCGTTTTTGTGCACTTTATAGCTACCATGGCCACAGGAGCAAACAATGAATGAATGTTCCGAGAGAGGTGGGGGGAGGTTAGATGGGCTTCTGCTGAAAGGTTTAGCTCGAGGGGCAGAACACTGCTGGCAGGCACGTGCATTATTGAGCAGCATAAAAGCAGCTGTTTATAGAAATGGGCATAGTAATCGGGTGTCGGGGTTGTGTGTGTGTGTAAGTGTGTGTGGAGACCTAGTTGTTAGGGTTGTAATTTTGAAAAACGCCCCCAACTAGCAGCAAGGACAAATGTATTCAGAACTTTTTTTGGGCCGTCAAATGCAGCGCTAAAAGCCAACGTGCTCATTAGGCTTGCGTCGGCACTGGACTCGCTCTAATTATGCGACCAAAAGGCAAGAAGCGGAGTTAGTGGAAAATACCAAGCGACCTTTGTTGCCAGCGTTGGGTGTGGGTATGATATTAATAGTGGAATGGCGGAAATCGTAGCTGGTATTTCCGTTGCAGTCAGGAAGCGACGCAGCGTATGTGAAACTCCGGATGGACACTGGATATGTGAATGGCTGAACTGAAACATTTTTCGACCAATGGCCACGTTTATGAAGCAAATCTGACACTTTCAGGCAAGCAAGCAAAAACGCAGGGGATGGCGGAGGTTATTGGGCGAATTTGTGGTGGTTTGACCCATTTAAACGGGACTTGCAGGCATCGAAAAACGTTTGGCTTGACCTTCGGCAGGGCATTAAAAAGAAATAAATAATAAATCAGCTGAAGCATGAAATATTCAATAACCTAAACCGACAAAGATTTACTGCTCAGCCATTTATTTATTTTTTTCTTTCGTTTTATACTGTTTTCCTTTTTTTGTGTGGGCCCAACAAGAGAAAAAGGAAGAAAAAACACTTTGTAAGCAATTTGTGCCAAAGGTACTTTAAAGCAGGCTGCCAATATGAGTTGGCTCAAAAAAAAAAAACTGCCAACTAAACAAGAAGTCATTCAATAACCCAAGCAGACAAACGAACACACATAAAGGCATAAATATTCACTCACAGACACACTCAACAAATTGAAAGAGTTGCCCAAAGTTTATTGCTGGCTAAACGAAAATGTGGGACGGACGGACTAACAGTGGCTCAACTCAGAGTCGACTGCTTTCGACTTGAGTTATCCAGCAGTCTTATGCGACTTAAAGGTGGGCTTTTCATACGAAAGCAACAAAAACAAAAGAAACAACAAAAAAAGCCACAAACAAGAAGTTAAAAAAACTGTGAATGACACATTTGATTAAGCAGCTAAGGCGCCACTAAATATAAATTGTACTTGGACACGTGTGCCACATTAGGCACATAAAAGGAAATGAAGTAATCAAAAGATAATGCCACAAAAAATTTCATCAAGCAAAATGAGCAAACTTCTTACTTTTGTGTCCCAAAACAACAGCAACAACAACAATCTTAATTTAAACAAAAATTGAAACAACGAACAACTCATATTTATGCGGGTCTGTCTCTTGGCCACTTTTGGCTACAGCTCAAGTAGGCTGAAATGAGCCCTACTGATGACCTTAAAGATGCAGGCTGTGACTGTTTAAAAGTCGTTACGTCTTCTGCATCGCTCACTGAGCCAAACAGATTTTGTATTGCTAAGCCCGATGCAGTCAAGAAACTTCCCTACTTATAACGACTGATTTGTAGTATGTGGTCAGTGGACAAAGTGTAAAGCCTGAGGAAGACAGACAAACCGAAATTTGAAACATTGTTGATCAAAATGCATTGCCAAGTTTAATTATAATATAAAGCTGTCACATCGAATTGAGAATAAAGCATGCTAAACATCAAAACCACTATTGTACAAACTGCGCGATATTCATGTGTTTTTTGGACCAGTAAAAATAATTGCAGTTAGAAATTTAAATAGATGCTATCAAGTTAATGGGACAATTGAGAAACGTACGGTTCAAACTTTAACAATTAAGAAGACTCTAGTCGAGAAATCCCGACTAGACGATACCCTGATCCCTATACTTTACGCGTACAGTCAGTGCTGGCAAGTATGTGTGTGTGTATGTACTAACACACTGCATACTACAAACTCAACTTCAATGTTCCATATCTCTGATGGCTTTCAACCGATTTAAATTTAATTTTCACAGATTTTCATTATTTTGTTTGATGTTTTAAATGTCGTCTCAAAGTTTTCCAAATTCAATATTTTGTTGTTATCGATCCCATGTGTAAATCAGAAACGGGAAGAGTTATCGAAAATCTAAAACAAACTTGTACTGCCTAGGGATTAGGCGAGCTTAAGTTCCAAATCTGGAGTCTCTAGCTCGTATAGCCGCTGATATCAACGCGTTCATACATACAGACAGACGAACAGACCGACGGACGGACAGACGGACGGACAGACGGACGGACAGACGGACGGACAGACGGACATGTTTATATCGACTCGGCTGTTGATGCTGATCAAGAATATATATACTTTATTTTACATACATTTGCACAAAACCATTATACCCTTTTTCCCATTTTTAATGGGATCAGGGTATAAAAAGAAGTTGTGCGAAAAGGCAAAAAAATATTAACGTGAACGTGCTGTGCAATCGTCATATGCACTCACACACCAGAACAGTGATAAAACAAGTAAGAATACTCTAAACCCAATACTTAGCCTAAATGCATCGTATCCAGCATTACGCGGAGTTGCATGTATGTGTGTGTGAACGCATATACTGCATGCTTTACTTTATTTCAATGTTCCATATTTCTGGTGTTTCTCGAAAATTTCACAGATTTTCATTGTTTGTTGCGATCGATCACATGTGTATATCGAAAATGGGGAAATTTATCGAACATTTAAAACAAACTTGTACTGCGTAGGGTTAGACGAGCTTATGTTTCAAAACAGGAGCCTCTGGCTCTTATTGTCTCTGACATCGATGCGTTCATTCATAAACCGATAAACATTCTTTAAAACTGTTTAAATAATAAAAATAAAAGAATTACATTTTAATGATTAAAACAGCCACAATTTCACACAATAGATCAAAAACTTCCTGGAACCCAGTTTTTTGCCGTTATGTTAGTTGTGGGTTGACCTTTTTGTTTGGCCGATTTGCATCAATATCATTTAATATATATTCTTCATTAGAATTGAAAAAATCTGTCTTAGAAGCATAAACAAAACTGTTTGGCTCTTGAACTACCCATGTGTGAAAAACTAAGCTTTCTAAATCATGGAATAACACCAAATTTGTTTATTATTAAAATGTTAAATTGAAATAGGAACTGCACATGTGTAGAATACCTCAACTTCAACTTGTTTGCTAATTTAAGTTGTTGCAGCCCGATTTGGTCGACTTAGTTAAACGAGTTAAGATTTAGTGGATCTGGTTTAACTGCGGTACATCTGTATACACATAGATGAATATATACGTAGTTACATATGTACGTACATATTGTCGTAGTATTAGCCGCATTAGTGCCGGCTGTTGTTGGGCCAGACACGGACATTCATGGAGGAATTCAAATGGATTTTTTTGTTTGCTTGTCACTGCCGTCGCCCTGCGAATGATTGAGCAGGAATTGTGAAGAGTAGAGAGGGAAGAGCGGAGAACTGAACAGGACAGGATAGGAAATAGACATTTAATACAGGCAAATAAATAAAGCCGAAAATAAACGCGACTCGTCGCTATGCATATACAAAGTGGCAAACCGCCATGAGCATAAGCCTGGCAGCCTGGAACTTGGTAAATAAGTGGAGTTTTAGTGTCTGTAGCAGAGCTCATAAATTGCCAGAGCCAGCAAGATTTGCGGAAGATGGACGTGAGCATACATACATTAGCTCATCTTTAGTCATATCTTTGCGGCATTATTATGAGCACATAATTTTCAATAAGCAACGGTCCGAAGGCCGTGATAGCGCGCCGAATGCGTAATATAACAAGTCCTGCATAACCAAGCAGAGACCAGAAGAAACGAAGCCGACATCTGATTTAAATGCATATTGACGCTTAATCCAAGCAAACTTTGACAAACAACTAACAGTGAGCGTAGCGGTTGCTAAACACAGCTACAAAAACATTAACAGAGGCGGGTAGTCATAGTTAACAGAGGCGTTACATTTTACTTTGTGTTAATAAAGAGAACAATAAATGCAGTTTATAGGTTAGTTTCGCGTAGGGGTCAACTGTAGTTTAGTACAAAACTATATGGCACAAACCCACCCCCTTTTTAGATTTTTCCAACTACGACAGAAATTGTTCGGGCCATAAATCATAATCAAATTAGGCCTTGGATCTGCTTATGCTGAAGCCGGCGTATTAAAATTGATTAATAAATCAGGTGGCTATAATAAATCAGCAGCAAACAGCAGGAACAAACAGCAACATTACGGATTAAGTTTGACTCACATGAACACCGCATGCCTAAAACTTTACTTGAGCTTAACCTATTCCCCACCATCTACTGAGTAATCAACGATTGCGTTAAATCTGACAACACTTAACGCATTTTCAATAAAAATTATAATGTCAAATTATTTTTGCACTGATAACGTTGTGCTCAACGAATCAATTATTTGCTGTCGATTTTGGATGTGTGCATGCGAAAACCTGATTTACACGCACAAATGAATATTAAATTGCTTGAATAAATTGAGCTGGGAGCACACATAAACACACACATAGCCCAATATACACACACACCTAAACATAGCTTGGCAATGATTGTGAGCATTGTGTTGTGCGAAATCAATAATAACATAAATCGCACAGCGCACAATGAAATTCCAGATACTTGGTCTACGCTCAGTTTCTATCAGCTTCAATGCGATGTGATGCAAAAATCGAATGGGTGAAAAGCGGCACGGAGAGAGGAATGGGATAACTTGTCGAAACGCAAGGAGCTCGCTGATTTTTCGAGCATGCACTTTCATACACTCTATAAGGTAATGCTGCAAAAGAATTGTTTTTAAAGGGAATAAAATGAAATGATATTTATATTATATATTATATATAGGTTTATGTTCAAAGAAAAAATCTTTTAAATCTTTTTCAAAACATATGTTAATATTTCAGATCTTAACAGATTTAAAAAAATTTAAGCTGTGTAAGTTTAGACATCTAATTTTATTTTGTTTTTGGCACTTTAAAATTTGATATTTTTCATTGAAATTTTAGTTGTTCTTCTGTATAAAAAGTAAAAACAACAAATCGAACAATCAAATTCACAAAGGAAATGCGAATCGCAAAGTATTTAATATTTACAATTTTTTTATTTTGTTCATTCTTATATTATTTATGTATATAAATGTAGGTTTTCTGTTATTGTTGACATCCAATTATACAATTCGAAAGCGTATTAAATTGTTCAGAATTACAAAAAGTTTTCATCGGGTGCAAACGATTGACGTTATTGTCTATAAGTAATATATACTTATGTGTGTAGGGATTTTTGCTGAGAATTTTGTGCGGTGTCTGTCAAAAGAAATTCCCAAGAATAAACTTTATTAAATTTTGTTTTTGTTTTTGGTTTTCCGTTTTGTGTGTTTTTTTGACCATTTTTTTTTTTAACTTGCATGCCTTAAAGTCAAGTTTTTGTTCTTATGCTTTGTTGTTTTTATTGTTGTTGATTGTTGTCGCATGGGTTTAATATGAAAACGTTGGCGTTTATTAATTTCGTTTTGCTGCGAACAGAAAAAAAGAAAAGTTTTCGTTTTCACATTGCTCGGTGCAGTTGACATCTTTATGTGTATGTGTGCTTGAGTGTGTGTGTCTGAGGGTGTACATCTGTTTATGTGTAAGTACTAAGTGCTGAATGGCTGCTGACTTGTTCTTAATGTTGCTGTTGCTGCTGCTGCTGCTGTGTTGTACTTGCTCGTTGACATTTTCAACGTCAAAGAAGTGCTTGGCCAAAAATATCTGCTGCTGCCATGTGTGTGTGTGTTATGACCAACTTTCATATTTGTAAAATTGTTGGCACAGAGTTAAAAACCTTTTTCCAATTTTGCTGCTAAAGCTGTAACAGTTGAGCAAAAGTTTAATTGCATGCCACTTGTGGCAGTGTGTGGCAAAGGCACACACACACACACACAACTTTCAGCACACTAATAACAAAAAACGAATTGTTAACAATAAATTACACATGCGAAACCAAACCAAACGAAAAAGCAAATAATTATACAAAATAACGGGAAATGCGTGTGGCGACCGAAAAAAAAGTTCCCAAAAACTCGCAGCTCATATTTCAACTGATAAAAACGAAAAAAGGCCAAAAGCAATTTTCACGCACACACAAACTTACAAAATACTCTCACACACACTCACAATGCTATGAATACATCATTGTTGCTCGTGTGCGGGCGTCTAATTGCCATTGTTGTTGTTGCTGCTGCTTCTTCTGCCGTTGCTGTTGCTATTGCTGTAAATGTGTAACAGGTGCGCTTTGGCATTTTGTTGTTGAAACCATAAATTAAATAACGAGCCATAAAAAAAGGTTTACAGCGCTCAGCGCTTGGCTAAAGTGCTTACAGCCAGCAACTCTTTTCATAACCCTAGACTGGAAACCTTCATCGATTGAACGAACACAGCTTTCTCTATAGTTTTTTCTTCCATAACAATTTCTTTTGTAATAAAATTAGTTGATGTAGTGCGAGAAAAAAGCCTACAAGGGCGTCACGTAAGTCTATTTTCTATGTTTGTATGCAAATTTTTTGGAACAAAAAACGGACTGTAAGGCAAATCGCCAACTTAATATATAGTAATTAAATAATAAGAAAATATATATATATATATAAATATATAAAAGCCTTTGTGTATTAATGTTGAAAGGGTTCATTCACTAAAGAGTTATTCTTTCAAGTTTTTAATTCATGGAACGTTTTTGATTTAACGAAACTTACCATTAGTGCACATAAAATAGGGTTACCAGTCTACGGATAATCCTTTTTTTTATAGCCTGATCCCATTAAAAATGGGAAATAAGGGTATAATGGTTTTGTGCAAAAGTATGTAACAGGCAGAAGGAAGCATCTCCGACCCAATAAACAGCCGAGTCGATATAGCCATGTCCGTCTATCCGTCCGTACGTCCGTCCGTCCGTATGTATGAACGCGCTGATCTGAGAGACTATAAGAGCTAGAGACTACAGATTTGGAACATAAGCTCGCCTAATCCCTAAGCAGTACAAGTTTGTTTGTGTCGATTTTCGATAACTCTTCCCGTTTCCGATATACACATGGGATCGATAACAACAAAATCTTTAATTCGGAAAACTTTGAGACGGAATTTAAGACATTAAACAAAATAATGACAATCTGTGTTTTTGTTGAAATCGGTTAAGAAACACCGGAGATATGGAACATTGAAGTTTAGTATTCAGTATGCAGTATGCGCGTACACACACACACACATACTTGCAAGCACTGACTGAACGCATATAGTATGGGAACCAGGGTATCTGTCTAGTAGGGATTTTTCGAATAGAGCCTTTTTACTTGTTTTTTTTTTGGTCAGCCGTAAAAATCGGCTCAAAACTTATTTTAAATGGCAGTTGTTGCATGTTGGTACACGTATGTAATGCTCGTGAGTCAGTGTGTGTGTATGTTTGTTTGTGTCTGCATGACATATGGCCATTTACGTGTATACCGACTAGCTCAACTGTTTACTAAAGAAGGAATAACAAACCAGTGCAAATTAGGAAACCATGAAGAGGTGTTTTGTATTTATGGAAAAATTATTCAGGACCTTTCTACAAAATACTTTTCATAACTACGCATTGAATAGGATATTATTTTGCATAGGGTATTTGTTAGTCCGACTTCTTGATTAATTTTTTTCCAACCCAAATGTCTGTCTCTCGCATTTTTTACAAGCTTCCTTATGTGTCTAATGTGTTTTAATAAGCGTTTTAAAGTGCCGTAAATTGCTTAACTCTAAACGGGTTTTGCTCATTTGTGCACTGAAATTGACAAAGCATTCATAATATTTATAAACCTTTTGGAAAATGGGTAAAATGTGTGTACTGCTGAGTTGATAAGTAAATATGTATATCACACATAAAAGAACTGTGCAACAGAATTTGCAAATGCAACGTTGCACAGGATGCACAGCATCTGGGCTCATACAAATAAAAGTATTCGTATCTACAGTATGGTACTAGGACCCAGACCCGCCATTCCGCACCTCTTCTTCCCGCCCGCACCTGTGCTGACAGCCACTTGAAGAGTGCGCGTGACATTCAGCGGCTGTGACAGGCTTCTTCTCCTTCCATTTTGTTGCTACCCATTTCACTCGATTTTCCCTACTCACCAAACGAACTTGGTTCGCATATTTGAATAATGCCCATCAAGTGGCAACGCCATTGTTGGGCTTTTATTTTGCCTGCCTTCAATCTGGCATCCTCCTTGTCCACGTTCTGTCTCCGCCCCTGCATGACCTGGCTGTGATTGACGATACGATTTTATATTGAATTGAGCTTAAATGCTTCTCTCCGAAGTCGAAGTCGCTGAAACTGCACGTGTCAGTTATTAAATGTGCTGATTAAGTGTAAAATATAAAGTTCCAGATCGACAGTGTAATATGGAATTATTTATGAATTCGCTCACTGGACCCTTTGTTAGGCAGCAACGTAATTATGACAAATTGTTGTGATTCACTCACAATTGATTTTTAATACAAATATCGAAATGACAACAACAGTCGCGTCACATACTCAATTATGAAAATAATAATAAGGTAAATTTCCATTTATATTTGATCCACGGGAATATAAGATTTAAAAGCAATAGCTGTCACAATAAATGTAAATGGGACAACTTATTAACAATTTATTGTACTCTAACACATTGAAGGAATGTCTTTGGTATGTATAAGACAGAAAGAAGAAACAGACTGAATTAAAAACTAACTGCAAGGTCACCTTAAGCATCACAACTCAAAACAAGTAAGAAGGCTCTAGTCGAAAAATCCTGACTTGACGATACCCTATACCCTATACCTAACGCGTACAGTCAGTGCTTGCAAGTATGTGTGTGTGTGTACGCGCATACTGCGTACTTGACTCAACTTCAGTGTTCCACACTCCGGTGTTTCTTATTCCGATTTTAATAAAAAATTCACAATTTGTCATTATTATTTCCACAAAACCATTATACCTTTTTACCAATTTTAAATGGGTTCAGGGTATAAATAAACAACTGCGTAGTTGAAATAGCACCACCAAGCTTATTTGCCTATACAGGCCAACAGACACACATAACGTTTTGCAATTTTTCCAAATTCGTATTTTTATACCCTGATCCCATTAAAAATGGGAAAAAGGGTATAATGAAGTTGTGCAAAAGTATGTAACAGGTAGAAGGAAGCATCTCCGACCCCATAAAGTATATATATTCTTGATCAGCATCGAAAGCCGAGTCGATATAGCCATGTCCGTCTGTCCGTCCGTCCGTCCGTCCGTCCGTCCGTCTGTATGTATGAACGCGTCGATCTCAGAGACTATAAGAGCTAGAGACTCCAGATTTGGAACTTAAGCTCGCCTAATCCCTAGGCAGTACAAGTTTCTTTCCGATTTTCGATAACTCTTCCCGTTTCCGATATACACATGGGATCGATAACAACAAAATCTTGAATTTGGAAAACTTTGAGATGCAACTTGAATTATAAAAACAAAATAATGACAATCTGTGAAATTTTTATCGAAATCGGATAATAAACACCGGAGATATGGGACATTGAAGTTTTGTATGCACTATGCAGTATGCGCGTACACACACACACACACATATACTTGCAAGCACTGACTGTACGCGTGAAGAATAGGGATCAGGGTATCGTCTAGTCGGGATTTCTCGACAATCTGTGAAATTTTTATCGAAATCGGATAATAAACACCGGAGATATGGGACATTGAAGTTTTGTATGCACTATGCTGTATGTGCGTAGACACACACACACATACTTGCAAGCACTGACTGTACGCGTGAAGTATAGGGATCAGGGTATCGTCTAGTCGGGATATTTCGACTAGAGCCTTCTTACTTGTTTTAGTATGCTTCAAGCTCCCCTTATTTTATTATAATGTTATAAGTAGTAAGCAAAATCAAAAGACTAAATGGCACCACAAATGCATTCTTCATAAAAATCGTTAAGTTTAACAAATCTATCTTAATTACAACATGTGCTTATTATGTTTTACTTCTTACTATTATGTTAATTTATTGATTGGTCGTTAAATGTTTTAGTAAAGTGAAAATGTGAGTTTTTTTTGCATCTCACATTATAGTTGGTAGATTGTTTTTTTTGGTTTGGATTTAAATCAATTAAAACGATAAAACTATAAAGACACGGCTAATACAAGTGATCAATAATGAGCTTTGAACTTTTTTCTTACTATTAGTGTGATAGCGCAAAATGTTGCTAATGCCTCAAATAACATAAAAGCCGGAGATTCCCACATTTTTGAGTTCTACTCCTTCATCAATAATTTACAAAAGCAAAAAGCTGTAAAATCGATTTAATTGGTCAATCGATGCATGGAGGAATATTTTACGGACAGATACGATTAGATTTTACGTAATTGGAAATCATTAATTAATGCGGGTATTAAACAAAAGCGCCGGTAAGTATGCAATCAACTTTTTTGAACTGTGAAAATTATGAGCAAAGTTCAAAGAAAAGTTTCTTGCTAAATAATAAGTTCTGCAGTCAAATTAAATCCACTAGTATTTGTTCGATCGTAGCCGTAGATAACAAATATGGGAAATATCCATAAGGCAAATCAGTTTTAAACCTCTCTACCTTTTTTTGTAGTATAGTTAAAAAAGATATAGCCCAATTAATAAAACATTTTATAACTTTTATAATTTTAAGAGAGTTAAATTCATACCTATGACGTAAATTTAGATGCACAATATCTGACCCGAAAGTGCAACACAATTAAGCAACATTTTAATGCCAGACTTGCTCTTGTACAGAATTTCGCCTCGATGTTGCATGTGCGCCGTGTGGTCGTTATAATTGATATTTCGATGGAACTACAGAAGAGCTGGACACATATGTATATGTAAGGGATGGAAAATGTGCGGCAGGTTATAAGTGTATAGTGTTTAGTTTCTGATGCGTCCTGTCAAGTGCAAACAAAAGTCTTGCGGTTTAGGTTTAATGTTGATGTATTTTTACTTTGATTGCGTTTATAATTTCGAACAACAGCAGCAACAGCAATAACAACAATAAGTACGAGAACAAAAAAAAAGCATTTAGCGGATTTTATAAGGTGCAGCAAATGCCAATAAGCGTGCGGATCGTGACTTGATGCAGCAGGAAGACTATTCGAATGCAAAATGGGGAGCGAGCTTGATGCACGTGCTCTGCATAAATCGATACGAGTTGGCAGCAAACGCAAAGTGAATTATATTTTTGTAGTATATATGCGCAAGGTGTCTTGAATATAAATGTTGTTATTTTATGTGTGTGTGTGTGTTTGTGTGTTGGGTGTTATATGAATCTATAAGGCAAATCAGCTAACTAGCTTGATAATCAAATATATGTATGTATGTTCCCTTAGTGTACCATTTAAAGGGTCTCGACTGAATAATTTTTTAGCTTAGAGCGATACAAATAAACAAAAACACTTTTTTGGCAACACGCAAAATTATGTAAATTAAGCTGAGCATTTTACCAGTATTTCAAATTTGCATATTGCGACCGCATTGTTTACCACACGACTGGGGATGTTTCAGGCGAGTAGGCCTCTCTTTGGATTTTATTATGCAAGGCACAGGCAATGGCCAAGTTATGCGCTCAAGCATGTAATTTTTCACTCTGTGCACTCGCCACCCAGTCATAGTTTGACTTATTAATGCCTTGTATATCAAAGGCTTAACTTTACTTTCTACGAACTGGCCAAAGTGTTGAAAGTGACAGCTATTTGCTTTTAACGCGACGCATCGCTTCGAGTCCTGTCATAATATCACATCCTTTGTCTACTCAGATGCTTATTATGGATGGATGGATGTTTGCTTGGGACCAGCTCGTGACTGGGACTGCTCTAATGATACTTAACACGAATATGTAAACCCACACAACCGAGCACAAACAAACAAACACACGCAAATGCACATATATAGATCACTTAGCCGTTAAATTTATGTGCATGTTGAGACCCAAGCATGCGGAAGATGATTTTCGGGAATTTAACGGGATTGCGAATAGACGAACCTGTGCAAAGTTGAATATTTCTATCAAGTTAACTGCGCAGTTAAGCTTTTAAACTAGCACTAGTGAAAATTTCTATAAAATAACCTTTTAAAATGTTAATATTTCCTCAAGTCTTTATTGAATCTGTTAAAATAAGTAAGGTTGTATATCTGTATGATTTTCCATAAATTGTGTCTGGATGATCTATGATCCATCTGTCTCTTTCTATGAGTTAACTCAGCTAACAAGCCAGAAACTAAAATTGTCTTTTTTTTGCGATTTATTTCCTTTTGGCAGTTGAAATTTGACCCTAGTAGAACGGTGCATGGCAATAACCGCATAGATTCGCAAAACAGAGGACTTCAACTGCCACCATGGCAACACTTAGTTAGTAACCTCAAATGGGGTTTGGCAATGTGCATATAACGAGTGAAAAAAACGCTACAAAAGCAGGATTTAGTTGCAAATAACTTTCCATAAAATGTACAAAACTGTAACAACAAACCAGTGAAAACGTTACAGTCGGACGCTATTGACTGCGAAATATTCTGGCTGATGAGGAGTCAGCTTGCAAAGGGAAAGATTTGACGATTTTTGATTTTACAAGGAGTTCGGTGTTGTTGATGCAAATCTTTGGAAATGTAACTTATTATGTTGGAACTAACTTTGGTGACTTTATCCTTAATTCTGTGGAAGATATGGAGATTTCAGATTTTAAAAGGCAGGTGGAGTGGGTGCACACCCACAAATGACATCCAAATTTTCGATGCATATCTTTGGGGGAAGTCACTATGTATTTTTCCTCAAAAACTCAAAAACTTTGGACAGGTATCCTCGTTTAAAATGATTTGCACATCGAGGTGTATCGATTTTAACAGCCCCCAGTGGGTGTAGCTCCCCAATTTTAACAAAAACCAATAAAGACGATAGTCGCAAATCGATAAAACCATTATATTATTCACATTCTTACAGCTTACATAGATAGCTCTTCCGCTCTCCAGGAACAGCAACAATAAAAAAAACTTACACATTTTTTTTTTTGCTGTTCACAAGTTGACAGCTGGTCAATTTATTATAATCAAGTATTCCAAAATTTTGGACCACAGTTGTCGTTAATGCAACTAAGAGTTTACCGTCTTAAAAGTTGCAGCTATTGATGATGTAAATCGCGATGACTTGGTTTTGAATGAGAAGTGGGTGTGGGACGACGAGATGCAACAAAAACAGTTATTTAATTTTGGTACCACACACCAAAAATTTACAAACCGTATCAAAATTAAACACAACTGCATTTAAATTTAGTATTTACTGTACTCAAACATATTAAGTAAAAAAATAATAAGTCATTATTTTCATTAAATGAGGAATTGGTAACGTAATGTGTTATGAATCTTATCGTTGATTTTTTTTCAAGCTACGTGTATGTCATACTAAGTTTAGGAACACCTATTCTGGGAGCATGATTAATCACACTTTTCCAAAAATTGTTATGACACCGGTGTTAAAAAGTATAGTAAGTTGAAGCCAAAATGACGAATAACTTATACATACATCACTGGCTCCGGCTTTAAAGCAACGATATTTCCATAAATAAATAATGCTGAAATTGCACTCTCAAGAGTTGCTTTGCTCGTAAATATGCTAACTAGTTTGCTAATGGCTAAAAAAAATGGTAAAAGCGTATGCGTTTACTTTATTAGTTGGCAGACAATTTAAAATGCAGGCAGCTCGCCACAATGGGCCAGGTATTGCGCATCGTAGCCCTCGAATCGCATTTGTGGATTTTCTTCATTGCAAACTCATTAGAGCGCACCGGAATTTGCAGTTTAACCAGATTTGCTTGAATTTGAAAGCGCATTAATTAGTCAATCTGCCATGTTTCTCTTTACAAAGCCAGCAAATTAGCAGCATAGTGTGTGTGTGTGTGAATTAGGGGTGTGGCTATGCGCCTACAATGTGTAAGCCGTGAATATGCGTTCATTCAAGCGAAAGTGCAATATTTAATAACGAACTGTGTGATCAGTTGGAAACCTATGTGTTTAAGTTCAAGTTCATCAATTCTGTTAACCAATTAATCAAAAATTTCCATGTGGTCTAAACGCTTCGGCGAAACAGCCGCTCAGAAGAAGCAACAACAACAGCAGCAGCTGCTAAGCAATTTGTTTTGCCACCGAGTAATTTGTTTTTAAAAGCAAATGTTTTGCAATTTGTTAACAAGAAAATTTCTTCGCTTTTCTCCGTTTTGGTCTTGGTCTTGTTTGCATGGTTTGCTTGGCTTCTTCTTTTTTCACTTTAGCTGGTTTACATTATTTGCGCCGTTGTTTCGTTTCTTGTTTACAACATTTTTGGTTGGCACACAGAGCCTTCTGTCTCTGCTCCACATCTCTCACTTCTTCTTTGACTTTCTCTGGCGCTTCGCTTGGGTCTCTTCATTGAAAAAAAAATTTTACACGAATGCTGGCTAAATGATAAGCGGCAAAAGTCTGCGTACAAGTATGAACGTATTCGTATGTATATATTTGTGTGTCTGTTTAGGGCTCTTCTTTTGTACGGTATAAATAAATTTTCAGTCAAAAATTAAAAGTAAATACATATTGATTGGCTAAAAAAACAAAAGTCTTACTCTTGAGTGATATCCTGAAAAAATGTTAACCTATTTATACCTTGATCCCATTAAAAATGGGAAAAAGGGTATAATGAATTTGTGCAAAAGTATGTAACAGGCAGAAGGAAGCTTCTCCGACCCCATGAAGTATATATATTCTTGATCAGTATCAACAGTCGAGTCGATATAGCCATGTCCGTCTGTCCGTCCTTATGTATGAAATCGTCGATCTCAGAGACTATAAGAGCTAGAGACTCCAGAAATTCAAGATTTTGTTGTTATCGATCCCATGTGTATATCGGAAACGGAAACAGTTATCGAAAATCGAAAAACAAACTTGTACTGTATAGGGATTGAGCGAGCTTATGTTCCAAATCTGGAGTCTCTAGCTCTTATAGTCTCTGAGACCGACCCATTTATACACACAGACGGACAGACGGACGGACATGGCTATATCGACTTGGCTATTGATGCTGATCAAGAATATATGTACGTTATGGGGTCGGAGATGCTTCCTTCTGCCTGTTACATACTTTTGCACAAAACCCATTTTTAATGGGTTCAGTGTATAAAACTTATTGGGATAAGTTTCCTTTAATCCAGTTTGTAATTCTTTTTTGGGGCCAATAAAAAACATAGTAATTAAAATCGGCTCGAAGCTTCGAATTTTTAATAGTTTTGCTTGAAATTGATTTTTGATAAATAAAGTAATTGAAGGTAAGACACCAATATCCAAAGTATCCAATAAAAATAAAATATAATATGCAATTAAACTATCAGCTACACATAACTTTTCCATTTGTAACATTAAATTCAAATCTAAACTAAAACCTTTTCAATCTATACAAAGACTTGTCATCTTTTCCATTTTTTCACAGTTTGCGTTTTATGTTGTTATTATTATTGGACGTAGATGTACTTACGGACAGTACATTCAACTGGGCCCAAACACAAAGCGACCCACCTCCAACATATTGTGCTAAAATCTTGGTCTGAAAACTCATTTTAAAGGACGATATATTCCGAGTGTAATTAAATTTAAATTCTTCCACCGTAAAATAAGCTTTAGATTTTGTTAAGTTAGGGGGAAGCCTTAAAATAAATATTTGTTTTTTGGGGGGCTGAAGTTAAATTTTCAGATAATGGAATGTTTGGTTTTTTAAATTTATTGGATTCATTTTGTTAGGCTAAGTCAACACTACTTTCGACCAAAGAAACCGAAGGACCGGGATTAGAAGAAACAACATCAATGGGTTTTTAAATGTTTTTATCTGGTATTTCGTTTATTTTAGAGACTATTGTGAATTAATTTATTTTTATTTTTAATTTTGGGCTTTAGAGCGTTTGGTGGATTTTCAGACATGGCAGGACTCGATGACCGTCCAACAATGGTCTTTTTGCACCGTTAAGATATTTTCGCAAAGTTTTTGTAACTGACAAAAACTCCCTCAAAGCTAAGCTGAGTCCTCATGATGCCTGCCATGTCTTTCTTTATGTCTCCAAACATGACCAACATGGCCTCTTATGATGTTTACTGCCCATTAGATCTTTAATACGGCCGTTAAGACCAGCACCTTTTTTTTGTGCGATATTTAGGAACATCCAATAGCCAATAAAACCCATCTTGGTGTTTGCGCGAGCTTTGCAGACCTTGTAACAGACGGTCATTTTAATTGATAAATAAATAAAATAAAACAAAAGGAGGAAAAATAATTATTTATGGAATAATTAAATACTGCTCAAAAAAATAAAAATAAAAGTTTAGGGCTACCCTAGAATAAAAAGTATAAAATCTAAAAGAGTGCAAGCGTAAAATACAAAAAGAAAATATCAGCAGGCGAGGCGCCAACTGAACAAATAAAGCAGTTAGCTTGGACTGTAGTGTTTGTTGTATTTAGACACTTTTTGCAAAAGTAATGCAAATAAGTATTAATTTAATGTTCACTTTTGTCACAATTTAATTGCACAAAGTCGCGAAATTAATACAGAAATTAAACAACAATACAAACATGAATTGGTAATAATAATATTAATCAGCATATTTGAACAAAAATTAATAAATAAACACATACATATATATGTTCTTACAGAATCTTTCTAGAAGGTAAGAAAATAATACTTGTCTTATGTTAAATATATTGTATTTGATAATTTAGGTACGAGCCAACATGCATAATAATACAATTCAATGTATATGTGTTTATATTTTAGTATTTTCAAATCAGCCGTTTAGTTCTTAATTATGTATTTAGACACTTTTTGCAAAAGTAATGCAAATAAGTATTAATTTAATGTTCACTTTTGTCACAATTTAATTGCACAAAGTCGCGAAATTAATACAGAAATTAAACAACAATACAAACTTGAATTGGTAATAATAATATTAATCAGCATATTTGAACAAAAATTAATAAATAAACACATACATATATAAGATGTTCTTACAGAATCTTTCTAGAAGGAAAAAAAATAATACTTGTCTTATGTTAAATATATTGTATTTGATAATTTAGGTACGAACCAACATGCATAATAATACAATTCAATGTATGTGTGTTTATATTTTAGTATTTTCAAATCAGCCGTTTAGTTCTTAATCGACTTTGTTCTAAATCGACAATTATAACTTGGATTTGAAGATTTACCTTGAGCAAAAACTTGCCAAATGATTATTTATGTAAGCTCTTCAGCGCGTACAATTGTAAAGCAAATATATTTTACATATGAAATAATATTTGCATGAAGTGATAAATAATATTCTGCACTTTGCTGGTTTCTTTTTTAAATGTATGTTAAGTAATCATGTAATAAAAACACACACAAAAAACAGGCGTAAGATATAACTTTCCGTGAGAGTGAGACGCACTCAAAGAAGGCCAAAAAGTTGAACTTTAACACCTTCAATGACAGATACCCAGAATGACCCCTTTGAGAATGACCCCTGTCGCAGTTTTGAGTAAATAACATGAAAACAACAAAAATAACCTAAGGCCAGGCCCAGGCGTCAGTTTGATGGCCACGTTAGCAGGCCAAGCCAGCCACCACCAAACCACCTAAAAACCACTCACGAGCAACATTTTGCTTTGCATTTTTATGAGTTCGCTTTGATACTTTTTGTTGTTGTTGTAGCTGTTGCTGTAGTTGGCCATTATGCGCATAAAATATAATAGGGTTGTTAGTATCCCAGATACAATAGAATCAACGCCTGATGCACACACAGCCAAAGCAAAAATCTGAGATGCCTTATAACCCACAAACAGAGACAATCAGTAAAGGAAAGAGAGCGGGAGATGGAAATGGGCTGCACCGCTCAACAAAAAAAAATAACAACAATAAAAGTAAAGAAAGGGCAAACGGAAAAGCTAAAAAGATTTATCTTTACATTTTTATTATTAGTTTCTCACTGCAAGCTTAGCGTCCTCCAGGGTTAGCTTGGGCTGTGGCTTTTTCTTCTGCCTCAACAGCATCACAAATTGATGCAAAATCTTATTGCAAATTTTGGTAAATTTCAGACCTTTATTTTAGAGATGAGTGCCAGAAATTTTTGTTAAATAATAATTTTCTCGTTTATGTTAAGAACATTTAAGTTAATGTCAAAGCACAATACCAGCTTAAGGTACTGATGGGTATCAACAGAACAAAGGAATAACGTGAGACGTGATGCTGGTCAATACTTTAATAAGTCGAAAATTCTGCCTTCTGTCTTTTACATACATTTGCATTATACAGTTCTTCTCATTGTATGTTCAGGGTATAAAAGAACGAAATAAGGTAAAATGAAAATTGCGAGCGAAGCCGATGGCAAAAACTTGTTGTTGTGAACTTAGTGCAATGAATCTTATGTAAAGCTTGTGATTTTAAAAATACACGTATGTGTAAAAGAAGTATATAGCATTTGCCGACAAAATCAATCCTTGAAAGCTTTTATTTGCTACTAGTGGATTAATCGAAAGCTGCTTTGCTTGTGTTGTGTAATTTGATGCTGTCCAAAACACCCTCTAGTACTGAGATTGCCGTGTCAGAGCTTATGAATTGGGTTTTCCAAATGAATAGCTGTGCTTTGTGCGTATTTGCTATATGGCCCGAACGTCAGCTGTCAGTAGCCATAAGGTTCAATTTATTGTTTGCTGCAAAGCTGCCAAAATAACTGAACGAGCTCGCTGGCTGGCTGCCCTGTCAGCTGCCCTGCTGTGACCCTTTTGTCTCACTTTCACGCTTATTTAATGCTTGACCGTGTCATTTTGCAACTACAAAATGAACAGAAATTGCACATTTTGGATTTTTATTCAAAAAGGAATTTAACTTGTTGACAAAGTTGTGTTTTTCTTCCATTTCATGACGCAATGCTTTGCACGTAAATGCGCATTAAAATCCGTTTCTAAGTGCAAAAAACAATTTCCATAATACGACCTTACCCCTTACTTTACTAAGCCTTGTAAATTTCCAATTTGTTTAATGATCTGCCTCCCAACGGCATTCTGTAAAAGCAGACGGAAAAGAGAAGCATTTTTTGCTATTTAATTTTCTCTTTTTCTTTCCTTGGCGTTTCACTGAGTTTTCTCTTTTGATATGCTATCTGCTGGCTCGTACGCCTAATTGTCAGTGTTATGCATATTATTTTCATTTCAGCAAATGGCACAGAAAATGTATTTAAGAATTAAACCGTATACTAAAAGCGGTTATTTATTTATTTTATACATTCACAAGTGAAAACAGGCCAGGTTTCGGTGTCTCAATTAGAGCTGTGGTACCAGATCTTTGTGGGTTATTGGCTACGTGTGAAAATCTAAAAAGCTTACATAGAACAAGTAAGCAGAATCCCGACTAGACGATACCTTGAACCCCATGCTATGTAAAGTCAGTGCTTACAAATATATGTTTGTGTACGCGAATACTGTACTTACTTACTTTCATTGTTCCCAATCTCTGTTTGTCAACCGATTTCAATAAAGTCTAATGTTTTAAACGCCGCCTCAAAGTTTTCCAAATTCAAGCTTTTGTTGTTATCGATCCCATGTGTATATCGGAAACGGGAAGAGTTATCGAAAATCGAAAACAAACTTGTACTGACCAGGGATTAGGCGAGCTTATGTTCCAAGTCTGGAGTCTCTAGCTCTTATAGTCTCTGAGATCGACGCGTTCATACATACGGACAGACGGACGGACAGACGGACATGGCTATATCGACTCGGCTATTGATGCTGATCAAGAATATATATACTTGATGGGGTCGGAGAAGCTGCCTTCTGCCCTTTACATACATTTGCACAACCCCATTATACCCTTTTTCCCATTTTTAATGGGATCAGGGTATAAAAAGACAATGCCATTCCAATTTTTTAGTGCAGCATTTAATTACACGCACCATTTTGCTAAGAAACATTTCAAAAACTTTTTTTTTTTTAAGATTATTTAAATGGATATATAAAAATAAGTAACCGATAATTAAAGAAAAAAAAATCCTATAAAAAAAAAAAATAAGATATGTCTGCCATTTTAAAACTCGACAAACTCCGGCTTGGAACCACATCCAGGGTTCTACAATTTGGAACATCTGCTGATTTCCGCAGCCGGAACCGAACAGCTGAAAGCAGGCGAAGAACTGAGTAATTTTTAGAAGCTGTGGTATTTATATTTATGGATATTATATTTTTGACTTTATTTAAATCTAAATCTAGATGAAGAATTTATATTTTTACGTCCACCTTCATTGAACCGGGATACAGTTAGCCAAATTAAAAAAAAACCAATTGACCCTGGAAAAATCCAAAGTTTTTTTTTTCGTTTTGTTTTCTTGCTTGATTAATTCTTGTTGCTGGCTGTCTTTTCTTTCTTTCAATTTTATGAGCACTCAATTTTCATGGCAAAGTTTTTTTTGTGACTGTGGGACGAAAAGCCCATTCTGGTCAAAAGCCCATTAGGCACACTTGATTAAATATGCCCCAAAAACTCTGCGCTAAAACGCGTAAGCTGGTTACTTCCAAATTGCGCCTGTAATTAAAATTTTTTTTCCATTTCTTTTATAACTGGCAAAATAATTTTAATTTATTCAATCTTAAGCTAAGGACGCATTTTTCCAGGTTCCCATTAAGACTGCTGCATGAGAAGTTAATACAATATATTCATAGATGTTACCTGTTGAAATGCTGTCAATAAGCACATCATTAGGCTTAGGTTATTCTCTAAAGCAGAAGGCAAAGTTCAACTGACTTTCAGGACTGGTGCTTGATTTGATTGAATGGTGAATGAGCTGAAAAGCTTTTGCAACTCGTATACTTAACTTGATGTCTAGCTAGACACACACACATACATACATATGTATATGCATACATGGATATATGGTTACAGTTATGTCTTTCTACATCTGTGTGTGTATTTATGTTAGTGCCTTGACTGCTCGCATGCAAATTGTTGTTCGTCGCCTTTTCTATAAAGGCAACATACTTTTCTTTCAATTTACTAATGCACTACTTGTGCTGCCAAGCCAAATGACAAAGGTTGACTAGCTGCCAGCACACTCAAAGATATGTTTTTTCAATTTTTTGTTTGGTTTTGGTTTTTTTTTTTATGTAGCTTAATTTCACTACATAAACAGATTAATTCGACTATTCGCAAAGATATTTCAATAATTTTGCCTATTTTGAGCTTAATAAAGGAATACCTTTTATTCAGTTGCAGCTTTTTAAAATCGTGTTTTAAATATTCTGCCTATAGTTTGCAGAAAGTTATTGTTGCATGCATTCCAAGCGAGCGAAACTCAATCATGTTTGGGTATCAGTCTTGCATTGTAAGGAGTGTTATGCACTGTGACGTTTGCCACAATTCTTGCTACATGCAACCATGTATATGCAATCTAGCTTTCTTAAGTTCGGCTTTACTATCTAAAATATTGTAAGAATGTGGGAAATACGTATATTTTTTTTTTTTATTTCAAGGAGCACCTCCGAATCAATATGTATATCAATATATCCATGTCCGTCAGTCCATCTGTATGAACGTGTCAATCTTAAAGAATATTAGAGCTAAGAAAATTTTTAATATAAGTTCTGGTGTACCCTGCGCAAAACAAGTTTGTTTGATAGTACCGATACCCACTCCCGATTCCGATATACATATCGATAACAAGAACGCCTTGGATTGGGAAATAATTTTTGAAATGTAGGAGCAGCGGAAAACATAATCTTAGGTTTAAAGCTTAGTATAAAATTAGTAATTGTTCAAGGCCTAGTATAATCAATCCTAGATTTATATATTTACAAATAGCTGTTGCCGTTAAGTAACGGGTTCGGTTAAACGCTTAGTTAAACGACTGAATCCTTTATAATAATTATTTGTGTGTGTGTGTTTGCGTGTTTAAACTTGCCTTTAGTAGTATGGGTGTGTACCCTTAAATTACTTACTCAGTAGCTGTTTTTTTTGGTTCCAAACAACATTTAATTAGTGCAAATAATAAAGTTGGTTTTAGCAGCTGGTGAATTTGATTATCGAATTTTATGCTTTAATTCATTTAAATAATATACCTAGCACACAAGTTGAGGGAGCAATGAAAATAAATGAAGCCTCATCAAAAAAAAAATTTTGAATATTAAGAAAAACGCGCACAGCCAGCAGCCAGACAAGCAACGGCAGCGGACAACTCATAAAGAAATTTAAAAATATAAGAAAAACCAAAAAAATTTAAAGCGAGTCGCAGGTGCGACCATTAAGTCACCCAGTCAAAAAAAATTGGTTATTTTCTTCGCGTACATATTTAAAAATCTTTCAATTCCGAAATACAGAAAATGACAAGGAAGCAAGGATTTGAATGACCAAGAGGACATGTTGTACACTTCTTGGTTGCTTGCGATTTTTATTTGTGTTTGTGCAACGTGGCATGAAAGTTAGCCCGGCTCACCCACAACACCAACACACACACACACACCTTAGCCGTGCGACCATCAGAATCTGTCAAGTGCAAATGTGCACTGTAATTAAAAGTGTCTGTGTGTGTTTGCGAGCGTAAACGAATGTATATGTATATATGTGAGTATATATATATGCGTGTGTGTGTAGGTGTGTGCAGGTACAAGAAACAGCAAAACAATTGAAAACAAAAATGACAAAGAATGTTTGGCTTTTAGTTATGAGTATAATAAATATACCCTGCGTGTGAGTGATTTTTATTAAATGATGCCCTTGTCAAAGATTTAATTACTTTGAAATTAATTTCAAAAATTAAATTCAAAAACATGAGCCTAAAAATAATAGTTAACTAACATGTTTACTAATATTATCATAGGCATGTTAGTATTTAGTTTGAAACGATAAAAAATCAAAATATTCTTTTTTTCTCTGCCACAGACCGTAAACTTCAAAATTTGTTAGTTTGTAAAAAGAAAAATGACGATTAAATAACAAATGAAAATTTTCCCGCTTGGAAATTAAGTTGCCCTAAAAAGTCTTTGTGTAGCCAATATTATTTTACCCCACAACTTTTATGCTGTTCGGGTCTGGAACAGAAGACCAGCATGGATTGTGAGTTGATCATTTACTTGAAATTTTATGACTTTTATTAACTTATCGTGTTTTTATTAAAGTCAAAAAGGATCCATAAGGGATTATTATGAGGACATTTTGTTGGTCAATCCGAATGTGTACCAAACGAAGCGTTAATATAAGAAAAGGTATCAACACATTCCTACGAATAGGTATTAACCCACTTTAAAGGGTATCAACAAGTTGGGATCTCTCAGTTTGCGAATTGTTTTCTTTTAAGCTTCTTTGCTTGTGTGAGCCCCGAACGACAAAGCCTTGTGTGAGTTATTTTCAGAAAAGTGAACTATCTAGTTAACTTGTATGCTGGCTCACTGATTTCTGGTGGCTGGCAGCTTGTATTGTATGAGACTGTGGCCTACTTAACCGCTAAAACCCGAACAGCGGCGCAGATGGTAAGTTAGTTATCTAACTAAAACGGGAAAAGGTCAGGCAAGTAAAATAAATGAATGAGTGCCATAATGAAAGTGTTCAGTGAAGTCTTTTCAGTTGCCAGGCATACAGCCTATCATTTTAATGAACATTTGGACATAAACATAAGACAGACAGAATACTATGATTTCATTTTGTCTCGTCTCGTATTTCTATTTTTGTCTACAATCGGGGCAATGTAAATTAGTTCCATAGGTGAAGTGTACTTGACCTGAATATATGATAATTGAGTTTTTGGCTATTCAATAAACTCAAGAAGGACGAAAAAACGCCCATTTGCAGTCATTTTACTAATTGCACTTCAATCAGGTGGCCAAAAAGCAGAACAAAATACCAAAATAAACGAGCAGACAACATGCATAAAATTCAATCAACTTTTCCTACAAATATTTGAAAAAGCATTTAAATCATATTTGGCAAGAAAATGTGATAACTTGCACACAAACTAAAGCTTAAATGCTTAAAGAAAAACGTAAAAGAGTTAAATTAAAAAAAATTGTGTGGTGCTCAGATTCAGTCACATTTAAAATGTATATGTGTAACGTAGAATATTGAATTAAATTGATAACAGTTTTTATGGCCATGTGTTAATGTTAATATATGAATTCAAAACAGCATTTCAAATGGCAAAGGGGAATAAAATGGTACACGCTGAAATGAATAGAAATTGCAGAAAACTGCGAGAAAGACGTGGCTTGGCATTTTAAAAACCACCTCGACGCCAGCATGTGAAAGTGCAAACTGCCAAGCATAAATCTTGCCAAGCACAATGGCCAAAACAGGAGAGCAGAAGTTAGAGTTGAAGACAAAGCAGTCGACAGCATTCAGAGCAATCGGAACCCAAACACTAAAAGCACTTAGCTGTTGAAGCTGTGAAGCTGCCTAATTTATGGCCCGTGTCTGAAAGCACAGAGGCCCAGCCAGACAGAGAGCTCCACCTCCCAAACAGATAGACAACGGCAGAGCAAATAGCACCAGATTAGCCACAGACGATTGCACTGAAACAATGCAGAACGCAGAAGGCGTGGATCCTTGAAAATATATATATATATATGTGACCAACTGGACACATGCAAAAATTGCGGGACTACAAGACTACTAAGTGTGATAAGCTTTCCACACATTTATGCCACTCAAATCGATTTGAGCATGTTGAAAAAACTTTTATTTGCATTTATTTTGACATCACGCGCGTGCTTATGTATATATGTATAGGCATAAAACTACAAATCAATTTGCATAATTGAATTCGTGTGATTGACATTACATGAGAGCGATACTTAAGTACTTGAGCAGCAATGCAATAAAGAGCTTATAACAAAGTTGAGTGCTCGGAGCTAATAAGATTTAGAACATAATAAAAATAATCAGTTGGGCTTTTGCAAAATAGAATAATCTGAACTGAGTTAATAAGTATAATAACAGTGAAATAAAGTCAGTCAATCTAAATTTGTTGGCACTACCATATGTGCGCAAAATATTTTAATATTGTTGGGAATCCATGGTATTTTCAATAAAGCACCTTCGAACCATCATTGACAAGTTTTCTAACTTAACAGTTATAATATTTTTGTTTTGAAGTGCTTTTAACGGCTTGCGCCACACTCTGCTGGGGCCATCATTAAAGTAAAGTTTTATTTTTGATTTGAATCTGGCTGTCCCGCGTGGATCCAGGCAAAAGTTAAACGTCTCTCAGCAAGCTCCGCCGACATCAAAGGTTTTTTCGAGCCCGAGATGAAAAGTGGGTACTTTTAATTGCTTTTCTGAAAAATTTGCTTAATATGGTAATTCCAAATTCATTCTTCATCTCATTGGCAAGCGTTCTAGTAGATCTGGATAGTTGGATTTCATTGATTAGGGAGCTACTCGAGGTAGGGGTTGTTAAATCGATAAGAAGTCTATGCACCTTGTGTGCAATTCGATAAAACATAACAAACATATATCCCACTTTCAAAAAGTTAGAGTCACCAAATTTGGTGAGGGCCTAGCTGGTTACTTCCCCCAAAAATCTGCATCAAAAGTTTGAATGCCACGCTCACCAATACTCCCAACCTTTTGATATTAGAGATCCCTATATCTTCGTTCCTTTCTTTTTTAACCTACAGTCACCAAACTTGAATTTAATATAGCTAATGACTACAGATCTGCATCAAAATTTAGATGCCACGCCCAACCCGCCTTTGCGGTTTAACTTTCTCGAGAGCAATGTCAAGAACAGTACACTGCTAATTTTCCTAATATTGTTATTTTTATATTTCAAAAATACATTTTAATAGTTCAGTTTTAAATTTAGTGGAAAAAATAAGTCGCTGTAATTATATATAATTATTTTTATTTTTATTTTTTGTAACTTAAAATTTATTTTTTGGCCATTTTAGCAATGTCTTATCTTCAGTTTTTGCAACACTGATATGGACATCTATTTGATTGTTATGATTATTACATTTAGTCCTTGACGTTTATTGAAAAAGTAAATGTTTGATAATAGTCACGTAGTGGATACTACCAACACTACCTAAACCACGTCAGAAACGAATAAAACAACGAACATTTTAAGGAAAAATAAAAACGGAACTGTGCCGGGTTTAAAATTTGCGACACATGACATGCAAAAACAAAATACGAAAACACTGAAACGTGCTTTTTTGACATTTGGCGTTATGTGGGCGCACGAGTGTGTATGCGTATGTGCAAGTGTGTGCGTGTGCTTGGTTTTTTTATACCCTGATCCCATTCAAAATGGGAAAAAAGGGTATAATGGTTTTGTGCAAAAGTATGTAACAGGCAGAAGGAAGCATCTCCGACCCCATAAAGTATATATTCTTGATCAGCATCAACAGACGAGTCGATATAGCCATGTCCGTCCGTCTGTCCGTATGTATGAGCCAACCGATCTCATAGACTATAAGAGCTAGAGACTCCAGATTTGGAACTTAAGCTCGCCTAATCCCTAGGCAGTACAAGTTTGTTTCCGATTTTCGATAACTCTTCCCGTTTCCGATATACACATGGGATCGATAACAACAAAATCTTGAATTTGGAAAACTTTGAGACAAAATAATGAAAATCTGTGAAATTTTTATTGAAACCGGTTAAGAAACACCGGAGATATAAGACATTGTGTATGCAGTATGCAGTATGCGCGAACACACACACAGACATACTTGCAAGCACTGACTGAACGCGTAAAGTATAGGGATCAGGGTATCTTCAAGTCGGGATTTCTCGACTAGAGCTTTCTTACTTGTTCTATTTTTATTTCAGTAATAACAAGTAAGAAGTCTCTGTTCGGATTAGCTCGATTAGGAGAGACCTTGAACCCTAAAACCTAAACGAACGGCCATGCCTGCACCACTGCACCAATGGTTATTGACTAAGCTCTAATCTTCCATATATAGGTGTTTCTCATCCAATTTCAACACAAATTTCACCGATTTTTATTATTTCAGCTACAGTTTCAAAAGATTTTAGATGTGTATTTGAAAACGTGAAGAGATATCGATAGTTAAAAAAAAAACTTGTACTGTCCACAACTTAGGAGAAGATACGTTGCTGATCAATAACATAAACACTTTATGGGGTCGGAGATGTTTCCTTATGTTTGTAACATAATTTGTTTTAATGGGTTCAGGGTATAAAAATAAGCCTACAATAAAAACTTAAACAATAAAAAACAATCGCATACATTTACAACTATCGCCAAAAAAGTCGCGACGGTCCAGTTCTTTGACCTTATTGGGACGCCACCAACCATACACCAACCATGTCATACAATCGCACCTTTATGCGCCTCTGCCAGTTGCAGATTTTTTGTTGTTTGGTGTGTCGCACGTTTGTGTTAGCAAATTGAATTTCACTGCCAATAATTTGTGCTGTATTGATTTAAAAGAAGCAAGGAGCAAGCCAGCATGGCGACAAGGAAGCAAGAAGGCATTCGAGTCAATTACTGCTGCTAAGTGAATTGACAATAAAATCAAAATCTAGCAACAAACTGTTGACCCTCACCCACACACTCACCAACACTTACACACGCATTCAAGACATTGTTGAACTGTCAACTAGCGCACACAAACCTACAAGTAGACGAGCACACACATACACATTGTATTACTTTCATTATCTGTGCAAATATTTGGCAGTTGACAGTTTGGCTCAGTTGCCAGCTCAACAGTTTTGGGCAACTTTTTAAGCCGCTTAGCAGCAACCAAAGTGAAAGTTATTGTGTGTTGAGAACAACAACAATGCTCAAACACACACAAACACATACAAAAACTTTTGGTGCACATTTCATATAAGTGCTAAAAGACAAACTATTTTTGTTTGTCCCTGCAGCTGTTGTTTTTGTTTCTGTTGCGTGCGCTTTTGATAAAACTTTCCGGCTCGACTGATGGCAGTTTTTAAAATACGCTTCTTGTCACCCCCGAGGGTGTACACGGCTTGGGTTTATACATACGAGCTTAGCATTCGCATGTGTATGCCCAAAATACCCCAGAAACTATGCACACGAGGGCCACAAAGTTGTTTTGTTGGGCCCCTGTAGTAGTAAATATTTGCCGGCAATGCAAACATCTCAGACAGTCACAGACGATTACCGCACCCAGACCCCCTTCGCCACCGCCCCTCCTCCTCTCAAATATTTGCGATGTCAGAGACAAGTTGCCTATGCCTGGCACCTGAATGCGTCGAGCGTTGAGCTTAAGCCAAAGCCAAACGAGAAAGTCAATTTAAGAGGCGACCTAAAAGTTAATGCTATCATCATCACCATAAGTATGGATGGTTGTTTTGGCCAAACTTTAATTTAAATATTGATGTATGCTATCAAGGAAAAAAATGCATTTTAGTTATCAATAAATTTAATTAACAGCTCTTTTACGCCACAGAAACTTACGTTAAGCCGATAAACAAAAGGAAAAATGTATTTATTTACCACGTGTTCTCCTGGAGCTGGGTCGTAGATAAACACATTTTTTGCTTGCTTTTAATTAACAAATGCCTCGGATCCCATTTGTGTAATCATTGCGCTGCTTAATTACACATTAAAAGTCTAACGCTTTAGTGGACGTTTTTATGAGACATTTTAAAGAGTGCTTTAGCATATCCAAAAAAAAGTCATAATTAAATATTTAACTTTAAATCAGTGTCTTTGTTATCAACAGTAAGTTAACAGTTTTATTAATTACAACAAGTATTTATTATACCATTGAAAATGGGTACCCTTTGTATAATGGTTTTGTGGAAAAGTATGTAACAGACACAAGAAAGCATCTCCGGCCCAATTAAGGGTGTATATTCTTGATCGCCATCAACAGCTGAGTCGATATAGCCATGTCCGAGTGTCCTTCTGTACGAACGCGTCGATCTCAGAGACTATAAAAGCTAGAGACTCTAGATTTGGAAAATAAGCTCGCCTATATTTGTTTCAAATATCAATAACTTATCCAGTTTCTGAAATATGCATGCAATCGATAAAAATTAAATCTTAAAATCTCGACATGGCTATATGGACTCGGCTGTTCCGTTTGTCTGTTACATAGTTTTGCGCAAACCATAGTCTTATAAGCTTTTTATACCCTGAACGCATTAAAAATGGATTAAAAGAGTATAAACGCATTTTTAATGGTTTCAGGGTGTATTAAAAATGCGTGAAAAGGGTAAAAACGCATTTTTAATGGGTTCAGGGTATAAAAAGCTAGTCTATGCATATCGCACTTTGCACTCAAAACAAAAAGCTAAACCATTATGACTGTCTTTAATTTTTTGCTACTTCCCTATGCATCAGCTAAGTATTAGCGCGAACGCCAAAGCAACGGATACAATTTCTTGTTTCCCCAGGTGTCCTCTTTGAAATTGCAAAGTGTTATTTAACATGTGTTCATGTTCGCCGATGATGTAAAGCTTTTCATCTCGGCAAAATCTTCACAGTCAGCTCAACAATTACAATTAGATCTGATTAACTTTCAAACGTGGTGTAATTTAAATTTACTGTATCTCAATTGTAGTAAATGTAAAGTAATGTCTTTTTATAGGCGTACACCCTTTTTCAACACCTATAGTATTAATAATAGACCACTTAATCGAATTGAATGGGTGGTAGACTTAGGAATCCTCTTGGATTCAAAACTTAAGTTTGATAAGCACATCACCTCCATTGCCACCCGAGCATCTGGTGTTCTGGGTTTCATCAAGCGCTGGTCGAAGGAATTCGATGATCCCTATATAACAAAAACCCTTTATACTTCTCTGGTACGTCCGATCCTTGAATATGGATCCTGTTTCTGGTACCCCAAATACAGAATTCATCAGGAAAGATTAGAATCGGTGCAAAAACAATTTCTGCTTTTTGCTCTCAGGGGTCTTCCCTGGGATACTAACACTAATATACCTTCGTATAGTAGTAGACTCCTACTAATAAATTTGCCATCCCTATCCGATCGCAGAAAAATGCTTAGTGTAGTTTTTTTACACAAACTTATTAATGGTGAAATAGATTCTTCGGAACTAGTTAGCCAAATAAGTTTTGCTGTTCCGATTAGACCTACCAGAAATTTCTTACCCATTTCCCTTCAAACTTGCAATACTAACTACGCCATACATAACCCCTTCCGAATCCTATGCTCTATATATAATAAGCTATCCAAATTATTTGATGGTTCCACTTCTAGTGTCTCGCTTAAAATAATAGTTTTGTATCATTTGTCTATATGTTCGCGATCATCGTAATCGTACGTTAAGCGATGTGCCCCTCGGTCGGTTGGGCGGAAGGTGGGTTGCTTAATGCTTGGGTCCGCGCGCTAACAAGCCGGTGCTTGGTATCGTTGGGCCACTTGTATGTACTGTCTCGTTTAGTATATCTACGTCCATATATATAACAAACAGCTCTTACTTCCAGTCTTGTTATATGTTAGTCTATGAACACTATTGAAAAAAAGCTAATACTTTCAATTAAAATTTCATTTCATTTCATTTTCATTATTAAAATTTTACTTGTAAAAGGCTTGTATGACAACAATGCTCGATAATCTATTAGAATGTTTACAAATTTGTTTATCCCCTAATTAAGTGTAATTTCATATTTAATATGAATCGACGAATGTCCACACACAACATGTCTCGCATTAAGTATTTGTATTGCGATAATTGCATCATGTTATGATTCGTATGATTCGTGATGATTCGTAACTTGATAATAGAAGAGGCAATAAAATAGCATTTGCAACTTTGTACCCCCAACTCACTCCAAGATGACGAATGTCCTTCAATTCGGGGCATTTTCTAATTGTCTTCGTCAAGTGCACTCTTAGTTACCACTTCACAAGTGCGCCTTCACGTGCAGACATCCGCAAGACGATTATTTTTAAAAAGTCATGAACATATCTTATCAATTACTTTGGCAAATATTTGTCCAAATCACACGGGATGGGGGTATATGTGTGTTATCAAATAAATTGAAAGTATTTAATATCAAAAAATAGAGGAAACTAATTATGTAAAATCTAAAGCTTTCATATCCCCTTAAAGTGGTTATTACACTATTTTTCTTGGAATTACAACAAGCTAACACACGAGCAGTCGAATGCTTGTGTTGACAATTTGTCAGATACTTTGTGGTAGGTTAAGTGCTGAGTTGTGATAAGAAATATAAAATGTCAAAGGCACATGACACCGCACACACTCACACACAATCTCACACACACACTCACACATCACACACACACGCACACGCACACGTAATTCACAACAATGACGGATGATTGATCAAAAGTTTGCCCTTTCAATAAGTTATTAGATAACACATCATCGTCTACTACTTCTGCTGCACTTTCTGCCTGCGACACTCACAGAGTATGCACTTCACAGCTAATCGACACGAGAGCCAAGTGCTCCATATAAAAGGCACTGCATGGCCAATAGCACAGAGTACATGGAACATTGAACGTTCGAACAGTTCGTTCCGCAAAACAAATAAGTGAACAAAAGAAGAGAAACGACAAGGATGAAAGTGGTTCTACTGGTTTTAGCTGTCTTGCTGTCCTTGGCAGCTTCGGCCAACGCAAGAAAACCAATGGTCGCCCGCTACGACAACTTTAAAGTCTACAAAGCTTATATCAAGGATAGCGAGCAGCTGAATGAGTTTAAAAAAATTCATCATCACTTGCAAGTAGGTGGCAGCGAACAGAATTGGATTGAAACGAGAAGGGGATGTTGCTAAAATTGTTGCTACTTTAAGATTTATATACTGCATGAGATACAAGGGCTCAATCGTAGCTATGATGTTATCGTGGGGCCCAATTACCAGAAACCATTCGAGACCACACTCCACGACTTAGATGTGGCGTATGAGATAATCATTGAGGATTTGCAAGCGTATGGCTGGGCTTTTTGAAAAAACAAACTGATTTTATTTATTAATATTATTCATTTAGTTTATTGGATGATTCGGCCTACGATGAGAATGCCGATATGGACTGGATCACATATCATCCGTTGAATAAAATCTACGACTGGGTCGATGAGCAGTGTGACGCTCATGATTATCTCAAATGTAAGGTCATAGGTCACTCATACGAGGGTAGACCAATCAAAAGCGTCCAGCTCTCAAAGCGTGATGGCAACAAGGCAATTTTTATCGAGGGCAACATTCATGCCATGGAATGGATTTCATCCGCCACAGTCACTTATGTTCTTAACCAGTTGATTAACTCGAAAGACGAGACAATACAACGCCTAACGGAGGAGTACGATTGGATTGTGGTGCCTATGGTCAATCCTGATGGATTTGTCTACACACATGAGGTGGAGCGTCTGTGGCGCAAGAATCGTCGTCCCAATGGCTATACGAATTCATCGGGTCCCTGTTATGGCATTGATATGAACCGTAATTTTGAGTTTCATTGGAACGACGCTGGCTGGAATATTGAGGATCCCTGTGATCACTGGTTTGGCGGCGATGAGCCGAATACCGAGCAAGAGATACTCGCCCTACAGGATTTTGTAAGCTCCTTTGAGAATGGCTACATACGCTCCTACATGTCCTTCCATGCATATGGGCAATATGTGCTGTTGCCCTACGGTCACTCGGATACTGAATTTCCACCCAACTATGATCAAATGATGCGCATTGCTGCCGCCTTTGCGGATGGCGCCGTGGGTGCTTATGGCTCTGTTTTTACTTATGGCGCCAGCGGTTTATTGAACTGTAAGTGTTTCTGTTGTTACGCTCAAAAAGCTGTTTGTTCAAATCCACAGCAGCCTCATTTAATATTTTGTTGAATATATTTAAGATGTGGTGTCTGGTGCTGCCAAGGACTGGGCCTATGGTGTAAAGAATATTCCATTTACCTGCACTGTGGAGCTGCGTGATAAGGGCACATTTGGCTTTTTCTTGCCATCCAATCAAATTACGGAAGTCGGCGTTGAGGTCACCGAAGGACTTAAATCGCTCGTTGACAAAGCAGCTAAAGAAGATATTTTCGATTGAGCTCGGGCAAGTTTTAGTGGACATTTTCGGTTGTCTTAAGTGTCGTCGCCAATTTTTCATATTCCTAATCATTAAAATAATCAATAATAATGGATAAATATATACATATATATTAATATGATGAGCATTCCAAATTGAACTGCACGATGTATGCGTTATTTGCATTTGTGTTGCACTGCTTGAAATAACCTTTATGTTTATGCACTGCTTGCATTAAATGGTTCAAGCAGTTATTTTTTCTGGTTTACTTCTTTGCTTAAATGAATATTCCTGCAATGGGAAACACTTGCTTTTGTCACAGACCAGTTTACATACTACGATAATGTCAAAAACGATATAATCTAAAGACGCGAAGATAGACTACCGCACTTTTTTTACAGTTAGTAAACGAGCTCTGTACAACTAGCACCTATTTCATCATCATACTTCTTGGCCTGCCTCTAACTAGAATTCGTTTACTTTGTGTACACGCTTGTCATGTGCAAGTATACGTATACTTCTCGGTCTGCCGCCGTGTATGAATCTTGTTTTTGTTTTGTGTATTGACTGCTCATGCTGTGTCTTTGTGCACTGTCTGGTTGCTAAAAACTCTCATATGTATATCATTCTATCAGAGCTCACGCAACAAGCAACTTTAGAGTATCTCAAAAAAAAGCAAACTATTTATTTGATACTTTTGGAATTGCTGAGCTGCTGGTTATTTTGCCTAAAATGGTATAGCTGTTAGACAAGTTATAGTAGCAAATACAAAATTTTGTTTTGCCGACGTGCAAAGTAATGTACAGTCTGTCAATGCTAGTGTTTTCGCGTGAAGACAAAATGTATGTTTTTTCACTTCACAGGCAAAAATATAACTGTAATATGGCTCTTAAAATTTTTTTGAAATTTTTTATGTATTTTTTATTTATTTCTTAATAATATATTTAAACAAATTTGATTATTCATTAAAGAACAAAAAAGTTATAACAAAAACAAATTAACTCTAACTAAATTTGACTGTCAAGAAAGTGTTTTCGCGTCTACTTTTTGGTGCATTTTCGTGTGTAAAATTCGTATGAAATTCGTATGTACAGTTACATTTAATTAATTTAAAAATCCACTGTACCTTCAAAAATAAAAAACGGCACCAGCAGTTCGAAATCCCATTGAAAATTCAACGGCTGGTGCCGTTTTTTTTAGGGTAGGTACGTAAAATGGATATAGGCCACATTCGCGAGATATAGTGATTCCACAATTATTCTTCATTTCATTGGCAAGCGATCTGCGCAAAAAAATTTGGACTTTTATGGATCTAAGCATTTTAAAATTAATTAAATTTAACTGTACATACGAATTTCATACGAATTTTACACCGAAAATGCACCAAAAAGTAGCCGCGAAAACACTTTCTTGACAGTCAAATTTAGTTAGAGTTAATTTGTTTATGTTATAACTTTTTTGTTCTTTAATGAATAATCAAATTTGTTTAAATATATTATTAAGAAATAAATAAAAAATACATAAAAAATTTCAAAAAAATTTTAAGAGCCATATTACAGTTATATTTTTGCCTGTGAAGTGAAAAAACATACATATTTCTTCACGCGAAAACACTACCTTGACAGACTGTATATGTATGTTTGTGTTTGTATACTCATTGGTGTCGAAGGCAAATCGTCTTCAGCTGGCCTGCTGCGTATGGGCTTGGGCCGTCGTTTTGTGTATGCATGTGTCTGCGTCTAACGGGAAAAAGGCAAAACGCAAAAGAACAAACAACAACAACACGTGCCGGTTGTCGTTGCTGAAACGCAACCGCTGCTCATGTGTGTTTTTATACCCTTTATTACAATATTCATTACAAGTCAATGCAATTATTAATGTATATTTATAATACACGGACAAGTATTTGAAAGCTAAATGTGTTTATCTTATGGTTAGTGTTAATTTGGTATTAAGTCAATTTAAACCTTTCAATAAGTCATTAATGATCTACCTAACTCATAATATATACACACGTATATGTATGATAGCAGTCATAGTTAAGTATCACACGATTAGCCATACAATTTCACAAAGTTCATATAAAGTCTATACTACCCACCCATTTGAGGCATAGCAAGCAGCCAAAGCAAAAGTCGAATATTTAAAATCTCAACTTCGGCCACCACACAACGGCACAATAAAGTACAGCAACAACAAATCTTCGTCTGGCGCGTCGCACGCTTCGAGCTAATGAGAATCCATGTACATTAAGATTCTCATTGGAGTTTATATACCCGCGAGCCAACTTGTTGCTTGACGAGCCGGTTTCAGGTTTTATCGTATCTGTTAACCAGATACGGTCTCTGGTTTCCTATCTATGTTCATTACATTATCGTTGAGGATAATCAACGATAATAGAATGAACCTAGATAGGAAACCAGAGACCGTATCTGGTTAACAGATACGATAAAACCTGAAACCGGCTCGTCAAGCAACAAGTTGGCTCGCGGGTATATAAACTCCAATGAGAATCTTAATGTACATGGATTCTCATTAGCTCGACGCGCCGGACGAAGATTTGTTGTTGCTGTACTTTATTGTGCCGTTGTGTGGTGGCCGAAGTTGAGATTTTAAATATTCGACTTTTGCTTTGGCTGCTTGCTATGCCTCAAATGGGTGGGTAGTATAGACTTTATATGAACTTTGTGAAATTGTATGGCTAATCGTGTGATACTTAACTATGACTGCTATCATACATATACGTGTGTATATATTAGGAGTTCGCTAGATCATTAATGATTAATTGATTAGGTTTAAAATGACTTAATACCAAATTAACACTAACCATAAAATAAACACATTTAGCTTTCAAATACTTGTCCGTGTATTATAAATATACATTAATAATTGCATTGACTTGTAATGAATATTGTAATAAAGGGTATAAAAACACACATGAGCAGCGGTTGCGTTTCAGCAACGACAACCGGCACGTGTTGTTGTTGTTTGTTCTTTTGCGTTTTGCCTTTTCCCGTTAGACGCAGACACATGCATACACAAAACGACGGCCCAAGCCCATACGCAGCAGGCCAGCTGAAGACGATTTGCCTATTCATGTAAGACGCACACACACAATGACGGGCCTAGGCCACATGCAGTAGAAAATAAGACAAAAAAAAAACATTTGCTTGCGCCTTTAATAACCAGGGTATACATATTAGTTTTGTGCTAAAGAAGTAACCGACAGAAGGAAGCATCTTTGACCCCATAAGTACATATATGTATATATTCTTGATCAGCATCAACAGCTTCAATCAGTCTTTGAAATTAGGTAAAGTATGCATTATAGGCGTACTTACACACATACATTCATATATACTTACAAGCACTGACTGCACGCGCTAGTTATATAGCTTAGGGTATTTTCTAGTCGGGATTTCTATTTCGACTAGAGCCTTCTTATTTGCGTTCGAACTCGGCTCGAGAATTGCTGGGACAATCGTTCATGCATTAAGAAAATGTTGTTGTTGTTTTTATTTTTGCGCACAGACATGCATACACACATTACTTACATACTTTTTGAATGACACAACAAAATTTTATAACACAATCAAATTATTTTCCTTTTATATGAAAAAAATCTATGATTAAAACACATAATATATACATTAAATTTATATATAAATTCATTTTTATATAAAAAAAACCAAATAAAATATAAAAAAATTAAGGAAAAAGATTTTTCATTACGAGGGTTTGATGTATTAAAACTAACGTAGAACTAAAATTAATTAATTGTAACGATTTGTTTAATTCATTTTCAATTTCATTTATTTATTTTTACATTCTCGTAGAGATACACACATGCACACGACAAGCATGAGCAGTCCATTCACAAAGCAAAAACAAATTCAAATATAGCGGCAGGCCGAGAGTATACGTATACTTGCACACGACAAGCGTGTACACAAAGCAAAAACGAATTCCAATTAGAAGCAGGCCGAGAAGTATAAGAAGAAGAACACGAGCCAGCTTACAGGGCTCAGCAATTTTTTGCAAATACGATACGATATTCTGGTTTCCTATCTAGGTTCATTCCATTATCGTTGTAGATATACATCATCTGGCTGAATAAAAAGTTGAAATTAGTAATCATCAAAATATTCCTTGGATGGGTGTAAAATAATAACCCAGTTTGTACTTTTAATAAGGTATATTAATCCTTTTTTTTTGACATTCATTTTATAATTTTACATAAAAAAACTATCTTGACAACCTACATATATCACCAACCTAGAACTATAGAACTCGTGGAGTTTGCAATCCATCCCTTTTTCAGAAAAGGTTTTTATAATTTCAAGTGGGTCTTTTGTGTGTTTTATGTCTTATCTTTCACACTCTTTTATTGACAAGCTTAGTAAACAATAATGCTTTGATAGTACATTATTATTGTAATTGAGCCACAAACTAAAGTGTATAACTTTTTGAATTACATGTACTTAAGTCGCTCGTGTCTAAGAACTTTGCTTGCTGCTATCGCTACTCAATAATACTCAAAAGTGTAGCCTCTTATCAGGTTTACTACCGTTAGAACCTTAATTAAGCAGGTCACGACAGGTACACATTTGTTAGTATGAGATTCATTGGTTTTATTTGGATGGTAACGTTTCACGCACAAACAATATAAAAACACAAAAATAATGAAAAGGATTGTTCTGCTACCACAAAAAGAATAAAGATTAAATACCCTATCAATATATTTTGTTTATACCCTGATCCCATTGAAAATGGGAAAAAAGGGTATAATGGTTTTGTGCAAAAGTATGCAACAGGCAGAAGGAAGCTTCTCCGACCCCATAAAGTATATATATTCTTGATCAGCATCAACAGTCGAGTCGATATAGCCATGTCCGTCTGTCCGTCTGTATGTATGAACGCGTCGATCTCAGAAACTATAAGAGCTAGAGACTCCAGATTTCGAACTTAAGCTCGCCTAATCCCTAAGCAGTACAAGTTTGTTTCCGATTTTCGATAACTTCCTGTTTCCGATATACACATGGGATCGATAACATCAAAATGTTGAATTTGGAAAACTTTGAGATGCCATTTGAATTATAAAACAAAATAATGACAATCTGTAATGACAAACAAAATTAAAGTTGTGTATGCAGTATGCGCGTACACACACACACACATACTTGCAAGCACTGACTGTACGCGTGAAGTATCAGGGTATCATCTAGTCGGGATATCTCGACTAGAGCCTTCTTACTTGTTTTAATTTCTTTTTGTATAACATGCCGAATATTATATACACTTGAAAGATCTACTTTTCATAGGTCTTGCATTCTTATGACAGCTTTATAATACAGTTTTCCGAACCGGCCTTACTGCAAAAAAAAGAAGACGTTGTCTTAAGGTTCAGCTCGATAGGTCAAAAACGGAGGGACTAGTTTGCAAAGAAACAGACGGACATGACTATATCGACTCATCTTGCGATGCTGATGAAGAAAATATATAATTTAGGTTGTCGCATCCTTTTCTGCGTTAAACGTTTCATGACAAAGTTAATATACACTTTTCAAGTGTATAAAACTATTAAAATATTTGTTCTATGCATTGGTGTTCGAAGATGTGGAAAAAGGTAAGAAATAAAATTGTTTACAGCTCTGTTTTGTGCTGATTCAATTAAAATAGTTGTTAAAAAACTTAATTTGATTAAAACACAAGTAAGAAGGCTCTAGTCGAGAAATCCCGACTAGACGATACCCTGATCCCTATACTTTACGAGTACAGTCAGTGCTTGCAAGTATATGTGTGTGTGTGTGTACGCGCATACTGCATAGTGCATACAAAACTTCAATGTCCCATATCTCCGGTGTTTATTATCCGATTTCGATAAAATTTTCACAGATTGTCATTATTTTGTTTTATAATTCAAATTGCATCTCAAAGTTTTCCAAATTCAAGATTTTGTTGTTATCGATCCCATGTGTGTATCGGAAACGGGAAGAGTTATCGAAAATCGGAAACAAACTTGTACTGCCTAGGGATTAGGCGAGCTTAAGTTCCAAATCTGGAGTCTCTAGCTCTTATAGTCTCTGAGATCGACGCGTTCATACATACGGACGGACAGACGGACGGACAGACGGACGGACAGACGGACATGGCTATATCGACTCGACTGTTGATGCTGATCAAGAATATATATACTTTATAGGGTCGGAGATGCTTCCTTCTGCCTGTTACATACTTTTGCACAAATTCATTATACCCTTTTTTCCCATTTTTAATGGGATCAGGGTATAACAAGTAAGAAGGCTCTAGTCGAGATATCCCGACTAGACGATACCCTGATCCCTATACTTTACGCGTACAGTCAGTGCTTGCAAGTGTGTGTGTGTCTGTGTACGCGCATACTCCATACTGCATACACAACTTCAATGTCCCATATCTCCGGTGTTTATTAACCGATTTCAATAAAATTTTCACAGATTATCATAATTTTGCTTTATAATTCAAATTGCATCTCAAAGTTTTCCAAATTCAAGATTTTGTTGTTATCGATCCCATGTGTATATCGGAAACGGGAAGAGTTATCGAAAATCGGAAAGAAACTTGTACTGCCTAGGGATTAGGCGAGCTTAAGTTCCAAATCTGAAGTCTCTAGCTCTTATAGTCTCTGAGATCGACGCGTTCATACATACAGACGGACGGACAGACGGACGGACAGACGGACGGACAGACGGACGGACAGACGGACAGACGGACATGGCTATATCGACTCGACTGTTGATGCTGATCAAGAATATATATACTTTATAGGGTCGGAGATGCTTCCTTCTGCCTGTTACATACTTTTGCACAACTTCATTATACCCTTTTTCCCATTTTTAATGGGATCAGGGTATAAAAACGTCGTTTGAATAAATAGTATAAAATAATAATATAACTGTATATTTCAGGAAGAACAAAAAATAATTTTTTCTTGAAAACTCTACAGTGCTGTATGGCCTTAAAGAATCTTTGTCAAAAACACTTCATGGGATCGCAAATGTCCTCCCATTAATGCAAAACACATTTGTGACCCAATTTGGTGTATAAAAGGGCACAAATTATACATAAAATGTCCACTAAATATGATGTGGCAATGATCATAACATTTTCACGCGCGACAACAAGTTCTCATTCGATTTATGTTAATTTCGAAGGGCGAAAGCACATGTTTAATATGGATGGATAAACTTTTATAACCAATAACCTGGTTGCAATATTCACCCGCATTCGTGTTATTGTTTTCTTAGATGCTGGCGAATGCCTGGCGGGGAAAAGTTAATTGAAAATTTGTCGGAAGCTAAAAAAGGAATCTATATAGATGCGTTTATGCTGCCGACTTAAAGATTGCCGCGTAGACATTCTTTTCTTCAATTTGTATTAAGAACTTAACTTTTTTTGCATATTTGATTACATCAGAGCAAAGCTAAAAATAGCAGAGCTTGGTAGAGGAGTATTTGCTTGGCATAGCTTTGAGAGCGACAATTATCAGATGTCAAAGGGCGTCTGCGATTCAACTGCAGCATGTGTAGGAAGGCTGGCAAAGGGACTTTTAGCGTTTCTTTCAGCCAACAAGAATATCCTGTGCATAAGCCACCGCATACCTGTGAATATGTACCTGCAGTATTTGCATGTCAAAGCCCTAGAAAATCATTGAGACGTAAATTATTTGCCAATATTAAAGTCGATCGTATAGTGGCATGCCGCATTATATGTTTTCGAAAATACATACTATAACCTTACCTGAGGAGCAGCTCAACGCTTGTAAAGAACACACATACTCTATCATAAATAGCGCTATATCGCGGCTGGCAAGTATAAAGGCGAGGTTCAGGTTTTGCTGCGAGGATGCGACTCGCGTATCTGCGTTGGACACGTGAAACCATCATCAATCTGCAGCCAACGACAGTTTTTACGACTTCTTGTGGATTACTTCAAACAAAATAACCATTTTGTAGTCGCTTGCAATTTTATGTTGCCCCGTTTGCTGTTGATGGCCCTGATGGCCCTACAGCCTGAACTGGGGATATGGCTCTTAGCATTTGGTATTTGATGCATTTGGAAAAAAGTTTGTACTGTGCGCCACAAAAGTTTCTAGCTAATGGTGCTTAACTGCAGAAGTTAACAAAAATTGCATTGCATACATATGCAAAACTTAACCATCTATTTTTGTTACTGCTGCAGGCTGTCACTGGTAACAGGTGAAATGACTCAAAAGTTGCTGCACAAAATCTTCGGTGGTCTGTTAATATATAATGAGACTAAAACAATCGATTGAAGAATTTAAAAACGTCTAATAAAAATTTTGTCATTTGGTAATGTAAACTATCGCTAGCCGTTAAACATTATTTTTATACTTAAAAATGGGTAAAAAAGGTATAAGGGTTTTGGGAAAAAGTATGTAACAGGCAGAAGAAGCATCTCCGACTCCATATATAGTATATATATTCGTGTTCAGCATCAACTGCCGAGACGATACAGCCGTGTCCGTCCGTATGTATGAACGCGTCAATCTCAGAGATAACAAAACTTGAATTTCGACACATCGGAGAAATAGAACATTTAAGTTGAGTATGCAGTTTGCAGTATATGCATATGCAAGCACTGACTGTACGCGTTAAGGGTATCTGTCGTCTAGTCATGATTTCTCGACTAGAGCCTTCTCAGTTGTTTTCAATTGTTTTGCGAGAAATTAGTTCACCATGGTACGTATAATTAAGGTGTGTTAATTTTGAATGTTAAAAAAGAGTTACAACAAAAATGTTGTCTAAAATTCTATGGGGGATAAAATATTGTAACTTTAGTTTTCAAATTATATTCAATAAATATTGTGTTTAAATTTTCTGTCGACCAGAAGGTGATGCTTGATGGTATTGACAAGTTGACGAAGATGAACGAAGTTATTTGCATAACTTTAAGTTGCTGGCTTCAAAGGTGTCGTTATAGTGAAGCTTATAGAAACAAACAGACAAACCCGATATTCATCTGTATAATAATAATAGGGTATTGACAATGCTTGAAAGCTTGAAAAATAAGTAACAATAACACAGAAACATCCCTTAAAACCCAGGTAACAGCTGTTGCATTGCTTTGGGTCAAAAAAGAGCGCATTGCATGAAAACCAAAACGAAGAATCCCTACAAAATGATGGCCAGCGTCTGTGGCATTTTTTATACCCTGATCCCATTGAAAATGGGAAAAAAGGGTTAAATGGTTTTGTGCAAATGTATGTAACAGGCAGAAGGAAGCATCTCCGACCCCATAAAGTATATATATTCTTGATCAGCATCAACAACCGAGTTGATATAGCCATGTCCGTCTGTCCGTATGTATGAACGCGTCGATCTCAGAGACTATAAGAGCTAGAGACTCCAGATTTGGAACTTAAGCTCGCCTAATCCCTAGGCAGTACAAGTTTTTTTTTTGATTTTCGATAACTCTTCCCGTTTTCGACATACACATGGGATCGATAACAAGAAAATCTTGAATTTGGAAAACTTTGAGATGACATTTGAATTATTAAACAAAATAATGACAATCTGTGAAAATTATTGAAATCGGTTAAGAAACACCGGAGGTATGGGACATTGAAGTTGTGTATGCAGTATGCATTGACTGTACGCGTAAAGTATAGGGATCAGGGTATCGTCTAGTCGGGATTTCTCGACTAGAGCCTTCTTACTTGTTTTTTTAAGCAGTTGTTAACCCCAAAGAGCAGCAGTCGCAAAAGCGAACATAACAGCAGCAGGCAGGCAGCAGATGCGACAAAGCTTCATTAAAATAAACAAAACTTAATTGCAGCTCACGGGGCACGTAGCATGTTGCAAATGTGCTTTGCAATCTGTTTGATGGCCCCTACAATCAGCACACAATACAGAGCGAAAGTCGAATATATATGGGGAGAGACGCACCTGCCGCCGCCGCAGTGTTACTGCCACCGATCGCGATGTGGCATGAAAAGGCAGCCAGCCTGCCAAATTTGATATATTGCATTCGTTTCAGGATACTCTGTGTGATCCTGTAAGCGTTCGCAGATTGCAGCTGCAAAAAGGATTAGTGCTGGCGTGCGTTCAGCTGTAAATGGACATGACATAAGCAGCAAAACAGTCAACGGGCAACTCAAAGCTCGAAACGAGCAATGAAATTAAGCTGAAACCTGTGCGTGCAACCGTTATTGACAACTCCCGCACCCAACTCCCCTTCTACCGCAAAACTTGTCGTCGCTGTAGGCATAGAACCTTCCTCGACTCAACATAACCCATTTGGCCTGTCAATGGCTTGTAACTTGCCAAAAACGGTTTGAACCAACTTGCAGCTTAAACTTTGCCACATGGCATGTCAGAAATTACGTTTTAGTCCTTTTGACATTTGCTTGCAATGACTGAAGCTCGATGTGGAGCCAAAGGTGGTGCCACAACCTGTTCCAAACAATATTCAGAAACTGCAATTACCGCCAATTCACCCCCACAAAGTGCAATAAAGGTCATTGTGCCGTTAATTTTACCATGGATATTCAATTTGTAGGTAGCGTTCCAAAACCTCAATAACTACCTGAACATTGATTTAAATCTAAAGTTCGTTTTTTCAAACTATCTGTAGTTTTCTTTTTAACCCCAGTTTGCTTGAGAGCAAGTGTAAGCCGTAATGTTCGTACTCGGTCAAATTACATTAATTTATCCCATTTTGCCTTAGTATTCTACTCCATTTAGTTTAATTATGCATTCGAATATAATTTTTTTGCCTTTCATGCAGCTTCATGAAGTTTTTACGTTACGGCTTATTTTCCGTCAAGCACGTAAACTAAATGCCTAAGTTTTAAATGTTTATCTAGAAAACAAATAGTCAAATGATAGCCTCCTATTTTTTATACCATGATCCCATTAAAAATGGGAAAAAAGGGTATAATGAAGTTTTGCAAAAGTATGTAACAGGTAGAAGGAAGCATCTCCGACCCTATAAAGTATATATATTCTTGATCAGCATCAACAGTCGAGTCGATATAGCCATGTCCGTCTGTCCGTCTGTCCGTCTGTCCGTCTGTCTGTGTGTATGTATGAGCGCGTCGATCTCAGAGACTATAAGAGCTAGAGACTCCAGATTTGGAACTTAAGCTCGCCTAATCCCTAGGCAGTACAAGTTTCTTTCCGATTTTCGATAACTCTTCCCGTTTCCGATATACACATGGGATCGATAACAACAAAATCTTGAATTTGGAAAACTTTGAGATGCAATTTGAATTATAAAACAAAATAATGATAATCTGTGAAAATTTTATTGAAATCGGATAATAAACACCGGAGATATGGGACATTGAAGTTGTGTATGCACTATGCTGTATGCGCGTACACACACACACACATACTTGCAAGCACTGACTGTACGCGGAAAGTATAGATCAGGGTATCGTCTAGTCGGGATATCTCGACTAGAGCCTTCTTACTTGTTTTTTTTTGTTTATTGATAATTAAAAAATATTTATGTTATAAATTTTACCTACTGGGCAAAAATGTATATATAAATCCAGCAAAGTTTTTAGTTGTGATCGGTCGATTACTATATAAAGCTATAAGGCGATTTCCATTGTCAAAAATTTAATTCAAAATCATAATTTTATTTAAATATAAGTTTGTATATTAACATTGAAAAATTTTTATTTTAGACGTATCATATTGAACTAATTTTTTCCACCTTCAATTCTGCTCACTGTGCAAGGGTATTAAGGTGTCGAAAACTAAACATTAATTTTGGCCAACTTTGCAATTAATTGAAAACAACCAACAAATGCTGATAGCTGGTGGTGGTGTCATATTCATAAATTGCGGCCAGCCGGTGCGGCATGAGGCTTGCGGCCAAATAGTTGGCCATATGGAAGACCACAGGCAGAGAGAGATAGAGAGATAAAGAAAGTGAGTGTAGGGAGTAATGCGTGTGGCTTTTGTGGCAACCTCAGTGTGACGGTATGTGTGTGTGTGTTTCAGCGCCAGTTGGTTGAAGTGTGCCCCAATAAATGACGCAGTTGTGCGACCGACGCCAGGAACCACATGTGAGCCAACGATCCAATTTCAAAACAAAAGGTTTCTGATTACACGCGTTATTTAAAGCGCAAACGCAGCCAAGTGCATAATAATAATGAAAAGGGCCACACACACACATTGAAAGAGGGATAAAAGATGAGAAGGAGAGAGAGAGTGTTTTATTTGTTCATAGTTTTTAGCATAATTTTCGCAATAGTGCATTTACGCCGATTTCAATAATTGGAGCCAACATTTACCGCTCGAGTGCGCGCATTATAAGGCCCAACAAATACTGCAAGCAAACCAGACCGTGCTGCTGATAAAATATAAAAGTAGATAGCTCATACGCCCCGTTTTTGCTGTTGTATGCGACGTTATTCCGACCGTGGCAGCTGCTTGCTTGCTTGCAACTAGCCCCGTTTGTAACGTTATTTCCTGTTGCTGCTACAGCTGCTGCGTGACCAATTTGAAGTGCCACAAGTGCTGGGGTCCTGCTCGCTACAGGACTCTGAGGCGTCCATTATATAAATGCGCTTTTAATAATAGCGTACACCCAAAAAAAGTGTATCTGTGTGTGTGTGCGTTTTTTCGTGGCAGTGTGTGCCCAGGGTGTATTTGCATTTGCTATAATTGCAAGCGATTCTGCTTTAAGCCAGCGTAATTTAGATTACAGATATAGATATTGATACTTACGAAGATGCTGACGTCAGAATCGCATACTAATTAAACCAAAACTGTTCGATTTTGCAGCTGCTTGTTGTTTTTTTATCCATTTTTTACCCCTGCAGAGTATACTTTTACTATACTGTGTATTTTAATTTTGCATGACTTGTGTTACGTTTCAAAAGGAATTCCTCCATGTAATTAAATATCGCGCTTAGTTTTATTAGAGGAAACATCTCTAATTATAGTTTGGAAACTATAAGTTTGTAATACAAAACAAGTAAGAAGGCTCTAGTCGAGAAATCCCGACTTGACGATACCCTGATCCCGATACTTCACGCGTACAGTCAGTGCTTGCAAGTATGTGTGTGTGTGTGTACGCGCATACTCCATACTGCATACACAACTTCAATGTCCCATATCTCTGGTGTTTCTTAACCGATTTTAATAAAAATTTCACAGATTGTCATTATTTTGTATTATAATTCAAATTACATCTCAAAGTTTTCCAAATTCAAGATTTTATTGTTATCGATCCCACGTGTATATCGGAAACGGAAATAGTTATCGAAAATCAAAAACAAACTTGTACTGCCTAGGGATTAGGCGAGCTTAAGTTCCAAATCTGGAGTCTCTAGCTTTTATAGTCTCTGAGATCGACGCGTTCATACATACGGACGGACAGACGGACAGACGGACATGGCTATATCGACTCGACTGTTGATGCTGATCAAGAATATATATACTTTATGGTGTCGGAGATGCTTCCTTCTGCCTGTTACATACTTTTGCACAAAACCATTATACCCTTTTTCCCATTTTTAATGGGATCAGGGTATAACAAGTAAGAAGGCTCTAGTCCAGATATCCCGAATAGACGATACCCTAATCCCTATTCTTCACGGAGAAATCCCGACTAGGCGATAACGCGACTTAACGCGTACAGTCAGTGCTTGCAAGTATGTGTGTACTGCATACTGTACTTAATTTCAATGATCGATGCGTTCATACAAACAGACGGACGGACATGGCTATATAGACTCAGCTGTTGATGCTTTTCATGAATATATAATTTATAGGGTCGGAGATGCTTTCTTCGGCCTGTTACATACTTTTGCACAAAACCATTATACCCTTTTAACCCATTTTCAATGGGTATAAAATCAAAATCGGCTCTAATGTTAAAAAACAATTGTCAGAGGCACAAAAATATCACCAAATTTTGTGGACTGGGCGAAGTAATATATGACATTTTAATTTTCCGGCGCATGCATTAATTTTCTTAGAAACAGATCTTCCCTTTTTTATGATTTTGTGGCCGAGATTCGATAATTTTCTTATTAAAATAAAACAAATGTCTGTAATTTTGTAACTTGACGACCCTTGGTTTGGAACCGAGCGTGGGGTAGCAAAATATTAAGAACCCGTTTGTGCGAATTTTGTGTTCGAAACTCGAACCGAACGCTGGCCGTTTTTTAAGCGGTCTGCAGCTCTGATCAAGAGCTACTTTGACTTCAAATTAATTCGCTTTTTGCGTTTGCATACCGAAGGTATCTGTTCTATTTCTATTTCCCCGAAACCCTAAAATGCATACACTTGAGACAGTTGTGAGCCACGTCTCTATATATTTCTCACAATTTTAGAGATAAAGTTACTTCCATAAAAATGTTTAATACATAAAACTATTTACAAAGTGCCGTGTTCTCGTTTCGCCTATTATATCCGGTCATTTGCGTCTGACTGAAAAGTTTTTTCTTGTTTGTGTTTAAGTGTTTGTTTGAAATTAATCTTTTGCTTCCTGTCAATCAATGCAGCGGGATTTCAACTAATGACTATTAAATTGACATTAATTATTCAGCCGCAGCACATTCCATATGCTCAGCACAGACAACATAGCAAAAGACCCTTATAGGCGATGACTATTTTTTAATTAAATTCCATTGCACGGCGTTGATGTTGAGAGTATGCTCGAACGGTTTTATGCAAATTCAATATAAATATTTAGGTATTTGCCACATACTCATTTTTGTACAGCACCTGCAGCCGTTGACGGTCACGCAGCAGTACTTCCCCTTTAGCACATTTCCTCCGCTGCTCTTACGAATGAAAGAGAGACACAAGAGTCGCATCCAACGGAGTTGACACTTGCCCCAGTCAACGCAACGTCCTGCTGTCTGTCATTTTGCATAAGCAAATATGCGCAGTCTACAAACTTGTGAGGTTTTACTCGTTGGCAATGTCTCTGCATAGTGAATAACACACTCCGAAGCGACAATTGCTCGCCAAATGACCCTCTCTCCTTCGCACTTTCACAGTCACTCCTACTATCTCTCACTATCATGTACAGTTCATGGTTCAATGACAAGCAACATTCAAGTGGGCAAAACAAACACATACACACAATAGAGTAGCTGTAAGCCGTTTGCTGTTCCAAGTTATTAGTCTGCGGTTTGGTCCACTCTTAAATGTCCCACACATACAAAGATACAAAAAACAGACGAAATTGTATGTCAACAGAAAGAAATGTTTTAACTTAAAAACAATTATGCATTAATCACTAGATATCACTTAAAAAAAAAAGAAAACAAGTAAGAAGGCTCTAGTCGAGAAATCCCAACTTGACGATACCCCGATCCCTATGCTTTACGCGTACAGTCAGTGCTTGCAAGTATGTGTGTGTCTGAGTACGCGCATACTGGATACACAACTTCAATGTACCATATCTCCGGTGATTCTTAACCGATTTCAATAAAAATTTCACACATTGTCATTATTTTGTCTAATGTTTTAAATGATATCTCTAAGTTTTCCAAATTCAGGATTTTTTGTACTGCCTAGGGATTAGGCGAGCTTAAGTTCCAAATCTAAAGTCTCTAGCTTTTATAGTCTCTGAGATCGACGCGTTCAGACATACAGACAGACAGACAGGCAGACAGACAGACGGACGGACGGACGGACAGACGGACATGGCTATTATACCCTTTTTCCCCGTTTTTAATGGGACCAGGTTATAATTAACCACCGCTCGTTATATTTGTTTTTTTGGTTTATTTTTAAGCAAATACAATTTCGTTGTTTAATCTTACAGACAGTCAGAAGCACAATGATAATTTATATATTTATGCAAGTCATAAAAGTGCTGTACAGAACAAACTCCATAATGATTCAAAATTACATTTCATTCTTGTCTTAACACATTAAACAATAAAATACCAATGGCTTTTTATTAAACCCTGATCCCATTAAAAATGGGAAAAAGGAAAGAAAAAGTATCGACCACACCGGAGATGTGGGACATTGAAGTTTTGTATGCAGTATGCGCGTAGACACACACACATACTTGCAAGCACTGACTGTATGCGTAAAGTATAGGGATCAGGGTATCGTCTAGTCAGGATTTCTCGCCTCGAGCCTTCTAACTTGATTTATTTGCATTTCTGCAAAATTTGCTCATTTCAGATAATAGTATATTTAACTTTATTAAAGTTAATGCCTTTTATAATACGTTTTGATTCAGCGGTTTTTACCCCTGACTCCGGTTTTTTTGTTTTTGCTGGACCATGCTTAAGTCAGACCTGACTACTCAAGTCCTTTGGCACCCCAATAAAATATTCGCTTGGCCGTTTTTGTTTTTCTGGTTTAACGAAGTGGAACTCGGCTGCGGCATGTGATAAAAAACAAGTATGAGGGTACGTATTGCAAGTGCTCGACTTGAAAGGTACAGCATACAGTTCCTAAGGTTTTTAATTTATTTTTTCCTCCACTCATCCTCCGTTATCTATGTAACAGTCTTTCCTTCTCCTTTTCTGTGTCTTTAAACATTTTGAATTTTTCTTATCTTCAGTCGAAGTTCTTAACTACGAACTTCCTCACACTGCATTTTTGAATTGTTAAGATTCGCAATATGAACTTAAGGATGTTTTAGAATCTGGCTATATTTTTAAACTATATAGTATATACGTCTACTGTACGACCTCTTCATCAAATTAAATTACAAATATGTATTTTCTCTATGACTTATATAATATTATAATAATAATCATAAGTTCGCTTATTTATTTAATTTTTTTTTTATTTTTACTTCATATTAAAGTTCCTAACTTTACAAGCATAAATACTTAGGCTTACGTTAAATCTTCGTTGAAGTTGAAAAGTCATGCACAATTGAGATTGAGCGAGTTCGCCCCTAAATAAGTAGTTAATTTTATAGCTTTCGGGCCAAAAAGTCTAAACTCATTAAAAACGTTTGGAATTGGCAGTCACAAACATTAAATGCCAGAGCTTACAACAGATTTACAAGGGTCTCCCTTCTCACTCTCTCCCTGTCTCACCCTCTCACTGTTGACCATAATTTAAGCGTTGGGGGCGGTGCTGCTGTTGGCGTGGCCACACTGCCCGTTTAAATTGCGGTTAAAGCGAACAAAAAATGAATAAGTGGGTGGCACAACATTTCGAATGAAACATTTTTAATGATTTCCATGTTGTCGCTGCTGTTGTTGCATGCAACTCGCTACCCCATGCAATTTGCCGGGCATCAGCTGCACACATAAATACATAGGGCGAACACACACACACACACACAAACATACAAACAGTGCCAGCCATGCTGACCAACTCAGCAAATGAACAACGTCCACTGGCCGTTCAATGTCCACACTTTTCACATTTGTGCTGTTCATATTT